>JAKWJD010001762.1:37047167-37224667 GCA_027705065.1 Solanum peruvianum | reverse complement strand
TTGGGTTGCTTATATGTTGGGTTAATATCATGTTGGGTTAACTTATGATGTTTCACATATGCGCATGTTGATTTATTTGATATTATGCATGGCTTTGACTAATTTGTGCCTTTTCTTATACAGTGATGGTTTAATGCATGGGAACCATACTTAGTACATATGCTTTGTACTAACCCATATTTCTTCTTATTTCCCCAAATATTGTAGGTTCCATATATTGAAGATGTTCTAGGCCACTTTGAAAACAGACTTGGACTTCTCCCTTAAGTTATTGGCGAGTCCTCTAGTTCTAGGATTATTACATTTGTTGTACCTTAGTAGAATTGCTTATGTATAAAGAAACTTATTTCTTTCCCTATTCTTAAAACTATTGTTGTAAGCCTATATGTGGCGTAATGTACTTGTATAAAGGCTATGCCTGAATGTTGTTACTCTCTTTAGATGGCTTGTGATACAAAGTAATAGAATATTTGTTGTGGATATTGGTTTTATTGTCTAAACGGGAGGTCTATGTAAACTTCAATAAGAGAGGAGTCTATGTAAACTCCACATATGATATGTGAGAAGTCTAAGTATACCTCACTATATTAAAGTCTTAAATTTTCCACATTTTTTACCTGTGATATGTAATGATGAATGCTGAGAGCTAGTTTAAGTCCTCTTCAAGGATGAAGACGTCTCTTACGTCTAGGAGGTGCTCCCTGGCCGTGACAATATCAACATGCTTCATTAACATTAGACATAAAGAAAAATTACTTCATAAAGTCATCTCTTAAGTGCGTGTGTAAGGGATTGTATGGGTGGTCTCTTACAAACTCACTCAAGTGAGACTTAGAATCACCTTTACTAGGAGAATCTTACCTTGATGTTTATGATAATTTATAAGTGTTTATGTGACTCGTTATAAGTAATATTGAGGGTGGTATCTATTTGTGTGCGTTGAGTGAATCTTAGGATGGATTTGAGTGATAAGATTACATGCTAAAGGGTCTCTAAAGTGAAGTGAAGGAACTTCACTGTAACAGTGAATTGAGTTCACTATACAGTGAAGTGAATTCAACGTAAAGTTTCTAAAAATGTGATTATTGGATTAAGTGATTTCTTATGTATTTGTAAGTTTTTAATGTTGTTCTTATACTTATAGTATGTTGTTTTAATCAAGATTTATAAAAAGTATGTGATTTACTAAATGTCCATTTTTCATGGTTTTTGCATTGCTTCCCTACTTAGTACATCTAACATGCTAACCCCTTCTTTTCCCTTTTTGAATAAAGTGTAGGGAATTGGAAGTATTGATGTGTTATGGAGGACTGATAGGTTTCTAAGGCTTGAAAATGAGGTATTGGTGAGTCCTCATCGATTCAACGAAAATAACCACATGTCATTATGTCTTAGTCTTTACTTTTATGTCTTGTATGGGGGTAGTCCAAATTATTGTATACTTTGAAGTTTAGATCGTTCAAGTAGATATTTTAAAGGTTTAATGTTTTAAATCTAAGTTTTCTGCTTGTGAGAGTTCTTGGTGTGTGAAGAATGTTTTAAATTCTTACCTATCTTAGTATGTTTATTATGCAATGAATGATACGAGAGGCTTAGATGAGACTTTTTGAAATCTCATTTTCCGTGTGACGACACAAGGATGATATAACTTCTAGGGTGTGCTTTAGGGTCGTGAAAAAGTTGTTATTAGAGCATAAGGTTTAGGGAGTCTCTTAGTTTTCTTATGGACAACATCTAGTAGAGTCTTGTTTATAATGTGAAGTGCGCCACATTATAAATATGAGGTTCTTGGGTGCTAGGAAAGTTTCACTACTTTCATTCATCTAATCGTGCCTAAGAGATTTGTATATGGTGTCTTCCTCTTTTCCTTCATGTGTTGGTCCCTTCAGGGTGGATTTATGAAGTTTGGTTTGAGGGAGAGAAAATATGATATGTGACTAGTTAGATGTGGTTTGATAAAAGGTGGTTTTGACCTTAGATTGGTTTGGTTACCTTTTGAAGGGTAGTTAAGTTGGAAAGAATGTTAAATTATATTGTAATAGAATGTGATGGAGTAGTTGCTAAGATAGTTGAAGTTGGTTAAAACTTCAATCATAGAAAGAAAGGTTATGAAATTAGGAGAAGTAAAGGTGAGTTCTCCTAGTAAGAGGGATGTAGTGGTTAGATGGTGAAACTTTTTATAGTCAAAAGTGTTCATGATGAATACCTTAGTAATAAAGTGTTAGTACGATTTAAGGTGCCTTGAGGGAGTTCCTTATAGTAATACTATGTTGACCTTAGAATGTGTTCCTTCTAAGTGGGGGAGTATTGTGAAGGTATGATTGTTGGGCGTGAAGTACCTTTAACTTTTGATTATGTGTTTATTCAAGCCTAAGGTGAAGAACTCCCATTAGAAGAACACAATGATAATTGAAGATAAAAATCCATTAAAGAACCATGTTCAAGCTCTATCTTCACCTTGAACTCACATGCAGGTTTTTGGAGGAACTTTTGGAGGGAAAATGTTTTGATTTAGTTGTTAGGGTTTTAATGAGACTATAATGACTTATATACTCTTAAAATAACTATCAACACTCAAAACAAGCGTCCAAAGACATATAGGGGCTTGGGGTGAATTTACCACTTCACCCCTCAACTTAAAAGAAAGTTGGCAAGAAACCTGGCTGCCCCATCGACACCCACACCAACGGACCGTGGTCTCACCCACTCCTCGTAGTTGCGGTCTTATGGGTTGCCACTAAAACTCCCCAAATTGCAGGAAAAGTGTCTCCATTACGTGACCCATCGACAGGCCTTTTCCTAGTTGACTGGCCATCATTTGGGTCGTGGATAGCCACCGCCTAGCATTGTTGAGCTCCAATATTAGGGTCCTCCTTTAGGGCCCCTTGTGGGTCCTACATGTAGTTCTACCCGGATGTTTTAACCCCAAATATGTTTTTATACGAGTATAGGACCTATCATACGAGTTTCATCATAAATAAGCACGTAAAACTCAACGAAACATGCATAGACACACAAGGTCATTTCAAGGCAAACCTTTTGAATGTCATGACCGTTCTTGAACATTTTACCTCCAAACTTCATGAAACTTGATACACTACCTATACATGCTATAATAACTAATTTAAGGACATTATAACATAATGAATCACACATAAAAACACAAAACAACATATGAGGCACTTAAGTCACTTAGTCGTTGAACGTCTTGGTCGTCTCTTGATGTTTGATTTCTAGTGCACCTAAACATTAAACACTAGCTCAAACACACATTAAAAACTATTTTAGGATTTTATACCATCACCACAACCATTTTAGGCTCTATCTTTACCTAAGTCATATTCAGGGTCTTATAATCTCCCCCACTTGGACAACATTCATCCTCGAATGACACTTGCCACTCTCCGAACACTTCCAAGAATAGTGATTCAATAAAAAACTCATGACCATATCGTATATATATATATATATATATATATATACACACGTTCGATTGAAGTTTTATTGAATGAGAAAATGAGTTTTCATGCTTGGTATCTTTCTCATGATTCATGTGCATCCAGTGTAGGTTGCTAATTATTTCATATAATGAATTTTGAGCATATATAAGTGATTTGTGACATTAACTATATTGTAAGATGTGTTTATATGATGTAACCTTGCATATTAGCTTGTTTTAGCATGAATTTCCTTAAAGGTGCATTTTTCAAAAATATGCTCAATTTACTGTAATGCACTGTTTATTCACTATGAAGATTTTCAAAATTTGACTTATTGATTCTTTGGTCTAAAATTATTTTAATGTGGTTAGAATTGATGTATATTAGTATGATATTAAATAAAGTGAGTTTTGCTATTTAGAATAAAGCATGTGAGTTTTGTAGCATGATGATTTATAGAATTGTCTTCTAGTTTGTTGTTGTGTTGTGAACCTCTTGACTATGTTAAATATATTTCTTTCTTTTGTATTATGTGCTATATGATATGGTCATGAGTTTTTTATTGAATCACTATTCTTGGAAGTGTTCGGAGAGTGGCAAGTGTCATGCGAGGATGAATGTTGTTCAAGTGGGGGAGATTATAAGACCCTGAAAATGACATAGGTAAAGATAAAGCCTAAAATGGTTGTGGTGATGGTACAAAATCCTAAAATAGTTTCTAATGTGGGTTTTAGCTAGTGTTTAATGTTTAGGTGCACTAGAAATCAAACATCAAGAGACGACCAAGACGTTCAACGACTAAGTGACTTATGTGCCTCATATGTTGTTTTATGTTTCTATGTGTGATTCATTATGTTATAATGTCCTTAAATTAGTTATTATAGCATGTATAGGTAGTGTATCAAGTTTCATGAAGTTTGGAGGTAAAATGTTCAAGAAGGGTCATGACATTCGAAAGGTTTGCCTTGAAATGACCTTGTGTGTCTATGCATATTTTGGTGAGTTTTACGTGCTTATTTATGATGAAACTCGTATGATAGGTCCTATACTTGTATACAAACATATTTGGGGTTAAAAAATCCGGGTACAACTACATGTAGGACCCACAAGGGGCCCTAAATGAGGACCCTAATATTGGAGCTCGACAGTGCTAGGCGGTGGCTATCCACAACCCAAATGATGGCCAGTCAACTAGGAAAAGGCTTGTCGATGGGTCCCGTTAATGGAGACACTTTTCCTGCAATTTGGGGAGTTTTAGTGGCAACCCATAAGACCGCAACGACGAGAGGTGGGTGAGACCACGGTCCGTTGGTGTGGGCGTCGATGGGGCAGCCAGGTTTCTTGCCAACTTTCTTTTAAGTTGAGGGGTGAAGTGGTAAATTCACCCCAAGCCCCTATATGTCTTTGGACGCTTGTTTTGAGTGTTGATAGTTATTTTAAGAGTATATAAGTCATTATAGTCTCATTAAAACCCTAACACCTAAATCAAAACATATTCCCTCAAAAAGTTCCTCCAAAAACCTGCATGTGAGTTCAAGGTGAAGATAGAGCTTGAACATGGTTCTTTAATGGATTTTCATATTCAATTATCATTGTGTTCTTCTAATGGGAGTTCTTCATCTAAGGCTTTATATCACCTTAGGGCCAATTTCTGAGACGATTTTTAAAGATTTCAAAAAGATGAAAAAGTCTAATTTCTACTGTAAATCTTGTTCTTGCATAAATGGTTTCCAAACGTTTATACATGATGAAATTGATCTATAATTGATGTTTTCAAATGAAATTCTCCATGAACCCTTGACCTTCACAAATCTCTCAATTTGACTAAAATATGGATTAAGTGGTCATGCTTTGATATTGATGAATTCATGTGTAGATTGTTATGTGATTTTCTTTCATGTATTAATTATGGCTAATTGGTTTATAGGCTTTTTAAATTTGATCAATTGAGTATTGAATATTCGTAGATCTATTGAATGTTAGACTTATTTATTTAATATTGATTAAGGCTTATGATTTCTAATGTAATTTTCTATGATCTATTTAATGATGCAATAATTATATTCAATTGATATCTAGTTTGTATTAGATTGATGAGTATGTAATGAATTGACCTAGTTTCATTGATTATTGATATATTTGTATTAAATTGTTGGTTATGGCCTTGGGTAAGGGCCTTATGATATCGAATTGGATGTTATAGCAATGAAGTTAGAGTGGTATGATGGAGTGGGGTATGATGCCCTAATTTTTTTTATTTTATGTTAATGAGACTTCAGTTCTACTAAAATTTGTATGGTCCTCTTATGGTGGCGGTGCTACGCGAATTAATGTGGCCTTGTTGGCGTTAGTTTATGCCATAATATGATCATGGCCATGTCGGCACTACTTGAAGTATTATGATGTTTTGTATAGTTGTTTTATGTGAAATATGAGTATATCTATTTATATGTGAAGTAATGTCAAAGTATGTGTCCTTTCTATGTATGTTAGGAAATCATGTAGACAAGGGCAATGAGCCTCTATGTGTAGTCTTAAGGTTGATTCATGGTTGCTCCTACATGACTATATGAGTCTATAATAGTGATATAAATGATTATATGGTAGTGTGTAGGATGACATAAAGATTATAATGGTTATTCCTACGTGTTTTTAGAATGACTAGTAATATGTGTTCAGGTGAGGTATGTGGTGTCTTGTCTTAGTTTACTTGTGTCCCTTACTTGATGCTTGTATGAATATGAATATGTGATGTCTTGACTTAGGTGCTAATGTATTTTAGTTTTGAATGTATAAATGATATGTGACCTTGAATGATGTTAAGAGGGTCCTTTATGTGAAACCTTGAACTTACTAATAAGGTTATGTAGGTTGAAGTCGAAAGTAATAATGGTATCCTTCAAGTTAATAAATGATGGACTTAAGGTTGATCGGACGGAACAACATCATATCAAACCTTAGGAGAGTCATCATGAGCTTCTTGTCGCCTTTATGAGGTAGCCCTAGTGGACCTTTATTTGTCAGGGTAAATGTGATTGGATTATGAACTTGTTATGGAACCATCTTATGTGAACATTTCATATTAATTACTCTATGAGAACGAAGGCTAGTCCAAGTGAGTATGGTAAGGGGAGTATTTCTAGTTAAGTATGAGACTATAATACAAAGCATGTCCTTCATATTCCTTAACCATGTGTCTACATGGGATGTGTCCTTGTTCTACCCTTGGAAAGTAGAACACTCTCATAAGAGTAGGTTAGAACCCGAATTCCATGAGTTGCTACCATGGTTTATCTCTGTTATTGCCTATTCTCATCATATGGGAAACCTACTAGCAGTAGAGAAGTACTATGAAGTTTAGATGGTGGTATGCGACTCTATCTAAACATTGCACAATAGGCTTTGAAAGTTTTAGTTAGAGTCCCTAGGTCTTGTCAAAGAACATTCCTTGAATGTCCTTTATGTGATGAACGTCTCTTAATGAATGAATGAATTAATGAATATAATGACTTAAGTTAAGAAAGTATGTAAATAATGTAGTACATACCTTGAGTATTTAAGAGTTTTCTAGTTAAGGTCTGAAGGGGGAATTAGGAATGGTCACTTCTTATCTTACCTAGATAAGTTTTAAGAGTGACTCTAGTTAGGGAATTTGATTGATTATGTAGACATGATCTAAGCCTTAGGCAATCTTAAGAATTACATAGGTAATCTTGAAGAGGTCACTATGGACATTATCTTCTTGATTTACTCAAGTTAGTCTTTCGATAGTCTTTGGAAGGAGAATCTCATATCATCTAAATGTTAATTTATTAAATGAGAATGAATCTATCGTAGGAAGTCTATAGGATCTCCTAATTGTGTGTGTAAAGGATTATATGGGCGGTCGTTTCACACCTAACTCAAGTGACACTTAGAATCACCTTTGGTAGGAGACTCATACCTTGATGTTTATGTCACGACTGGAGTCTATACCCAAGACGAGACTGGCGTTTTTGACCTCTCAGAGGTCGCAATCAATCCTACAAAAGGTTACTTTTAGAGGAAATTTTGAACTTTTGGTTACTTAACATTCATATAAGACAATCTACTTAAAATCATAAATGTTCACATACAACAATCTAATATTAAGATCATCAAATGAAAGAAATGGTTCCATACTGCATTAAGTGTATACTTTTCAAAATGGCACAAATACAATGTCTGAAATAAGATGAGAAAGAAACTCTAGTGGAACATATTCCACTAACTCAAACATATATATAGGCTAGAATATAATGGGCAAGCGTCCTCGAAAACATGAGGTCCTACCAAATCCGGATGAATGCTCCACATTAAAATAGCATCAATGTCGTAATGTAATTTGTAACGTCAACATGTGCCTGCACCTAAGATGTGGGATTAGTACACACTTGTACTAAGTATGGTATATGCAAGCACAGACCAAGGACATGAATGAGTAAGAATAGCTCTTTTTTAACAACATGATTTATTAAAAGTCAAGTTAGTGGACTTGCCAAATTTGGTTTAGGAAAGTTAGTGGACCTTCTAAATTTTGATTAGGAAAGTTATCCATGAGAGTAAGATGCATCATCATACTTATTATTTTTGCAAGCAACACATAACGTATTACACATATCATATCACATAGTTCATACCATTCTTTCATATGCCATGAGACCTTGGAATCATGGACTTGACATTAGGACTTCCCAAAATGAGGGCTCAACATATGGGACTTGAACTATGGAACCTTCTTTAACAAAAAGAGAGTGTGCTTCCTTCCTTCATACGAACTTCATTTTCATTCTTTCATATACTAGTGCAGCCACCAGTCATACCTAGGATGTAGTTTAAGACTCTCATCAGATTCGGTGTGCAATGACCAAGAATAACGTAGTGTTATTACTTAAGTCTAGATGACCTCTTGATTATCCTATCCTAACACATTTGTTATCGTTCATTTCATTATGTGCATTCATTGAGGTTGGCCTCATTTTTCTTTGGGAGCTTTAACCTTAACCGACATAGATCATGTGAGCATTGTGAAATCCAGTTTGTAATCCCCACACCGAAAAGAGGTAAAATCACCAAACAACGTGAACCAAAACATGCTACTGTATATACGGAATTTAACACTGCTAGAAACTTATATTGGAAGTATATGTTCAAAGACTACGATATATAAGGAAACTCATACCCAAAATATCGGACATTCTCATCTCATGAGAGTTACGTGAACCCCCTCCTTCCCAAAGGAAGGCATCAGCGCTCATAGTTAGCCTATCGGTGCTCAGTATAAAGTTCAATTATATTCAACTCATACATCATGAAAGGTTGCTTCTAGCATGAGGACATCATACCTCATTAGCTTGTTTGTTATCTCATAATTAGTATTAAGTATGCATTAATGCAGTACTTTCATTAGAGTGTTCATAGACACTAGTCTCTTCATTGACTTTACACTCTTATAGATGAGTATGTTTTTGTAACATTTACTTAGGCTCATTTGAGATTCCTCTCATATTTCATATTAGCCTCTTATTATATTGTCACCTCATACATTAACATAAACACATTTGCTTTTCGTAATTACTCACCCCTTCACGTGAATGTTCATTTCATCATATGCCAATGCAATTAACAATTTATTGTGTTTCACACTCCTACTTAACCCTTTTAGGTTTACATCATTTTATCACATACATCTTAGGCTCACCTACTTTTAAACGTATGCTAGACATATGAGTCCAGACATACAATCAATATGGCTTGATTCATAGTTTGTCTAAGTGATTCTTGTTTACCCAAGATTATGTGGTACAAGACTTGTGCATCTTTTACATATGCCAAGATATTGATTTCGATCTTTAGAGGCAGCATTCATTAAATATTTACTTATGTATGACTTATTTGTCAATACAGAAATGGGAAAGGGAATCCGATTTCAAATCACTTGGACAACATTGAATGTTATTTTAAACTTGGTAATTGCATTTTTTCAGATTTGGGGTACCATAATTTGATCCACATCAACCCCATAATATATCCTTTCTGTTTCTCCTCTCCTTTTTCATGTAAGAGAAGGAGGTTGTGGGTTCAATCCCCTACAACCTCATTATTTTTATTTTAATATATCTCTTAACTTTCTCACCTATCAAAGAGGTTGTGGTTTCAATCCCCACTCTGCATATTAATTTTTTCATTTATTTTTTTCCTAACTCTCTAATCCATTCAAGTGATTGTGGGTTCAATCACCACTCTCCTCATCTATTTTTCCTTCATTTTTTCTCAAGAATTTTTTATGAAATTTTCATTTAGTGAGGTCATAAGTTCGATCTCCAATGAAGTCATATTTTTTTAAAAAAATTAAACGAAGCTCATTTTTTAAAAAGTTGGCCGAGACAACAATTTCCAGCAGGCCGATAATTTAGGTTCTTTCAATACATTTTTGTCTTATATTTTGTTGATTTTTTTGTAGATTTCAAGTAAAGATGTCTTGGGTTCAATACTTTGTGCTTTCACTTCTTTTACATTCATTTTTCATTATATTCTGTACCATTTTGTTTGGCCGAACCCAACCTACAAAATGCTGGAAATTTGTTTACTATTTTTATCTTCTTTTTTTTATCATCATTCATACGTTAATTCTAAAGGCATTTCGTGGATCATTTGTTGCATCTTAAAAATTAATATTTTTATGATTATATTCAGTCAATAATTACCATTACATCAATAAACATTACACTACTTTTACACCTCACCATTTACATAAACATTTGCACATAAAATTCAACCATAAAAATATATCATTTTTCACATAGTTTTGGATGACATAACTTAACATGCTTACAATTCAACATTCATGATCAAGAACACATTATCACAAAAATCATACTTCATACTCAAACAACTAGCAAACATACAAACAACATGATTTCTAACCTATTTCACATTGAGATCAAAGGAACACTAGGGGCAAGGAGTTCGATAAGAATGGGAACAACCCTAGTTTAAAGATTCGTTGAATTCATGGGAAAGAAAATTCTATTGGAGAAAGGATTCCAAAAGAGAAACCCATACCTGATTTCAATGTTGTTCAACCCACGACTTTCTGCCCTAAAACCTTCTCCAAACTCATGTCCGAATCTTGACACTCCACTCAAACCCGATGGAACTTTTCTTTACGTTATTGTTTAACATGATAGTTTGTATTTTTTGAGTAAGTTATTCTGGTGTGAAGAACTTAAGTAGATTTTATGTTCTTTTGTTTTGGTTAGGCAGAGAGAAATTGAAAGAAAGAGAGAGAGAGAGAGGCAGATCATGAGAGTGGATGGAACGTGAAAAAGAGAGAGGTTCCTTAGGATTAGGATTCTAGTAGAGACTTGGTCAAATTAAGGTTTGTTCAAATGTTAAAATCCTATATTTTTTAAAATTATATGTTAAATGAACATAATGACCTTAAAAAAATTAGATTATAAACCTTAATTTAATCCTCTTAAATGTTGCTTCCGTCATGGTTCAAACATGTGATGTCCCCATCGTGAAAACGGGTCCCTTCGATCGACCCGACCCAAACTGTCCCATTAATTAATTAATTAATTAATTAATAATAATAAACTAATTTTATATTTTCTTAAATTAGTATTCAAATATTAATTAATTAAATTTATTCACAAATTTAAATAATCAAGGTAAATCATTGCTCCCACCTAGGGTCGAACCTAGGTGGAGCAAGATTTCGCTAAATGGATAATTTCGTCCCTTTCTATCCAAAATGCCCTTCCACCTTAATAATTAAATAATTAATTACAGAATTAGGGTAATTATGATACTACCGGTAGCCGTTCAAAAATATCAATTTACCCCAGGACCCTCCAAACTTAAGATTTCCCCTCTTTTAGTCGGGTAAAGACTCATCGATCTGGGTAAATCTTCATATTCGGGAGCCCTACATGGATGGACCCAACCTTTACTAGATCAACTAAATCCACAAGTAAGTTGGCTTGTCTATCGCAAGGGTTTAGAGGTCTAGTTCTATGCGCATAATTTCGTGTGAACCCGGTCTAATCGTAGGTATTCTAGACACACTAAACATAGCATAGCATATATATTTTAGGGTTGTTACATTATACCAACCTTAGTTAAAATTGTCCCGGAATAACACTACATCTAATTTTAAAATAAAAGGGTGATTTTCAAAAATATGGTAACATACTTTAGAATTTACTCTTTGTGAATTTCTGTTTAACAGTTACTCTGGATATTGCATATTACTCAAGCTTATCTGAAGCTTCATATTTGAGATTGAGAAACTATCTTCTCCATCGCACTTAGCTTGATTCACCTCACAAATCATGAACCACGAAAAAAACATGCCCACGCTATACAAAAACAGCAACATGACATGCAAACATGAATTAATTTTAACTCACATAGTGCAATTCTTACACATACAATTTGGGACTTACAACACCAACTTGACTATTACACTTAGACTTAGAGTTTCTTAAAACAAAACCAGCCTTCGGAGGAGTATATGTAACCCCTTAGATAAAAACTTTTTGTCCTTGAGATTTGAAATATATGGCTTTGTTGGATTAGTCAACGCGCTGCCCATTATACCCTATCTAATTTTGCAACTGAAACCTCACTACCTAATTTCATAGTATATGGTAGCATAAAATTTATAAAGAAAATCCATACCTAAGCTATTTAATGCTTTTTATTGGCGAATATCTAATTTACATATCAGTAGGTTGGTTAACATCCTTAAAACCTACTAGCAGCTTCACATTAATAGACTAAGGATTCCTTATCTTGTCTCATCAAAGCATATTCATCAACCAACATGATGACTCAAACATATTAACTTCATACTAGTGGATAAAACCATACACATGAAAAACTAATTTAGGCTACGCAACCGAGACATCATCAGATTTATCTTCCCCTACACCCCTAGACTTGAGTGCGAGGAATAGTTTCCTCCTCGGAACCTCTTCACTTGGACCATTCGACTGAACTTTCTCCTTCCCTTTTTCTCGACCCCTCATATACGGACAATCCTACATCATCTGGGCTCGGAACACCTATAATAGAGACCCTTGGATAAACTTGACTCCCATTGGTGGGAGAGTACCTTCCTAAACCTGGTCTTATCCCTTATTCAGTTCTACTCTTCGTTTCAAAATTCTTCTCAGCTTGCCTTGGCCTGTTCCCTTCCCTAATAGGCTTCCTCTTCCTGTTTTCCTCCACATGTTGGACATGGACCATAAGTATGGAAAGGACCATGCTATAATGCATCATAGATGCCCTAAAATACTCCTCTAGATCCTCACAAATCATAGATCCAGTGTAAATGGGAGGATTCATCCTCGTGAAGTCCCTTAACCTGTTAGCCATGGTGTTGGAAGGTGGGTTCTCCTTGGGAACACCATGTTGCTCCGCCTGGTCTATCATAGCCTGAGATTGTAAAGTGATGGCTTGTTCCATCTATACAAATGTTGTCCTCACTTCTCCATTTGTCAACCCACTTGGGTTAACAGGCATCTCAATTCCAGAAGCTGGAGCCGGGGGAGGATCTTGATTTACCCCAGCAGCTGCTCCTCCTATCTCTCCTCCTGTGTTTCTCCTGTTATTCATCATTGTGAATCTCAAGATTTGATGTTCGATACTCTCTTAACACCAAGAAATCAGATATTAGAGAAGCCACGATAAGATTAGAGAAAGGGAATTTTCCTACACATCATGTAGTCTATAATTCAGGATAGTGGTGCACTTCACTACAATTACTTAGAAAATACTCGATGTGGTTCATATGAACTTATTATCCTCGAAATTAAACCTCACTCGGATACCAACTTTCCCACGATTTGAGTCTAGAACCCATACGAGATCAGCGTCGTTAACCTCTCAGAGGTCGCAGACAATGCTAGATACGTCATCGGTACTTCATCTAGGTTAATTTTGGAGGAAAATTTGATGTTTTTGTTTCTTAAAATTCATATAATAGATTCTAATTTAACTCATAAATGTTCACAATCAACCATCTAATATTAAGATCATTAAATGAAAGAAATATTTCCATACTCCATTAAGTGTATACTTGCCAAAATGGCACCAATACAATGTCTAAAATAAGGTGAGAAAGAAATGATAGTGGATCATACTCCACTAACTCAAACCTATAATTAAGCTAGAATATAATGGCCAAGCGTCCTCGAAAGCATGACGGCCTACCAAATCTAGATTAATGATCCACGTCCGGATAGCTTCAACGTCGTACTGTAAGCTTTAACATCCACGTGTGCCTGCACCTCAAAGTAGATATTTTATGAGAGTAGTCTACACTTATCATATGTATGGGTATATGCAAGCACACATCAAGAACATGCATGTGTAGGAATAGATCTTTCCTAACAACATGATTTATAGAAAGTCAAGTCTGTGGAATTGCCAAATTTTTATTAGGAAAGTCAGTGTACTTGCCAATTTTGGATTAGCGATGTCAGTGGACTTTCCAAATTTTTATTAGGAAAGTCATGCCATTAGAGTAACATGCATCATCATACTTGTCATTTTGCAAGCAGAACATAAAGTATTACACATATCATATCATATAGTTCATATCATTATTTCATATGCCATGAGACCTTTGAATCATGGACTTGACATTAGCACTTCCCCAAATGAGGGCTCAACATATGGGACCTCAACTAGGGATCCTTCTTTAACAAACATAGAGTATACTTCATTCATTCATACGTACTTCATTTTCATTCTTTCATATACTCTTGCAGCCACCAGTCATACCTAGCATGTAGTTTAAGACTCTCGTTGGGTTCGTTGTGATATTACCAAGAATAACCTAGTGTTATTACTTAAGTCTAGCTCAAATCTTGATTATCTTATCCTAACACCTTTGGTAACGTTCATATCTTTATGTGTATTCGTTGAGGCTGGTCTCATTCTTTCATTGGGAACTTTAACTTTAAGCCACATAGATCATGTGAGCATCATGAAATCCATTGTGTAATCCCCACACCGAAAACAGGTGGAATCACCGGACAACTTGAACGCTAGCATATACACGGAATTGAACCCTACTAGATCCCTATATTGGAAGTATAGGTTAAAGGACTAGGAAATATAAGGAGAACCATACCCGGCATGCCGGAAAGTCTCATCTCATGAGAGTGTCGTGAACCTCCCCCCTTCATGAAGGAAGAAATCATCGCTCATAGCTAGCCTATATGTTCTCAATATAAAGTTCGATTACATTCGTCTGATACATCATGGAAGCTGGCTTGTAGCATGAGGACACGATAGTGCATCTTAACATTTGTATTAAGTATGCATTAACTTCAATACTTTCATTAGAGTGTTCATAGAGACTGGTTTTTTCATTAACTTTACACTCTCATAGGTGAGTACATTTTGGTAACATTTACATAGGCTCATTTGAGATTACTCCCATCTTTCACAGTAGCCTCTTATCATATTATCACCTCATACATTAACATTAACACATTTTGTTTTTCATAATTACTCACCCCTACACGTGAATGTTCATTTCATCATATGTCAATGCACTTTTCCATTTAGTATGTTTCACACTGTTACTATACCCTTCTAGGGTTACAAAATTTTATCACATACATCTTGGGCTCACCTATTTTTAAATGTATGCTAGACATATGAGTCCACACATACAAGGTAGGAGGCTTCATTCATAGTATGTCTAAGTGTTTCATGTTTACCCAAGAATATGTGGTACAGGACTTTTACATCTTGTAGATATGCCAACATATTTATTTCGATCTTTAGAGGCGGAATTCATTAAATATTTACTTAGGTATGACATATGATTTAATACAGAATTGGTTAAGAAAAGCCGATTTTGAATCCCTTGGACAACACTTAATCTTATTTTAAACTTGATAATTGTATTTTTTAGGTTTGGGGGACCCTAGTGAATTCCCTGTCAACCCTACAATATTTCCTTTCTGTTTCTCCTCTCATTTTTCGTTTAAGTCAAGGAGGTTTTGGGTTCAATCCTCCACAAGCCCAGTATTTTTCTTTTAATTTATCTCTTAACTTTCTCACCTATCAGAGATGTTGTGGGTTCAATACCCACTATCCATATTTATTATTTCCTTTTTTTTTCCTCCTATCTCTCTCATCCATTCAAGAGGTTGTCGTTTCAATCCCCACTCACCACACTTATTTTTCCTTGAATTTTTCTCACGAAATTTTTATGAAATTGTCATTTAGTTAGGTCATGGGTTCAATCCCCTATGACCTTAATTTTTTTAAAAAATAAATGTAAAAGTTTGGCGAGACTACAATTTCCAGCAGGCTGGAAATTTAGTCTCTTCCAATCCACATTTGTCTTAATCTTTTGATGATTTTTTTGTGCCTTTTAAGTAATGATGTCATGGTGGTTCAATATTTAGTGATTTAACTTATTTTAGATTAATTTTTCATTGCATTATTTACCACTTTGTTTGGCCGAACCCAACCTACAAAATGCTGGAAATTTGTTCACTATTTCAAGCTCTTTTTTTTATCATAATCAAACGTTAATTCTTAAGGCATTTCGTGGATCATTTGGAGCATCTTTAAGTTTAATATTTTTATTATTATATTCAGCAAAGAATTAAAATTAAATCCAGAAACATTACACCACTTTTACACCTCATGATTTGCACAAACATTTGCACATAAAATTCAACCATTAAAACATATCATTTTTCACATACTTTCTGTTGACATAAATTAACATGCTTACAATTCCAAACACATTATCAAGAAAATCACACTTCATACATAAACTACCAGAAAACATACCAACAACATGTTCCATAAATTATTTCACATTTAGATCAAAGGGATACTAGTGAGAAGGACTTCGACAAGAACGGGACCAACCCTAGTTTCAAGATTCGTTGAATTCATGGGGGAGAAAATTCTCTTGGAGAGAGGAGTCCAGGGGAGAAACCCATACCTGATTTCAATATTTTTCAACCCATGACATGCTGCCAAAAAATCATCTCCAAACTCACGTCCAAATCACGAAACTCCAACACGAACCCGATGGAACTTTGCTTTACGTTTTTGGTTAGCTTGCTTTTTTATATTTTTCGTGTAATTTCTTCAAGTGTGAAGAACTTTTGTAGATTTTCTGTTCTTGTGTTTTGGTTAGGCACCGAGTACATGAACGAAAGAGAGACAGAGAGGCAGATCGTGAGACTGGATGAAACGTGATAAAAGAGAGAGGTTCCTTAGTATTATGATTCTAGTTGTGAGTTAGTCAAAATAAGGTTTGTTCAAATGTTAAAATCTTATATTTTAATAAAAACATTATATATTAAATGACCATAATAACCTTACAGATATCAGATTATAAACCTCAATTTAATCCACTTAAATGCTGCTTCCGTCAAGGTTCGAACCCGTGACATCCCTCTCGCGAAAATGGGTCCCTTCGGATCGACCCTATCCAAACCGCCCCAATAATTAATTAATTAATAATAATAATAATAATCTGATTTTGCCATTTCTTAAATTACAATTTAAATGTTAATTAATTAAATTAATTTACCAATTTAAATAATCAACTAAAATCATTGCTTCCACCTAGGTTCGAACCCATGTGGAGCAAGATTTTGCTCAAAGGCCAATTCTTGCCCTTTATACCCAAAATGCCCCTCCACCATATTAATTAAATAATTAATTACATATTTAGGGTAATTATGATAATACCCTTAGCCTGGAAAAACACCATTTTACCCCTAGACCCTCCAAACATAAGATTTCCCCTTTTTTAGTACGGTAAAGACTCATCCAGGTTAATCTTCATACTGAGGAGCCCTACATGGCCGGACCCAAACATTCCTAGCTCAAATAATTCCCCAAGTTAGTTGTCTTGGCTGTCACAAGGGTTCAGAGGTATTGTTCAATACGCATCAATCCATGTGAACCCGGTCTAATCATAGGCATTCTAGACAACACTAAACATTACTTAGCATATTCATTTTTAGGGTTGTTACATTATCCCCACCTTAGTAACATTAGTCCAAATATTACACTACACATCATTTTGAAATAAAGTGGGTGATTTTTGAAAAAATGTTAACATATTTGAGACTTTACTCTTTGTGAATTTCTGTTTCACACTTACTCTGGATAGTACATATTTACTCAAGCTTATATGAAGCTTCATATTTTAAATTGAGGAACTTCCTTCTAGATCACACTTAACTTGATGAACCTCACCACTCATGGACCACACAAAAAAAAGAATCATGTCCATGCTATACAAAAAGAGCAACATGACATGCAAACATAAAATCAATTTAACTAAGGTAGTGTAATTATTACACATACAATTTTGGACTTACAACACCAAGTTGACTATTGCACTAAAACATAGAGTTTATTAAACAAAACCAGCCTTAGGAGGAATATATCCAACCCGTTAGATAACATCGTGTTGGCCTTAAGATTAGAAATTATATAGCTTTGTTGGATTGGTCCACGCCCTGCCCATTTATACCTTATCTCATTTGGCAACTGAAACCTCACTACTATGGTTTTATAGTGTATTGTAGCATAACACTTATGGAGAAAATCAATACCTAAGCTATTCAATGCTTTTTATTGGAACAAATCTGATTTACATATGAATAGGTTGGTGCACATCCTTGAAACCTACTAGCACCTTCGCATTATTAGACTAAGAGACTCTTTCCTAAACTAGTCTCATCAAAGCATACAACATAAGTAACAATATAAGTCACATAAGTCAACAACCAACATGATGACTCCAACATATTAACTTCATAGTAGTGGATAAAACCATACACATGAAAAGCTAATTTTGGGTACGCACCCGAGACATCCCTAGACTTAAGTGCGAATAATCGTTGCCTCCTTGAAACTTCTTCACTTGGACAATTCGGCTGAACTTTCTCCTTCCCTTTTCTTGACCTCTCATATACTGACAATCCTTCGTCATATGAACCAGTTTTCCAGAACTTTAACAAGAGTCAGAGCCCCTCATACACTCTCTTTCATGAATTCCGCCACACTTCCTACAAGGTGGCCTATCCTGAGTTGTATCTACCTCATTGTTTCTCTTAACTGTGGGCTCAGAATCCCTATCTTAGCTTACCTAGGATGAAGTTGACTCCCCTTGGTGACAGAATCCCTTCTTAAACCTGGGCTTATCCCTGATTAAGTACTACTCTTCCTTGAAAAAGTATGCTTAGCTTGCCTTGACCTTTTCACTGCCCTAGTATGTTTCCTCTTCCTGTTTTTCTCCACTTGTTGGACATGGACCATAAGCCTGGTAAGGTCCATGCTATCATGAAGCATAAATTACCTACACACCACCTCGATATTCTCATGAATCTTAGATCCAGTGTAAACGGGAGAATTCATCCTCGTGAAGTCCTTGAACCTATTATCCATGGTGCTGGTAGGTGGGTTCACCCTGGGAACACCTTGTAGCTCCACCTGGGTTGTCATAGCTTAAGATTGTAAAGTTAATACTTGGGCCATCAGTACCAACATTTTCCTCACTTCTCCATCTGTCAACCCAGTTAGGTACAAATGAATCTCCAGTCAAGTAGGTGGAGCATGGGGAAGAACTTGATTTACCCCAATAGCTGCTCCTCCAATCTCTCCGCCTGCCTTTCTCCTCATATTCATCTTTCTGAATTTCAAGAGTTGATGTTATATATTCTCTTAACACCAAGAAATCAGACATTAGAGAACGCACAATAAGATTAGAAAAAGGGAATTTTCCAATGCATCATGTAGTCTCTAATTTAGGATAGTGGTGCACTTCACTACTATAACCTATAAACTATTCGATGTGGTTGATGTGAACTTATTATCCTTTGAATTTACCCTCGCTATGATACCAACTTTGTCACAAGTAGTGTCTAGACCCTACACCAGACCGGTGTCGTTGACCTCTCAAAAGTTGTAGACAAGCCTACACACTTCATCGTTACTTCATCTAGTTTAATTTTAGCGGAATATTTAAACCTTATATTACTTAACAATCATATACGACATTTTACTTAAACTCATAATCGTTCAGAATCAACCATTTAATATTAAGATCATGAAATGAAAGAAATAGTTCCATAATGTATTAAATGTATACGTTCCAAAATGGCACCAATATACTGTCTGAAATAAGATGAGAAAGAAACGCTAGTGAAACGTACTCCACTAACTCAAACCTATATCAATGCTAGAATACAATGGGCAAGCGTCATCGAAAGCATAAAGGGCCTACCAAATTCGGATGAATGATCCACGTCAGAGTAGATGCAACGTCGTACTGTAAGCTCTAACGTCCACTTGTACCTGCACCTAAAAGTAGATATTGTATGGGATTAGTACCCATTTGTACTACGTATGGGTATATGCAAGCACACACCAAGGGCATGCATCAGTAATAGTAGATCTTTCCTAACAACATGATTTATGGAAAGTCAAGTCATTGGAGTTGCCAAATTTGGATTAAGAAAGTCAGTGGACTTGCCAAATTTGGATTAGGCAAGTCATGCCATGACATTAACATGCATCATCATATTTATCATTTTGCAAGAAGCACATAACGTATTACACATATCATATCACATAGATCCTAGAATCATTTCATATGCCATGAGACCTTGGAATCGTGGACTTCACATTAGTACATTCCAAAATGAGGGCTCAACCTATGGGACCTCATTTAGGGAGCC
Source organism: Solanum peruvianum (assembly GCA_027705065.1). Classification (NCBI taxonomy): domain Eukaryota; kingdom Viridiplantae; phylum Streptophyta; class Magnoliopsida; order Solanales; family Solanaceae; genus Solanum; species Solanum peruvianum. The sequence goes on along the minus strand of JAKWJD010001762.1, from coordinate 37,204,458 downwards.
TTCTTTAACAAAAAGAGAGTCTGCTTCATTCATCCATACGTACTTCATTTTCATTCTTTCATATACTAGTGCATCCACACGTCATACCTAGCATGTAATTTAGGACTCTCATTGGGTTCGTTGTGATATGACCAAGAATAACCAAGTGTTATTACTTATGTCTAGCTCACCTCTTGATTATCCTAACAGCTTTGGTATCGTTCATTTCATTATGTGCATTCGTTGAGGCTGGCCTCATTCTTTCTTTGGGAACTTTAACTTTAACCGACATACATCATGTGATCATCATGAAATCCAATTTGTAATCCCCACACAGAAAAGAGGTTGAATCACTGGCCAAAGTGAACCAAAACATGCTAGCATATATAGGGAATTGAACCCTGCTAGGTCCCTATATTAGCAGTATGGATTGAAATACTAGGAGATATAAGGAGAACCATACCCGGCATGCCGGACAGTCTCATTTCATGAGAGTTACGTGTACCTCACCCTTTCTCGAAGGAAGTCATCACCACTCATAGCTAGTTTATCGGTGCTTAGTATAAAACTCTATTACATTCAACTTTTACATCATGGAAGATGGCTTCTAGCATGAGGATATCATAGCTCATTAGATGATTTATCATCTAATCATTAGTGTTAAGTATTAATTAACTTCAATACTTTCATCAGAGTGTTCATAGAGACTAGTCTCTTCGTTAACATTACACTATCATAGGTGAGTACATTTTGGTAACATTTACTTAGGCTCATTTGAGATTACTCTCATCTTTCACATAAGCCTCTTATCATATTGTCACCTCATACATTAACTATAATACATTGGCTTTTACTAATTACTCACCCCTTCACGTGAATATTCAGTTCATCATATGCCAATGCACCTACCATTTAGTGTGTTTCACACTCTTACTTAACCATTCTAGGGTTTCATCATTTTATCACATACATCTTAGGCTCACCTACTTTTAAATGTATGCTAGACTTATGAGTCCACACATACAAGACATGAGGATCCATTCATAGTTTGTCTAAGTGGTTTTTGTTTACCCAAGATTATTTGGTACAAGACTTATGCATCTTCTAGATATGTCGAGATATTGATTTCGATCTTTAGAGGGAACATTCATTAAATATTTACTAACGTATGACTTATGTGTAAATACGGAATTGGGAAAGGGAACTCAATTTCGAATCCCTTGGACAACACTTAATCTTATATTAAAGTTGATAATTGCATTTTTTCAGATTTTGGGGACCCTAGTGTGATCCCCATCAATCCCATAATATTTCCTTTTTGTTTCTCCTCTCCTTTTTCGTTTAAGTCAGGGAGTTTGTGGGTTCAATCCCCCACAAGCTCATTAATTTTCTTTTAATTTTTCTCTTAACTTTATAACCTATCCAAAAGGTTGTTTGTTCAATGCCGACACTCCACATTCATTTTCTCCTTTATTTTTCTCCTATCTCTCTCATCCATTCAAGAGGTTGTGGGTTCAATCCCTACTAACCACATCTATTTTTCCTTGCATTTTTATCATGAAATTTTCATTTAGCGAGGTCATGGGTTCAATCCCCAATGACCTCACATTTTAAAACAAATTTTAAACGAAGCTCATTTTTATTAAAAGTTGGCCGAGACTACAATTTCAAGCAGGCTGGAAATTTAGTCTCTTCCAATTTATCTTTTGTTGATTTTTTTTGTATCTTTTGTTGAATGATGTCTTGGGTTCAATCCTTAGTGATTTCACATATTTATTCATTTTACATTTAATTTTGTACTCATTTGTTTGGCGCAACCCAACCTACCAAATGCTTAAAATTTATTCACTATTTTCAGCTATTTGATAATCATTCATACGTTAATTCTTAAGGCATTTTGTAGATCATTTGGTTTATCTTTAGGTGTAATTTTTTTATTATTATATTCAGACAAGAATTACTCTTACATCCTGAAACGTTACACCACTTTACACATGACGATTTACACAAACATTCAGACATAAAATTCAACCATAAAAACAAATCATTTTTTACATACTTTCGGTTGACATAACTTTACATTCTTATAATTCCAAATATATAATCATGAACACATTATCACTAAAACCACACTTCATACTTAAAATACCAGCAAACATATCATCAACATAATCTCTAACCTATTTTCCATTGAGATCAAAGGGATACTAGGGACATGGAGTTCAACAATAACGGGAATAAGTTTCAGGATTCGTTGAATTCATGGGAGAGAAAATTCTCTTGGAGAAAGGATTCCAGGAGAAAATTCCATAACTGATTTCAATGTTTTTCAACCCATGACTTGCTTCCCAAAAATCTTATCCAAACTCACGTCCAAATCCCGAAATTCCAACACACACCCGATGGAACTTTGCTTTACGTTTTTGATTAGCTTGTTTGTTTATAGTTTTCGTGTAAGTTGTTCAAGTGTGAAGAAATTTTGTATCTTTCTGTTCTTGTGTTTTTGTTATGCAGATAGAACGTGAAATAAAGAGAGAGAGAGCCAGTTCGTGAGAGTGGATGAAACTTGAAAAAGAGAGAGGTTCCTTAAGATTAGGATTCTAGATGAAACTTAGTCAAAATAAGGTTTATTGAAATGTTAAAAAAAAAAATTAAAATTTATGTTATATTTTCATAATTCCCTTACAAAAATAAGATTATAAACCTAAATTTAATCCATTTAAATGTTGCTTCCGTCAAGGTTCGAACCCATGACGTCCCCATCACGAATATAGGTCCCCCCACGTCGACCCGACCCAAAGTGCCCCATTAATTAATTGATTAATAATAATAATTCAATTTTCCTTTTTATTAAATTAGAATTTAAATATTAATTAATAAAATTAATTCACCAATTTAATTTATCAAGTTAAATCATCGCTCCCACCTAGGTTTGAACCAGGGTGGAGCAATATTTTGCTTAAAGGCTAATTTCGGCCCTTTCTACCAAAAGTTCCCCTCCATCTTATTCGTTGAATAATTAATTTAATATTTAGCGTAATTATGATACTACCCTTAACCTTGAAAAATACCATTTTACTCCTAGAACCTCCAAACTTAAGATTTCCCCTTTTTAAGTCCGGTAAAGACTCATCCTGCTAAATCTTCATATACGGGAGCCCTACATGGCTGGAAAAAACTTTTCCTAACTCAACTAACTCCCAGAGTTAGTTGGGCTGGATTTCGCAAGTGTTCATAGGTCTGGTTATATGTGCATCAATCCGTGTCAACCCGGTCTAATCATAGTCATTCTAGACACACTAAACATCACTTAGCATATTCATTTTTAGGATTGTTACATTTTATGATGCTTTATAAGTGTGAATGTGACTCATTATAAGTAATATTGATGGTAGTTTAGGCACATCTAGAGATGGAGTATGGGCAGTTTCTCTTTGTGTGACTTAAGTGAATCTTAGGATGGCTTTGTGTGAGAAGATTACATGTTAAAGGGTGTCTAGAGTGAAGTGAAGAAACTTCCCTATAATAGTGAATTGAGGTCACTCTATACTAAAGTGAATTTACTGTAAAGTTTATAAAATGTGATTATTGGCTTAAGTGATTTCTTATGTATTTATAAGTTGTTAAATGTTTTTCCTATGCTTATAGTATGATATTTTAATCAAACTTCATGAAAATCATGTGATTTACTAAAAGTCACTTTTTCATGGTTTTTTCATGAGGCTAACATGGTTTTAGTGATGGTATAAATTCCATAAATGGTTTATATAGTTGGTTTGAGGCAGTGTTTAAGAGTTTCGGTGCATTGGTAGTCAAACGTCAAGGGACGACCAAGACGTACACAAATAAGTAACCATGTGCCTTATATGTAGTTTTATGTGTTTTTATCTGATTCATGATGTTATAAGGTCCTCAAATGAGATATTATATCATTTATAGGTAGTGTGTCAAGTTTCATGAAGTTTGGACGTCAAACGTTCAGGACGTTCGAAAGGTTTGCCTTGAAATGACCTTGCGTGTGTATGCATGTTTCATTGAGATTTACGTGTTCCTTATGGATAAAACTCGTTTTTTAGGTCCTAAACACATATAGTAACATATTTGGGGGTGGAAACTTACTGGTAATACTCCATGGAGGACCTACAAGGGGCACTAATGGAGGACCCCAACATTGGAGCTCAACAATGCCAGGCAGTGGTAATGGACGAGCCAAACGACGGCCAGTCGACCAGGCAATGGACCGTCGATGGTTCATGTAAATGGATAGACTTGTCCTTCAGGTTGTGTAGTTGAAGGTGCAACCCATAAGACCCCAACGACGGGGTGTGAGTGAGACCACAGTCCGTTGGTATGGGCGTCGATGGGGCAGCTTAGTTTCCTGCCAGCTTTCTGTTAAGTTATGGGGTGAAGTTGTAAATTCCCCCAAGACCCTATTAGTGTTTGGATGGTTATTTTTAGTGTTTATGGGTATTTTAAGAGTATATAAGTCATTAAACTCTCATTATAACCCTCACACCTAAATCAAAACATATTCCCTCCAAAAGTTCCTTCGAAAACCTCCATGTGAGTTCAAGGTGAAGATGAAGCTTGAAGGTGGTTCTTCAATGGAGTTTCTTCTTCAATTATGATTCTGTTCTTCTAATAAGGTATAATATTTCTTCATATAAGTCTTGATATCACTTTAGAGAAAATTTCAAAGATGATTTTCAAATATTTTAAAAAGATGAAAATGTGTAATTTCTACTCTTAGTCTTGGGTTGTTTCATAAATGGTTTCCAAATGTTTATATATGATGAAATTGATGTATAATTGATGTTTTACAATGAAATTATCCATGAACCCTTGATCTTCATCTTTGACCCACTCATTCATTTTTATACAAGGACACACCAAGACTCCCTCCAAATGTCTACTTGTGCAATTGATAGATAGTTTTCCATTCAACCACCTACCTGAAGTAGTGCACCCTTAAGAAGACTTAGTTCACTTACATTAATTTTTGGGGGCTATATTTAATCGACATTAACAATAAGATCTAAACATGGAATCCCGGTACTAACCCCTACCGGATGAGGGATCTCCACTTGCATAAGGTAGGGTCATACTTTTATCCTTTAGATGGATCTTAAATGGCTATACCTATGTGGGCGTATAGTTAACGGAAAAGGAGATTGATTCGAAGTAACTCATTCTCTACTAATGAGGATCACTCATCTCCAGCGGTACATAGGGTACAACATCTATTCTCACAAAGTGTACCCACATCTTTTTGCTATCCTTTCAGTGCTAAGCATAACTCCCCTACAATGTTTTAATTATTTATTGACTATAGGTTAAGGGATAACTATTTAGCACCCCATCTCAACAAATAATGAGTATTTATCCCTAGAGTTACTTTTGAATACACATATCTACTCAGGAAAGGTATCAAACCTCCAACCTATCTTTAAAAGCTCTTTGGAATAGCGAGGTTGCTACTAAACACTTCATCTCAACTCACGAAGAGTGTTCACTCCAAAATCCCACTTTTCATTGCTAGAGTTCTTAGTAATAGTAGGGAATGGTCTAGACACTTCATATTTACTAACGAAGAGTGTCTAGCCTACAATCCTCCATTTTCATTCATTAACTTCATTCATATATTCAATATTTTTGTGTGAGTACATGTGAGCACACTTTTCACATAATCACCATTGTTTATAACATGACTTCTAAACATGATCATACCACAATCATCATAATTTATACACTATAATGCTTACATATACATATACTTCATGGAGGCATAACATCTTCAAGAAACACATTTTAAAATTCCTAAAAAAATATCATGCATATACATCATAACATCTCCTTACTACACATTAAATGCCTTCAAGGCCATACTGGCAATACATCATATATATATATATATATATATATATATATATATATATATATATATATATTCATATACTTCAAGTAAACACCACCACAGAAGGTGGACCATATGACTCAAGATTACTTCAATAAGAACTAAATAGTATAAACCAACGTTCCATTCATCCAAGTCTTGACCACCTTTTCTCAGTATTTCCAATAAATCACCAATAAAAGACACAAATTTCAGTAAATATTCACAATACAACATAAGGAAACACAACTTTGACATTATCTAATTATATACAATAAACCCACTTCATACGTTAAAATTTAGGATTTCACATAAGCATGGAATCATTGAGTTTTTGGCCTTCAAATCATCAACTAACATTGAAAATATCATATCTCATTCATTAAAACATTTTCATGCACAGACCCATACTTAGAATTCAAAATGGAAGAATTTTAAATTTGAAACCCTTTTTGAAAAGCCTTTTAAAGCTCTCCTTGAATTAAAGAACAATCAAGGATGAACTACCATAACTTTGTTGATGAAAATCCCACTAAATTTGGTAAATAAATCACCCAAAACCTTCAATCATAGCTCTACCTTGAGTTCAAGGTTCAACAGAGTTTGAGAGACTCTTTCTTGAGGGTGTGGTTTTTATTTTCGAGAAGTAAAGGCTAACCTAGGTTCTAGGAGTATAATCTAACTTAACATATCTAAAAACCATTAAAACAATCTTCCATACACTTTACAAGATTTGTTATGAATTTACTAAAACACCCCAAGCTTGGCTGAAATGCCACAGCTTTTGCAGGCTGCCAAATGACACATCTACTGGGCATCGTTTGAACGACGGCCTATCTTACTGGGCATTGTTTGGATCAGAGAGTCATTTCCTTAGGTCTAAGATCCAACCACTAAGTGTGGAGCTACGCCCCCAAATGAAGGGGCTTCATTCAATCTACTACTCGTCAACTAGGGGCGTCGTTTAAGCAGTGTTTGGAACAATTCATGCCAAGTCTTGTGTCCTTCTTAAGGACCCTTAAAGTTGTCCTTGGGGAGTCGTACGCAGACTTTTCAGACCTAAATATTCAATTCTAGGTCTTAGGATCGTCTTATATCTATTTGAACCCCAAACAGCTCGTGAAAAATGCAAAGACACACTAGAACACATGCAAGCACATACACGTCTAGTCATCGAACATCTACATCATCCCTTGACATTTGACTTTTAAACTTACCAAACTGACCTCAAACACTAAAGTTCACTATTTTAACACATTATTAACTTATTAAAAACAAGATAAACTCTAGTTCAACCTAGTTCATTTTGAGGGTCGCTACATTTTCCCCCACTTAGAAAAACATTCGTCCTCAGATGACCCTAAACACTTCCAAGGACACCAACGACTCAACAACCAGCTCACAACACATATAGTTGTGGACATAGCATTCGTACTCAATGCACCAAACTTGCAAGGAACAGCAAGATCATATCATTAAGCACTCTAACCAATACAAGATAATTTGGAGGTATTTCCACAATTCAAAGTGCACAATTACTTTATCATTTTCATTTCACTTATAGAGGAACTACCCATTATATCACTATAAATCTTAACATCTAAAAACTTCCATTCCACATATTGGCACATAAGAATAACAATTTGGAAACAATTAAGTAAATATCGTTAGTTACACATTAACATGAGAAATATAGATTAACTATCAATCTTTCCATGAAACTATGATATCATCAAGAGAATGCAAAAATCCATATCATCAATGATACCTATAACATAAGGAGACATGGAACTCATAATCATATGCATGACTCAAAAACATAACCAAACTACTAAGGATTTATGCCTCAAGCTTGAGTAACAATAGAAGAAAAAGATAAGGATATCAACTTCATTAATACTCAACTCATTCTCCCCCACTTAGTGTAAACCCATCTAAAGAAAATCAAAACAACAATAAAGAACAATAACTTATCAGGGCCTTTATTCACGATTATCTCTTTTGTTATCTTGAAGTGCATAGAAATGATTCTTTTTTGGAGTATTAGGATCTCGACAATCATAATGACCTTGGTTGATCTCTTTTCTTTTTGCCTTGAGGACCGGCAATCCCTCATCTTATGACTTCTATTGCCACATCAAAAACAACCATTTGTACCATCAAGACACCTATCCAAGTGTTGCTTCCCACATGTAGTAAATCAAGGCCACTCAAAAGAATAGCCACCTATTTTAGATTTTTTGTTGGAGACCTTATCCTTGCTCAAAATGGAAGAATCTTTATTATAGAACTCCTTCTTAGACTTAGATTGACTTGGATCATCCGACCTAGTTCTCTTCCTATATCTACTTATTTTCCAATCTTGGACTCCTCAATTTGTTTAGAATACACCATAAGTCTTGAGATATCTATATCATGATGGAGCATTTCCGTACGACACTCTTCCTCAACCGTACAAGACACCCCCATTAAAAACTTATTCATTCTAGACCTAGAGTTGGTTACTAAGGTCGGGGCATACTTAGAGAGTTGGGTGAAGTTGAGAGAATAATCCATCACATTCATTCCCCCTTAATGAAGGTTTATGAATTCTATAACTTTCTCTCCTTTAACTCTATGGGGAAAAACCTATCAAGAAAGGTCGTCTTGAACACTTCCCAATCTACCGATCATGACCCTACGGTTCTTTCATCCCTCCATTTCTCAAACCCCACTTGAGCCAAATCTTTTAGTTTGTAAGAGGCTAGTTCTGCTTTCTATCTAGGAGTCACAACCATAGAATCCACCACATTGAAAACCTCATTTATGAAATCAAAGATACTAGAAGCGGGAGTACTTGTATCGGGTTAAGGTCCACTCTAATGTTAGGTTGCGCAACCACATGATTAGTGACGACTTGAGCTTGAGTTTTCATGAGTTCGTTCAAACCCTGAAGAGCATCCCTTATCTCCACATTAGACATATCACCTTCAAAATAGGGAGCTTAAGTTCCTTGGGGAAATTGAGGTGGAAATGTCTCATTCACATTCTCTTTATTAGTTATAGGTACTTGCTCAACCCGGGGATGAACTCTCTCATTACCTACTCTTTCCTCTCCTCTTCTTGTGTGTGACTTTCTTGTATTCATATCCCATAAACACAACAGAAGAGATTAAGAATGAATCTTATAGAACTCAACTAAATTGCATGATACCATAGTAAAGATGAAAGGGAAACTTGTATCGTCCTATAACCTCTCGCTCATAAATGTGTCGCGTCTCACATCGATGAACAAGATCTAGACGTGGCTTGTGAGACTTATGACCCTAAACTATTTCCCAAAACCTTATGCTCTTATATTAAGTTTGTAACGATATAGGAGCACCCTGTACAAGTTACATGGCGTACTTGACCCTTTGGAGGTCTTGTATAAGCCTCTTAGCTATTATTTATTACATATGTATGAAATGTAATGGAGAAATTAAAACTTTTCACAACAATTTTAATAATAAATTTCTTTTGTAAAAATAAAGGAACATGTCTCATAATCACAAGCCAACTTTGACACTTCTTAATATCATAGGGTCATGGCCCTTTATATTGAAAGAAAACATACGAAGTCTTATACATGGTCTTAAAAGAAACAATCTAAAAGAAAAATAGTCTATGTCCTCGAACATATGAGGACATACCAATCTTCTGACAATCAACTTCCCAAGCTTTTCCTACGAAGGAACCTTCATTTGCCTTCCACCTATACATTGGAATATATAAGAGTATGGCATTAGTAAGAACATTGTACTAAGCATGGCATTATGCAAAAACATGCAAAAGAGGACATTTTAGTTGAAACATACTTTTCATGCAATTTTACTAAAGCCTTTATGAATAAAGTCACAAAACATCATATAAATCATTATTTAGCATAGAAGGTAAAACTTCCATACTTCCAAACATAAAGTCATATTTAACAGTAAACCCATTTATCATATAGACTTTACCTATCAAAAGTTATTCTAAGACTCGCCTAAGTAAGGCATGAAGAGATCGTCCATATAACCTCTTAAATGCAAAACTATTTGATCCTTAAGACTACCAAAGATAAACATGCTTCATTCCATTTAACAATGCAACACTAATTGCTAAATATACTAGAAGAAACATACATGCATTTAGGAAATTTACATAAAGACCATTCTCTAAGACAACCCCCAAGTTACACTTAGTGCAATGTGAAAAGTAGCATCTCATACTACCACTTCCACTTAATGCTTCTTAGGAATTACCTTAGACTAGCACGTGATACTCATCATTTGCATAGTATTCATCATAGAATACATAATATCAACATGCTTCTTTAACATTACACATAAATTCAACTTACTTGATGAACATCATACAGTTACCCATTTATTCACTCACATATAAGGACACACAAAGACTCCCTCCAAATTTCTACTTCTTAGTTGTTAGAATGGTTGGCCCTCTTTGTTTTAAAGGCTTCATAGATATATAATATTAGTTATTTAGTCTTATTCAATCAGTTGTATACGTTTAATACTTGAGTTGCCTCTTTGGCTAAGTTATTATCCTTTTAAGTTATTTCATGAGTTATATATCGTGTTTTTAAGTCTTCCATTGAGTAACTAAGTCACGCCAAAGGTTCGCTTGAGACCAACAATGGTTTTCGAGTGTCAGTTCCGCCCAAGGTGTAGGTTTGTGGCCTGTCATTATATACTTTTTCTGTTTTATTTATTAATTTCTGATTCATATGCGTGAAATTTTGAGACAGTAGATATACGGGTGCTTAAACTATGTTTTATTTTTTGTGGGTTGAAATGAGAAATTTGTAGTGTAGACCAATTCCAAACTTTTTTACTTATCTAAACTATTCTAATAATGGTCAACAAGTGGATACTTTCATAAGAGTTCTGCCATCAAATTCGAATTTTTGTAAGCTATTTTTATCCATGCATGCTCACGCGCGGATGCGCACACAAACAACATTTGCAACAGACGCACGCACACCCTGTTTTGCTAATATGTTGAGTATATTTTATAATTATATTCCATAATATCATAGAAATTAACAAGTGAGAAACGAATTGAGCTAACTAGAAATTTGAAGATTCAGTCTGCAAGATATTGCTCCGTCAAAATAAGTATTGTCAAAAATTATTTTTGAATTAATATCAAGGACAAAATTAATTTGTTTTATCAAAAGGCAAAACTAAATTAATTTAAGATTTTCATTTGGTGTGAATTTTTGATACTTTATTTCTTTTTTAAAAGGTTATATCATGATAAATTATTGTCTATATATACACTTTTTTGGACTTTTTATCATATAAGCACGTGGTTGATAATTATTAATAAATCATATTGAAAAAGTACTGAATATTGATAATTCAGATTATGAAAAAAATGTCTTTTTGAAAATTCAAAAGAACTTCAGGTGTCAATTAATATTATTTCATCAACCAACTAATGCATGTTTTTTCTCTTTTCTAAGCTTGTATTTAATCACGTTCCTATACTCTCATTTACTATTGGCAAAAATTAACCTTCAAAAGTATCATCTTCTTCATTTTTTTTAAAATCATATTTGTTTATAACATAAAGCTATAAAGTTAATGTCAAGTGACTAATATAAAGTAATAATTAAAAAACTCAATTGCTAATGTTACTTTTGTGGTTCCTCGATTAGTAGGGCTACAATGCAAACTCTAATAGGGCCGTCATTCCTTTAAGAGGGACTGTGAGAGCTCATAGTACAAGGGTACAATGTTATTTAAGAAAATTATTATTATACAAACAAATTAGAACAACGAAAGAACCATAAAAGGGTTTGTTAGTTATATTGCGCAGCTTACGTTTTATATTAAATAAATCCATGCAAGCTAAATCGAGGAAAATGCAAAGATTAACATATATATACTCTTTGTGTTCAGGAGACATATCCAAAAGTATATTATATTGCACTCGTTTAAAAGTTAATTTATGCAAGTGATTTTTTAGACAAGTATATTTATTATAATCTGAAAATATTAAATTTTTGACACTTTTCATGGGTTAACATTTTCTATTTTTTATTTATTTAATCAAATGAATGTAGAGAATAGTCATTGAGACAAATCCTCAATATCCAAATGCTCAACAAGAGTTACACGTTTAATATACTTATATACTTTTTCTATTTCATTTTATATAATGTTATTTTCTTTATAATTTGAGCCAATATTTGTGGGAGTGAATATATGGGTAATTAGACTATATTTTATTTTCATGTGTTGAAATGGGAAATTGGTGGTGTACACCAATTACCAATATTTTATATAATCTAAACTATGTTGTGAACAGTCAACAAGTGGATCCTTTCTTGCGCTTTCTGGCGTTGAATTCATATTTTTGTAAGCTACATTTAGTCATGCACGCACAGAAACGCGCATGCACTCAACACACACAAAAAAAATACCCTCACACACTTTTGCTAATATGTTATTTATAATTATATTTAATTTTCAGGCAATCGTAGAAACAACAAGTGAGGAACGGATTGAACAGACTAGAAATTTGAATTCATTGTGCAAAATATTGCTCGGTCCAAATAAGTATTTTAAAAATTATTTTTCTGATAAGATCAAGCACAAAATGAAAATCTGTTATCAAGAGGCAAAAATAAATTAATTTACGATTCTCATGTGGTCATGACTTGTGGATATATTATTTCTAGTTTAAAATATTATTTAATGATAAATTATTCTCGATAGATATACTGCATTAAATAATTTTATCATATAAACATGTGGTTGATAATTATTGATAAATTATGCTGAAAAAGTATTGTACATTGATAATGCAGCTTATATTAAATGTGTCGTTTTGATAATTCAGAAAAACTTTTCATGTGTCAATTAATATTATTTCTTCGAATAACTAAGGTATGTTTATTTTCTTGTCTAGGCCTGTATTTAATTATGTTTTTGAACTCTCATTAATGCTAGGCCAAAATTTACCTTTAAGAGGTGTCATCCTCTTAGAATTCTTTTTTTTTTTTGAATCATTTTTTATAATACAAAAGTTATAAAATTACAATCAAGTGACTGATCCAAAGTTGCAAATAAAATTTTTCACTGCCCTAATTCATCATTGCTAATGTTAATTTTATTGGTACTTTATTAGCAAGGCTACAATACAAACTCTTATACGGTCGACATTACTTCAAGATAATCTGTGTGAGCTCGTAGTCAAAGGGTACAATGTTATTTAAGATAATTATTATTATACAAACAAACTAGAATGACGAAAGAACCATAAAAGGGTTAGTTAATGGTATGGAGCAACTTACATTTTATGTTAAATAAATACATGCAAGGTATAATCTAGGAAGAATATCAAGATTAACACATGTAATCGACGGAAAAGGACCTAAAATAACCTCAGAGTATTGGAAATTGTAGAAAACTACCCTGCATCCACCTAGAGGCTCCAAAATGCCCTTTTCACCACCTATTGGCTCCAAAATACCTTGTCATACACCTTTGGGTTCAAAAATTGACCATTTATTTAACGGTTTGAAATTTAAACCATTTAAATATTTTTTTAAATACTTCGCGCTCAACTATTGGATATAATTTAATTTATTGATTATAATTCATATACCAACTCACTACCCACTCATTACTAATTAAACCCTTCCCAATTAGTAAAGCAACTCTAATATGAAAATCACCCTAAAAATTACTAATACACGACGAATTAAGATTCCTAAAAGATTGTCACGACCCAAAACGAGCCGTGAGTGGCACCTACACTTATCCTTCTATGTGAGTGAACCAACCAATCTAATCCCCAACGTTTACCAATATTTCAATTATAATGAACAAAATATAATGCGGAAGACTTAAATCTCATTAACGAAATCAATTAAATAACTTCTAAAATTTATCAATTAAATAACTTCTAAAATTTTCAATCATTATCCCCAAAATCTGGAAGTCATCACCACAAGAACATCTATCCTCGAATTACTAAATCTAAGAATGTATAAGAAGCTAAAACAAATAAACAGCTAGTCCATGCCGGAATTTCAAGGCATCAAGACGTGAAGAAGAAGATCCAGTCCAAGCTAGAAGCAATAGCTCACCCTGAAATCTCGCGTGATGAAGACTGGCTAGAGTTGAGGTTGAGTTGAAGACGATGGCACGTTTGCTGCACTCCACAATTAACAAAGAAAAACAAATACAAGTAGGGGTCAGTACAAGGCACAAGTACTGATTAGGTATCATCGGCCAACTCAAAATAGAAAGCAATATATATCAGATAATAACATAAAATCAACTAATATTCTTAACAGGCGACAACAACAATTACCATAACCCTTGGTCACAACGCCAAACATATCTATGAGGACTCAAGCCTCCCCATCATACTCATTTGGGAATTAGTTCTTTAAATTGAGTATATTAACATATTTCAAGATTCATTCTCTTTACTATCCTGGTGTCGGAACGTGACAGTCCGATCCATATACTATCCTAGTGTCGCAACGTGACACTCCGATCCATATACTATCCTTGTGTCGGAACGTGACACTCTGATCCATATACTATCCTGGTGTCGGAACGTGACACTTCGATCTATATACTATCCTGGTGTCGGAATGTGACACTCCGATCCATATACTATCCTAGTGTCGGAACGCGACACCCAATCCTCTAATACTATCCTGGTGTCGGAACGTGACACTCGATCCTCTATTACTCATTACTTTAGTTCATCAAGCCTTCTTTTATACCAGGGCATCATCATTAACAAAGTAAATTTAGGATTTAAGATTCAACAGCCTCATCATGCTAATTCATCACAATTATATAATCACATCATGCAAGCACACAATTAAGCATATAGAAGACTTTATAATACTACCCAATACATATCATTCGCTATTAAGAGTTTACTATAAGATAGTATAAACCATAACCTACCTCCACCGAAGAATCGGGATCAAACAAGCTATCTTCCCAAAACCTTTGCTTTCCTTGCGTTCTTCTCTTCCTCTCGATCGTTTCTCTCTTTTCTCTCTGTTCTTTCTATTTTTCCTTATTCAAACTCCTCTTATTTTACCCTAATTAGCATATAATTAAGTATAAAAGATGATAAAAATAACCCACTATTTATTTCAAGGTTATATCCTTTAGCCCCCAAGTAATTAACTTATTAACATTAATCCACTAACTTTATAATTATAAGCATGAATAGTCTAAAACGCCCCTTAAAATCTTTTAACAGAAATCCGACCCAGTAAGGGTTACGCAACCTGTGACGGTCCGTCATGGCTGTGAAGGTCCATCCTGCAGGTCCGTCACAAAGTTCAGAGAGTTAATTCTGTGGAAAGATTTGTGACGGTCCGTCGTGCGAACGACGGTCCGTCCTGCCATTCCGTCACGAAGTTCAGAGAGTCGATCTCGGTACCCAAATTTCAGAATTCTAAGTGTTTTGGAACGAGACCCCCTCGACGGTCCGTCGTGCCCATGACAGTCCGTCGTGGGATCCGTCGACTCAGACAGTTATTACCATAAATACTCTACTGCTCAAAACGATTAAACAGGTCGTTACAATAGATACCAATTTACCCATCGTTCGTCCTCGAACGATCACAAGAAGAAAAACAAGGGCGAAAAGGAGTACTTGAATCTGTAAACAGGTGTGGGTATCTTTCTTGCATATCAGCCTCCTTCTCCCAAGTGGACTCTTCAACTGGTCGATTCTTCCATTGAACTTTGATGGATGCAATCTCCCTTGATCTCAACTTGCGAATTGCTCTATCTAGAATGGCAACAGGCTCCTCGTCATAAGAAAAATTCTCATCAAGCAGAACCGAATCCCAACGAATGATGTAGTTTCCATCCCAATGGTATCTTTTCAACATAGACACATGAAATACCGGATGAACTCCTGACAGTCCTGGAGGCAAGGCTAATTCATAAGCCACCTCCCCTACTCGCTTAATTACTTGAAATGGTCCAATACACCTTGGGCTTAGCTTACCTCTTTTACCAAACCGCATCACCCCTTTCATGGGTGAAACCTTCAGCAAGACTTGTTCACCCTCCATGAACTCCAAGTCTCTAACCTTTCGATCTGCATATTCCTTTTGCCTACTTTGAGCTGCTAAAAGCTTTTCTTGAATAGATTTCACTTTCTTTAATAAATCCCTCAAAAGATCAGTACCCCAAGGTCTAACCTCAAATGCATCAAACCAACAAATGGGAGACCTACATCTCCTCCCATACAATGCTTCGAATGGGTACATTTCAATACTGGAGTGATAGCTGTTATTGTATGAGAACTCTGCTAAGGGTAAGAAGTTATCCCAATGGCCACCAAATTCTATCACAGATGCACGAAGCATATCCTCCAATACCTGAAGCGTTCACTCATACTGACCATCAGTCTGAGGGTGAAATGCAGTACTAAGATCCAACTTAGTACCTAATTCAGCATGCAATGTTCTCCAAAACTTAGAAGTAAATTGCGTACCTCTATTTGATATGATGGAAAGTTGAACTCCATGCAATCGAACAATTTCTGAGATATAGAGTTTGGCCAACTTCTCTGCATTGTAGGTCACCTTGACCGAAATGAAGTGAGCAAACTTAGTTAATCTGTCCACAATTACCCAAATAGAATCAAACTTTCCCAATGTCTTTGGAAGACCAACCACGAAGTCTATTGCAATTCTCTCCCACTTCCATTCAGGAATGGGCATTCTCTGAAGTGTTCCTCCGGGCCTCTGATGTTCATACTTTACTTGCTGACAATTTGGACATTTGGCAACAAAATCAACAATGTCGTGCTTCATTCTACTCCACCAAAAGTGTTACTTTAGGTCACGGTACATCTTGGTTGCACCAGGATGTATAGAATATCCAGAACTATGAGCCTCTTTGAGGATAGTGTGGATCAAATCATCAACATGGGGCACACATACCCTTCCCTTAATCCTCAAAACACCTTCCTCATCAATTATTGCCTCTTTAGCCTCTCCTAGCAACACCATATCCCGAATTCGGCTTAGTTTCTCATCATCAAACTGTTTTTCCTTGATCTTGTCAAGAAAAGAAGACCTTGCCTCCACACAGGGCAAAAATCCTCCTATCTCTAGTATTTCCAGTCTCATAAAGTCGTTAGCCAAGTTTTGGACTTCTCTAGCCAATGGGCGTCTAGAAACTTGTATGTGGGCTAAACTACCCATGCTCCCTGCTTTTCTACTTAAAGCATCAGCCACCACATTTGCTCTTCCTGGGTGATACAAAATAGTAATATCATAGTCCTTCAACAGTTCCATCCACCCCCTCTGTCTCAAATTCAAGTCTTTCTGGGTAAAGACATACTGTAGACTACGATGATCTGTGTAGACTTCACACTTGACCCCATATAGATAATGTCTCCATTGCTTTAATGCAAACACAATTGCAGCCAATTCCAAATCATGGGTCGGATAGTTACATTCGTGCACCTTTAGTTGCCTTGAAGCATAAGCGATTACATTCCTCTCTTGCATTAGCACTGCACGCAACCCAAAATAAGATGCATCACAATAAACAATGAAATTCTTGCCTTCCACTGGCAATGTAAGAATTGGTGCCGTAGTCATCAAGGTCTTGAGTTTCTGAAAGCTTTCCTCACATTCATCCGACCATACAAATGGAACACTCTGCTTAGTCAAGTTTGTCAATTGGGAAGCAATAGAAGAGAATCCCTTGACAAATCGACGGTAGTAGCTGGATAAACCAACAAAGCTCCTTACTTCTGACACATTAGTGGGTCTTACCCAATTCCTCACTGTTTCAATCTTAGAAGGATCCACCATCACTCCATCCTTAGAAACCATGTGCCCCAAGAAGGACACTGAATCTAGCCAAAACTCACACTTGGAGAATTTTGCATAAAGCCTTTTCTCCCTTAATACTTCCAACACAATTCTCAAATGCTCCTCATGTTCCTTCTTACTCTTGGAGTATATCAGTATATCATCAATAAATACGATCACAAAGAAATCCAGATATGGCTTAAAAATCCCGTTCTTGTGAACTGAAACAAAGATGGGTGGCATACCTGGATAGTGCACGAAACTTAGCCTTATACGCAGTAACCGACATCCTCCCTTGCTCTAGGCTCAAGAATTCATCTCTCCTCCTATCCCTCAAGGTCCGGGGGATATACTTCTCCATAAATAAGCTAGAGAATGACGCCCAAGTCATAGGTGGTGCCAGTGCGGGTTGACACTCAACATATGACCGCCACCACATTTTGGCATTTCCCTGAAACTGATAGGTTACAAACTCAACGCCAAATCGTTCCACTATGCCCATTTTATGTAGTAACTCATGACAATCAACCAGAAAATCGTAGGCATCCTCAGATTCAGCACCCTTGAAGACTGGAGGTTTCAATTTCAAGAACTTACTTAAAAGTTTATGTTGATCACTTGTCATTATAGGCCCGGTAGTCAAACGAGGAAACGTGTCTATTTCCAATGAGGCATCCATGCGGGGAGCCTCAGCAGCGGCCTGTCGTACTTCCGGAACCTGAGGTGGTAGTGCAGAAAACACTGGAGGTGTCTGGACTTGATCAGATAACCCGCTAAGATAAGCAAGAACCTGATTAATCATCTCTGGGGTAGGTTGGGGTGGTAATTCCTCATTCTGCACTTGCTCGTTTTCCCCTTCCTCACCCTCTCTTACTACTTTCTCAGTCGGTGGAGGAGTCACCGCCCTAGTACTAGATGGGCCAGGTGCTTGTCCTCTTCCTCTAGAGGACGTTCTCCCGCGAACTCTACCACAGCCTCTTGCCACTGCTCCTCTTCGAGCTACATCCCCAGTGGCTGGCTCAGATGCATCTTGTCTTGCCGGTGATGGTGTTTGCGCAGTTGTTGCTCTAGTTCTCACCATCTGCGAAATAGAGTGAAGATGGTCAGATACCAATTTGTATCACCTAGATACCAATTGGATCCAAGTAATAGGTCGAAAGAAAGAAAGAAAGAATGGAATTTTCCTAAAGTCTTATTGCCTCTCAAAGAAAAGTAAACGCGTCCCCCTACCTTTCCTTAAGACTCTACTAGACTCGTTTTTGTGTGATGAGACCAACGAACCTAATGCTCTGATACCAAGTTTGTCACGACCCAAAACGAGCCACGAGTGGCACCCACACTTATCCTTCTATGTGAGCGAACCAACCAAACTAATCCCCAATGTTTACCAATATTTCAATTATAATGAACAAAATATAATGCGGAAGACTTAAATCTCATTAACGGAATCACTTAAATAACTTCTAAAATTTATCAATCATTATCCCCAAAATCTGGAAGTCATCACCACAAGAACATCTATCCTCGAATTACAAAATCTAAGAATTTCTAAGAAGCTAAAACAAATAAACAGCTAGTCCATGCCGGAATTTAAAGGCATCAAGACTTGAAGAAGAAGATCCAGTCAAAGCTAGAAGCAATAGCTCACCCTGAAATCTGGCGTGATGAAGACTGTCTAGAGTTGAGGTTGAGTTGAAGATGATGGAACGTTTGTTGCACTCCACAATTAACAAAGAAAAACAAATACAAATAGGGGTCAGTACAAGGCACAAGTACTGAGTAGGTATCATCGGCCAACTCAAAATAGAAAGCAATATATATCAGATAGTAACATAAAATCAACTAATATTCTTAACAGGCGACAACAACAATTACCATAACCCTTGGTCACAAAGCCAAGCACATCTATGAGGACTTAAGCCTTACCATCATACTCATTTGGGAATTAGTTCTTTAAATTGAGTATATTAACATATTTCAAGATTCATTCTCTTAACTATCCTGGTGTCGGAACGTGACACTCCGATCCATATACTATCCTGGTGTCGGAACGTGACACTCTGATCCATATACTATCCTGGTGTCGGAATGTGACACTCCGATCCATATACTATCCTGGTGTCGCAACGTGACACTCCGATCCATATACTATCCTGGTGTCGGAACGTGACACTCCGATCCATATACTATCCTGGTGTCGGAACGTGACACCCGATCCTCTAATACTATCCTGGTGTCAGAACGTGACACCCGATCCTCTATTACTCATTACTTTAGTTCATCAAGCCTTCTTTTATACCAGGGAATCATCATTAACAAAGTAAATTTAGGATTTAAGATTCAACAGCCTCATCATGCTAATTCATCACAATTATATAATCACATCATGCAAGCACACAATTAAGCATATAGAAGACTTTATAATACTACCCAATACATATCATTCGCTAATAAGAGTTAACTATAAGATAGTATAAATCATAACCTACCTCCACCGAAGAATCGCGATCAAACAGGCTATCTTCCCAAAACCTTTGCTTTCCTTGCGTTCTTCT
This sequence comes from Solanum peruvianum, assembly GCA_027705065.1. NCBI lineage: Eukaryota > Viridiplantae > Streptophyta > Magnoliopsida > Solanales > Solanaceae > Solanum > Solanum peruvianum. The sequence goes on along the minus strand of JAKWJD010001762.1, from coordinate 37,184,177 downwards.
CTTCCTCTCGATCGTTTCTCTCTTTCCTCTCTGTTCTTTCTATTTTTCCTTATTCAAACTCCTCTTCTTTTATCCTAATTAGCATATAATTAAGTATAAAAGATGATTAAAATAACCCACTATTTATTTCAAGGTTATCTTCTTTAACCCCCAAGTAATTAAATTATTAACATTAATCCACTAACTTTATAATTATAGGCATGAATAGTCCAAAACGCCCCTTAAAATCTTTTTACAGAAATCCGACCCAGTCAGGGTTACGCAACCTGTGACGGTCCGTTATGGATGTGACGGTCCGTCCTGCAGGTCCGTCACAAAGTTCAGAGAGTTAATTCTGTGGAAAGATTTGTGACGGTCAGTCCTGCCATTCCGTCACGAAGTTAAGAGAGTCTATCTCAGTACCCAAATTTCAGAATTCTAAGTGTTTTGGAACGAGACCCCCTCGACGGTCCGTCGTGCCTATGACGGTCCGTCGTGGGATCCGTCAACTCAGACAGTTATTACCAGAAATACTCTACTGCTCAAAACGACTAAACAAGTCGTTACAAAATTACATTCAAAATAATTTGATTCAAAATTGAAACCCAAATTAAATTTAGGTTGTGCCGCTTATTTACAGAGCACTTTAAATATAATTCTCTTTCAAGCTTGAATTCGAATTTTATAACTAAAGGTAAAGAAGTATTACATCCCAAATTAATTCATGCACTTTTTTAATATAATTTTATAAATATTTATTATTATCTTTCAATATTAAAATTTTGCTGTATTCTTTTTTTAAAAAGGTATCAATTAAGTAACATCACATAATTGAGACGAATGAATTATTAAGATGAACATAGTTAGACTTTTAAGTTTATCGGTAATTATTAATTAGACACTTGAATTACAATATATTTTGATTGAAATCTTTATTGTATGATAATCTACTTCTACAGACATTTTCGCCTCAAATTTTTTTAAACACTCATTGGTAGTAGCTTTTCTATTGTTGCATTAGTAATAGAGCTAGCTTATTAATTTGTGTGGTTTAATTATTAATGGATGGATAGATTGATGTTTAAATTATATTTATAAGTTAAATTACAACAAATAGTTGAGCTTCATATTTTTAAAAAATATTATAATCGTTTAAATTTAAAATCGTTAAATAAATGGTAAATTTTGAACCCAAAGGTGAATGACAAGGGTATTTTGGAGCCAATAGGTGGATGAGAAGGGTATTTTGGAGCCAATAGGTGAATGAATAGTAGTGTTGTACCATTTCTGATACATTAGAGGTATTTTAGGCCCTTTTCGGTGTATCAATTTTCGTTCATAAGTATACATCTAAATCTAATTTATATTAAACTTCTTTAAAACTTAGTTTATGCAAGTATTATTAAGCAAACATAATTATAATAATGTGAGAATATTAAAATTTTGTAATTGTTCAAGGGTGGTAACATTTTGTATTTATTTATTTATTTTATTTAATCAAATGAATGAAGATGATAGTCATTGAGACAAATCATTAATATCCAAATGCTCCACCAAGTACCTCCACAACTAGAGCTCCACATTCATCGTACTTACACACTTTTTCTGATTTACTTAATATAATATTATTTTCTTATTCATTTTTGCCAAAATTTGAGGGAGTGGATATATCGGTGCTTAGATCATGTTTTATATTTTATGTGTTGAAATGTGAAGTTCGTGTTGCAGACCAATTCCCAAAATATTATTTCGTCCAAACAATGCCGAGAATGGTCAACATGTTAATCATTTCTTACTCCTTCTGGAGTCGTTTTCGAATTTTTGTAATCTATTTTTATTCACGCATTCAAGTGTGTGGATGCGCACGTGCACACACACAACATACGAAACACATGCACGCACTGGCGCGGACACACATTTGCTAACATATTAATATTTTTTATATTTCATTTTTGAGGAAATTATAGAAATGGAAAGTGATAAACATATTAAGCTGACTACAAATTTGAAGATTTATTGTGCAAAATATTGCCCGGTCAAAATAAGTATTGTCAAAAATTGTTTCAATAATAAGATCAAGCACAAAAGTGTGTTATCAATAATAAAAACTAAATTTATTTATAATTCTCATGTGGTTGTGACTTGTGATATTTTATTTCTTGTTTAAAAGTTTATATCATGAATAATTATACTTATTTATACTTCATTGGATTATTTTATCATATAAACACATAGTTGATAATTATGAATAAATCATGCTGAAAAATATTCTGAATTTCGTTTTAACAATAGATAAATTGAAAATTATTTATGTATAAAGAACTATAATTACAAGTGTGATTTCAAAATAATATATTGTCGAATACCGTATCTTTGATTATGTTTACATTGAAAAAAGGATAGTATTTTACTAAATTGATGGAATGATATCATTACAATCATATTTTATATATGGTTAAAATTCATCCCCCCCCCCCCCCCAAACTGATAATTCTTATCAAGAATTATTACTTTGGATGATAAAAATTGATGCCAGCTCTTAATTATTAGGATTGTGCAAATTAAAGCTTAAATCAGAAAATGAAATATCCATCTATTTTTTATGAAATTGACAAAGCTTCTATAAAGGAAATTTTGATTTTTCACCCAAAGAGAAAAATTTATTAAGCCAGAGATAATAATTTATGTGGGTTAGTTTTTTTTTTGTCATAGTAAATTCATAGGATACCGTATAAACAATCAATTGAAAACAGTTAAGAAATTCAAGAATTAGAGAAGTATTATGTTATATGTGATTTAAAATTGATAAATTCAAGATTATTCCAGTATAAAAACCTACAAATTGAAGTGTGGTTTTAAAAACATCTCTTAGGTAATTTCAATAATATGAATGTTAGATAGTGGAAAAAGTCTATTTTGCTAGATCTTTGAAATGATACAATTATAATCTTATCTTATAATAAAAAGTTTTACATTTTACAAGGACAAATCAAATCTTTTTCATGAGCAATTATGGATAAGGAATTTGAAGGATATAAAAAGAGACACACCTTTTGCTGTTAATATTGCCAATCATTATCTTTGTAATGACGTCAAGCACAAAACAAGGAAGTGACATCAAGACACAAATATAAATTAATTTCACATTATTCATGTGGTTATGACTTATGAATATGTTATTTCTTTCTTAAAAGATTCTATCTTAATTAATTATTTTACATATTTATACTTCATTCAATTATTTAATTCATACAAACACATTGTTGATAACTATTGATTATGTATGTTGAAAATGTATTATGTATTTTGTAATTGTCATGACCCAGACATTCATAATTAAAACCCACATGAATCCTGCGATTGAAGAACCATAACTACTAACCAACTAACCTCAAAATTAAGCATTTAAAGATACAGAAGAAGGTTTAAATACCAAAAACTGAAATTTGCATGAACTTCCAAAAGATCTAATATTCAATATTAAAATAATACGAAAAATAACACCTAGAAGCTGAAAGTCAATGTACAAAAACTCTAACCAACAACTCTACGAGAATGTGTACAGCCCAACTAAACATAAGATACCTAATGAACTAATCTATGTTTGAATGAAATGGACTGATGTTACAAAATATTGTTGATTGGCTCAGATATTATGCCTAATATAATTTTATATTGTTGAATCAGATACAACACCTCGTATAATACAATAGGTTGGTTTGAGGTTCCATGAGAGGAGCAATGTGAGCATTATTATTGTGTGCGACATGTCATGCATTTGTTAGTTCCTATTGTGCTTTTCAATTCATGTGACTGATGTTTGGTTCTAGTTTGTATATTGCCTTTTGATTATATTTTGTTATGAATAGTTTATATGCGTACGTTGGAATTGCCACATGATCCTACAAGTACACAATAGTTTTGTACAGATATTGCACTTGATTCTTTTTTATTGAGTGCAGTGAATCTACTAGTTGGATGATTTTAGACCTTAGCTGAGAGATATCTTGTTTCGACATAAGGGTGAGCTTTTTTTTCATGTTCCAGAGATTCCTCTACTTGTCCATTGGTTTGGACACATAATTTTGTATAATATGTTTGTTTTCAATGTTGAACCCCCATTTGACTTATATTAGAGTTTTGGTATGGTGACTTTAGGCTCTTTGATGTATTCTTATTTAATTTGTTAAGACAATTGAGTTGCGTTTAGGGTAGTCAAATCCGTAGCTAATTTTAAAATTGTTTCTTTATTTTTGATGAATTTTGTGTTGCTAGTACAGGGTTGTTATTGGGTTAAGCTTTGGTTCTCCCACTAGATGGTTCTATATGGGTATTACTCACGATGGTTAAGGGTCGAGATAAAGTTAGTTTCATAGACCTGTGTTCATTGATCTCATAAACCAAACCGAGTCTTGTAAAATGTTGCAGAGGCTTCTCCACATTTCTCAAAAAGGCTATAAGACTTTAGAACAATTAATTTCATTCTTCATGCTATGAATTGATACCAATTGATATTTGGTGATCTAAATTTGTACCTAATGTCTTTCGTTCTTAAACTGCGGAAGGTTAACACTAGACGCAATGGCGTGAGAGTGCTGGCTGTAGAACTTGGCCAACGACTGTGCATGCAATTTGAGGGATTTCTAAATGGAGACGTAGGGGAAGGGGCTTGGGATGAGGAAAGGAAACAACCACCTAGGGTGGAGCTCATAAGGTTTAAGTACCAAGAGAATGAACCCACCCCTACCCCAATATCATATTAATAAGGAAGAACTTGAGATCAAGATTGATGAGGTTTATTTTGAGGAAAGGACACATACTTGGCGTAAAAACTGTTATGGATATGGAGTAGTCCTACAGGTACTCATTTTGTGAGAGACTTGGTAAGTACTAGAGTCACTCCCATGGTTGAGATTACTCAAGTTCCAATAGTCAAACTATCATTAACATTGTTTCTGAGGGGGAGAGCGATGAGTGGATAGCACATTATTTCATTTGTTCCTTTCCCAAGTGATGAATAGTAAAAACAAGAGGTTTATTAACTTCTTGAAACTTAAGAATAAAACGTTGTATGGTTCTGAAGGGGAGGATGCATATGAGGTCATCCTATATTGTTGTGAGAGACTTCACAAGTTGGTTATTTCTCAATAGTGTGGGGTTGAGTTTATGACTTTCCAGCTTTAAGATTAAGGCATATAAGAATTGGGTTTGGTCAACATCTATGATCGAGATGAGAAGTTTTCTCGGCTTTTTAGATACTATCATAAAATTGAGAAGGACTTTGCATCTATTGTTATGTATTCGACCAAGTTGACTCTAAAGGTTGTACATTTTGAGTGGTCCGATAAATGTGTACAGAGCTTCCAAAAACTCAAGTATATTTTTACTTCAACATCTATTTTAACCTTGCAAGTAGAAAGTAAGATTTTAACGGTTTATTGTAATTCTTCGTTCGGTTTTGGGTATTATGTTGATACAGGAAACAAATTTCTTTGCTTATGCTTCTAGACTGTTGAAGGTAAATGAGAGGAAATATCCTATCCATAATTTAGATTTATCCAAGATTATTTTAGCTCTCAAGATTTGACGACATTATTTTTATGGGGTTAAGTGCAAAGTGTTCTCTGATCATCACAATCTTCAACATGTGTTCACTCTGATGGATCTGAACTTGAGATAACAACATGGACGAAAAAACTCAAGTATTATGATTTAAACATTGAGTATAATCCAACAAAGGATAATGTGGTGACTCATTAATCTAAAAGATAGTTAGCACGAGGAGTTTGTCTTAATTTGGTTATTGATGCGAAATTGCCTAGAGAAATTCATACTATGGAGTCATCGTTTTTGCATTTGGGTATCTCTAAAAGGAATAGGTAATAGCTAGTATTGGGGTTTAGTCCCACTTTCATAGAGAAAATCATCACTAAACAATCTGATGATGATGACTTTCACGGCTAAAGGGAAAGGTGGAGTGTGAGGAAATCAAGGATGTCATACAGGGTCATAATGGTGTGCTCAAGTTTAGAGGGAGGACTTATGTTACTTATATTGATGAAACGAATCAATGTATATTTGTAGAGAATAATTCCTCGTGCTATTCTATTCATTCAGGTATGAACAAGATACATAGAGACTTAAGACTACTTTATTGGTGCTGTAGGATAAATAAAGATGTTGCAAAGTATGTTTTGAAGTGCCAAAAATGTATACTGGTAAATTATGAACATCAAAGTCCTACATGTATGCTTCTAAGGATGCTCATTCCTCAATGGAAGTCTGAAAGGATATTCATGGTTTTTGTAGTGAGACTACCCATGACTTAGGGGAAATATGACTCTATTTGGGTTATTCTTCACGGGTTGACTAAATAAACCTCGCACTTTATTCTAGTTATAATGGATTATAACTCCAAACAATTGGCACATATTTATGTCAATGAGATTATAACATCTCGTAACTCGTAATAGCCAACAATAATCTAAGAAACTAAATTATAATTTTTGGAAAGAATAGGAAAAATCTTCAAAATTTTGCAAGTGTAAAACTTCCATAACTTCAAGCTCATGATGAAATATGTAATATTCTAGAAAATGTACTCGTCTAGTGAAGAGCCTATTAAGTTGTAAGAATAGGTATTGGGGGTACTGAGGCATCCCAATGCCCAATATTTAGAAATATTGGGTGTATTAGAAAATATTGGGTTAAAGGGTGTTAACCAATTTTCTATTTATTAACAAGATTGTCCAAGAAATGTACTTTCAATAAAGACCCTAAGCTAAAAATCTTCATTTTCATCGTTCACCAAATTAGTGTGAGGCATCTATGTGTCAAGCCTAGGCAACATAGCACATGACAACTTAAAATAGGCATGTAGAGTAAAAAGTGCCCAAGGACATAGTGAGGATCCTTGGGACAATAATAAATGATCAATAACACATGTGCAACCCTTGTGCAAGCATATGTGCAACAATTTGGTTAGGATGGTTAGGGCGGTTAGGGGCAGGCGCACATGTGGGGGTAAAGTCATGTAGGGGTGAGCTTCCTAACCAACTATAGGCTCTAACTAACTTACCAAACTAGCTAACTAAACCAGGATTAACCGAAATAAATTAACTAGTGCACCCGACAACCTAAGACCTAATCGGGTGACACTAACTTAGTAACTTACTCAAGAAACATCGTAACACCTAACATAGGATGGTACAAAAGGGTTTGTTATAGCCCTAAAAACTTAGGGGTACTTAATTAATTACCCTAGGTCACTTAATTAATTAAATTAACAACTTAGTTAATTAATATAAATGGTTAAACCAAAATCCTTACACTAGACAAGTAACTAACTAAGAAACATCTTAGTACCTAACCTAGGATGGTCCAAAGGGGTTATTTATGGTCCTAGCAACTTAGGGGTACATTAGTAATTATCATAGATTACATAATTAATTAAGTAATCAATTTATGTAATTAATTAAATTGGTCAAAACCAAAACCACTAAGCAATTTCCAGATTTCGGTTAATCAAGTGTTCTTCTAATCCTAGTCAATCTTGGAGGGGCGTTTTAGTAAATTAACTAATTAATTTATTGTCTAAGTTAATTAGTCTAAGTTAAATTACTAAATATATTTTCCTAAGATCTAGAAACTCACGAGTAAAACAGAAAACCAGCGTGAGAAAAACCGTTAGCAAAATGCAAGAAATTTAGAAAATTTCTTAGGCGATTTCACGGTATCCTTTAAGGTTTTCGTTCAAGGTGATCTTCGTAGATTCAATTCTATATAAGGTATGGGTTTTATATCCTTGAATTTTTCCTCCAAGAGGCTTTTCAAATGCTTCAATACTCATGAATTTCAAAACTAGGGTTGTTCCTAATGACATTGTTGAACGTCCATCTCCCTACATATCCTTGTTTTCGATTCTAATAAATCTGTAGATGTAAATCTCAAACATGTTATTGGTATGTGGTGCTAACTAATTTTTATGTCTAAGTTTATTGATTTAATAATGATTAATAAGACTTATAGATTGGATTCGAATCATTTGTGTGTTAGTTACACAAATTAAGGAATTATATAATGTTTACTTGTGTTTCGAGAATATGAAGTTACTATGAATCGGCTATGAATTTTAGTTACTGTAAAAATATTAAAGTTTGACTTTTTCATGTTGAGGAATCACTATATTACATTCATGAAACTAATTGATTTGGTTAGTGATAACATAATGAAAATAGGTTAAGTAAAGTTTTGTTCATGCCAATAAATTGGCTAACAATGTTTTCCCCAAAAAGTTGAATGTAATTGGCTTATAGTGTTATTTTAAAATAATTAAAAGATTGGCTAATGATTAATGTATACAAAATTAAGCATGGCCAATGTAAATTTGAATTCATAAACAAGGGTATGCAAATCATTGGGACAAGTCCCAACATATTTTTTCCAAATGAACTATGAACATAGTAACTACATTGAACAAAGTTCTTAACATTTATAAAGAAGGGTATAAAGCTACAAAAAAACATGAAACGTGTTAAGGTGGGTAATAACATAATTAAAAGACTTTGAATTATGAAAGTGACTAGAATGAGGTGTTAAAGGAAGTGAGACAAGTCTCACTTACACATAAAACAACTATGTTAAAGATACTCACACAAGATAGTGTTAGTAATCGTGAGACAAGTCTCATGAACACCAAGAGGACAATGTAAGATTAAATTTATATTTAATCAAGTAAAGAAAGGGATGACCGGTTACGCAAAGAGTTAAGTAAACCTCATAGCTAGAAGCAAGCTTCCATAATGTTTGAGTAAACTCTAAAAGATGTAAAGAAAAAGAAGTTGAGCAAAGCACCGATAGACTAGCAATGATATTAAGATAGCACATGTAATCCTCATGAGATGAGGCTACCAACAAGGTGGATAAGTAGTCTCGGTATATCACCTAGTCTTCGAACTATGTTGCCAGCATAGAAACTAGCATGTGGATTCTACCTAAGGGAGCTAGGTATGATGCGATTTCACTTTTGCCAGTGAGACCACCCATTTTCGGTGTGAGGCACACACTGGATTTCATGCTTAGCTCACATGATTTATTTCGGTTAAATTCTCAAAGAGAGTATTTGGTTCACTTTAGTCGTGAATCACCTCTTTTTGGTGTGGGGAGAATACTGAACTTGGTTTCACTTTATCCGATGAACCACCGTTTTTCGGTGTGGGGAAGACACTTATTTCATGTTAGCTCAAATGATTTACTTTAACTTTGATCGGTGAATCACCCCTTTTGGTGTGGGGCAGACACTGGATTTATTTTAGCTCGCATGATCTTAATTTTCAAGATGTCCTTAAGAAAGCAAGAAAGAAAGAGGAAAAGATTTATGTTCAAAGTGCGCTAAGAAAGTAAGAGCTTAAGAATATCAACTGTCAGTATTTAAAAAGAATGAATTTTTCAGCAAATAATGGGCATACCCAATAATGACTTCTTTAATTATGAAAATGATCAAAGCCAAATAAGATTGGCTTATAATGACTTCTTTTATTATGAAAATGATCATAGCTAAACAAGATTGGCTTATGATTATTTCTTATATTATGTAAAGAAACACATAATAGGCATAACCAATAAAGATTGGCTTGATAAACTATCATGCCCAATTTGTAGTTAAATCATTTCCTTAATCCTTCGGATTACTTATTTGATTCATTGTATCTATGGGACTACAATGAATCATTGCACTTGTAAGTAAAACATAGTCTTAAAGGATATCATTGAACTACACAATATGAAGAAGAAAAAGACTGAAAAATAAACTAAGTACAAAATGAGGATCTCTCGGGTTAGGGGTATAAAATTTCAAAATTTTCGCTCGAGTTTTTCTAAAATTATATTCATGATTTTAAGGTCTTGTGTTCATATATAAAATGATGTGTGTGCTTTGAATGCATTATAATACGTCAAATTCATACCACAAATAACAAATTGGGAAAGTCTAGTGATGTCACTTTTCAGAAATCATATGTTGTTATAAGAGAACTTTTTTTGATCATGCATAGTCCTTATGTGTATGAGTGAGTACACCCATACTTAATAAAAGTGTGTACTAACCATATGCTACTATTCTCATTATAGGTGCAGGTTAGGGAGAAGGTTGAAAACTCATCAAAGCTGTTTCGATTGTTGATCCCATAACTATGGTAGGTTCTTTTGATGTTCGAGAATGCAACACTATTCTATCAAGATTAGTACTTTATGCATAGCTAGTCAATGCTGTCCCTAGTATTTCGTTTCAGAAGTTTATTTAGAAGCTTTGTATTAAGGTCGTTTTGGCATACTATTATATTATATATTAATCTTTTGATTTGAATTGATTCATCAAGTGTAGATGGTTGTTTTAATTTGAGCTTAGTAGAATATTAATCTATGAAGAAAATATAAGAAGTCTATGTATATTTCATTATGTTTTAAAAAATTTATATTTTCCGCAAATTTAACTATATGAATGTGATGAAAGGTAAAAAGAGGATTGTTTTCGACCTCTGAGAGGTTAACGACGTCGGTTGCATTCGGACTCCAGAATCTGAGCATGACTAGTTATGGTAAGTTATTTATATGGTTGGAAATCACATGGATATATCTTTCCAATGCTGCCGAGTTTACACATTTTCGATATCGTATGAGGGAGAAATGCCTATAAGAACTTGGGTTGTATTGTTGAGGGAGGTCCCAATCCGAATTTTAGTAAGGGTAAAGTGGTATTTTCAACCAACTACTTCCTGATTTGTTTTTAGGGTTTATTAATAAGTCCTAGTTTAGTCTTACAAAATTTATTCACGCTTAGGGCTTGGGAGAAAAGAGAAGGAGAAGGGAAAAAAGACCTAGAATTCATCAAGAACGCCAAGATTGTTGAGTAGAATTCGTCGGGGGTGATCCCTATTAACGTGTGTGAGATATTTTTTTGTTGGGTTAGTTCACCCACAAACCAATTTTTTTAATTCAATAATGTTTGAATATATTGAAAGATGAACATTGAAATTCTTGAAGAATAATGGTTGAATTCTTCTTGGTTGAGTTGTAGATGTTTTAGTTTATTAGATTCGTGTTTCTGAGTAGCTTTTTGTTCTAATCTTTTGGCTATTGAGTTTATTAGTGATCCTAAGTGATTGGAGTGATATCCATGGAATTTTAGAAGGTTTAGAGATGAAAAATGGAGAAGAGAAATCAAAATTCCCGTCTGATAGACCCAGGGACGCCGCACCCACCAAAGCGCCTTCGGGCAGGCCTATCTAATTAAGCCTGGTGCAGCGTGCCAGCCAGAGACCCTCAAGATAGCATATGTCCATCATGCTATGGCGCCTCGTGCCTTTTAGAGAGGCAAGGTTGCCTCGAGACCACATTTTCCCCATCTTTTCTTACTAGTTCCTAAGTGATCAACCTTAAATTCCTAGCCGATTCGAATATTCTAAGGTAAATATAAACATAAAAAAATCATCCATAATCAAGCATCATGAACATTAAATCCATAATTTAATTCAAAAAAAGTTAGGATCAACGTCAAGGAAGTGAAGAAGTCAAGTCTAAAGCTATAAAGTAAGTTAAAGTAAAGTTTCTTGAAGTTTGCAAGAGTCTTATTTAAATTTCTTAACTTCATTTTAAGGCTCAAGTTTCGAGTTAAAGAAAGAGTGAAAGTTGAAGTCTTTCCTTCAAATAAGTATAACGGAACTAAGTATTCCCTAAAGAGTTGATTAAGATCAAAAGTTTTCAAGTCAAGCAAAGAGTAAAGAGTTGAGTTCATTTTTCAAAAAATATAAGGGAAATAAGTATTCCCTATAAAGTTTATAAATCTATTTACATTTAAGTTAAGAGTAAACAAAGATTTCCCAATAGTTTTTTGAACAAGAAAAGGGAACATTGATTCCAAGAGGTCTTTTTAAAGCTAAAAGGGATGATCAAATTATCTTAACCGAAAGGAAGGAAGTTATTTTATAAGCACGAGCTAAAGTATATTTTGGGAGTAGTAGTGAGCACTGATGTGGGGATGAGAGTTCATATTAACTAAACTCTCCATGTAACATTAAGCCAACATGGGTATTAACTGTTGATACTTTTTAGATAATCACTTAAGTTAATCTATTGTACGCACTATGTTGAGGAATTCTATGCAATGAAAAGTATGGGACAATTCTGGCAACGTGGGCGAGATGTTGTATCCCCACTTACGCTCATAGTGGTGGTTGTCAGTTAGAGAACCTGCCACAAAGCTATATTACTACCATATATAAGTAAAGTTGAGTTTTCTATTGTCTTTTGTTTAGTGAACTACGTTGTTTTACTATTTTACAAGCTTTATATATATCGCATGTGTTGTAAATTGCTTTGTATACATACATTGAGTTGAGTAATTCTTGAGTTGAGTAGAGCTAAAGTGAGTTCGTATTATTCTCATCAAGCTTAAGTTGTTGTTTACCATTCAAACTTGCATACTGGTACATTCAATGTACGGATGTCAGTTGCCCTACATCGTCATTTTGATGTAGAAGAACATAACCGGGATTAGCATCTAGCACCTCATTGATCCAGTTTGACCACTCAGAGTCAGTGGTGAGAATCCTTGATTTCTGGAAGATCCTTTACATGTTTTCTAGACTTCTTTTATTGAAATGTTGTGGGGTCTGTCCATATATTAATCATAGTATTATAGAGGCTTCAAAGACATCTTAGTTGAGTCTCTTTTTGTTTTGCATTCAAATATTATATTTTGAGACTTAAGTTCTATATTGGCAAAGACATTAATATAAGTTATTTATAATATTTCTTGTTTTATTATTGAGTTAAGTCAATATTATTGAGTTATGTCTTCCGCTGAGATAAGTAAGTTAGGCCAAGGGTTTGCTTAAGGTCAGCAATGTTCAATGGGTGTCGGATACGTCCAGGGTGTAGGCTTGGGATGTGACATATTTGGTATCAATGCACAAAGTTCAAGAGTCCTAGGGATTCTATGAATCCATGTTTAGAAAGTCTTAGTCATCTGCGCAAATAACGTCACATCTATGATATAGAGGTTGCGACATTTAGGAATTTCTTAACTTCTTTCATATTTCTTTTTGTGCGTTAGAGTTTATCTCTAAAAAGTATATCCCTAATTCGTTCTTGTGTGTTTTAGATCATCATGCCTCCACGAAGAGAAGTCAGAGGTCCACCAGCCAGAAAGAATAATGAGGAACCAGAGGTACCTAATGAATAGAACGTACAACTTCAAGGGAAAGTCACCAATGTGAGTTTCACGTGGCTATTTGAATGCTTAGATGAGCAATGACTAAAAAGGTTAAGCAATATAGAGGAGCTCTATAGGAAGAGGCTCACATTTTAATGATTCGTGAGTTCCTAAGAATGAATCCCCCAAGGTTGTCTGGTTCAAGCACTATTGAGGATTCGAAAAAGTTTTGTGGAAGAGTTGAAGAAGGTTTTGGAGGTGATGCATGTGGTTGATACTTAAAGGGTTGAAATAGGTTCATATCAACTAAGGAATGTGCCTAGGACTTAGTTTGATTAATGGAAGGATGGCAGAGATAAGGATGCACCACATCCAAGTTGGCTTCTTTCGAAGAGGCTTTCTTGGGCGGATTTTTCCCCAAGAACAGAAGGAGGCAAATGTATGAGAGTTCCTTACTCAGAAATAGCACTCCTTCAGTGTTCAAAAGTATAGGGTGAAATTCACCCAACTGTCTCGCTATGCTCCTGAGATGGTTAACCATATGAAGAGCACAATGAGTTTGTTTGTCGTTGGTTTGGGTCGTGCATCTAGTACAGAGGTCATAGAGGCAATGCTTATCGGGGACATGGACATATCTCAATTGATGGTTTATGTGAAGAAAGTTGAAGAGGAGTAGCTAAGGGATAGAAAGGAGTACGAGAATAAGAAATTCAGACTAGAAATGAGTGTGGACAGCAGACAGGTTGTTCGAATCAAAAACAATTTTAGAAACAGAAGGGGCATGCACCATAATCTGCGAATGCACCTGCGCGCGGAAAAGAGGTTGTGTATACTGGCCCGAATTCACAGAACATCAAGGATAGACCAGCCCAGTCAAAAGGTAGAGTGGCACGAGTAGGAAGTTCGGCTCCTACAAGTGCTAAGTGTGGTATAAACAACCCCCGTAAATGTCGTGATTGCCAGACAGGTTGCTTCAAGTGCGGTCAAGAGGATTACTTCGTGAGATAGTGCGCTAAGAATAATCTAGGTGGTAAAAATACATGCAATAGATCTCAATCTTCATTTGTTTCTCCACCAGAAAAGGGTGCACCCAGAGGATTCACTTATGGTACTGGTGGAGAGGCAAACTCTCTCAAAGCAATCACTAGCCGCCAAGAGAAAGAGAATTCGTCAGATGGCACATGTATGATCAAAGTCTCTACTTTTCATGTTTATGATTTGTTAGACCCCATAGCAAGTCTATACCTTGGATCTCTTTATGTTGAAAATCAGTTTAAGATTCTTCCTAAGGAACATTGTAAAACTTTTTGTGTATCTACCCCTGTTGAAGAGTCTATTCCACTGGAAAGAGTCTAATGTGTTTGTCCTCTTTCTATCCATCATAAGAACATCATGGCTGTTGTAGTAGATTTAGACATGGTAGATTTTTATATATTCTACGTATGGACTACCTTCATGCCTCTTATGCGTCAATAGATTGTAGAACTCGAGGTTTCAAATTCCAAATTCCTAATGAGCCAGTCATAGAGTGGTATAGTAGCTCAGCAGTGTCTAAGGGCCATTTATTTAGTACCTTATGGCGAGAAAGTTAGTTTCACAGTGGTGTATCTATCACTTAGTCCAAGTTAATGACTCATGTGTTAAGGTACCTTCCCTTCCATTAATTCCTAGAGTAAAAGACTTTCCAGAAGTTTTTCCAAGTTATCTACCTGGAGTCCCTCTTGATAGAGATAGACTTCGTCATAGATATCATTCTAAATACCTGTCCTACCTCTATTCCGCCGTATAGAATTGAACTAGCAGAGTTAAAAGAGTTGAAAGAGCACCTGAAATATTTGTTCGATAAAGGTTTTATTTGACTAACCGTCTTACCTTGAGGCGCTCGGTCTTATTTGTGAGAAACAAGGATGGTTCCCTTAGGTTGTGTAAAGACTACAACCAATTAAATAAGGTGACCATCAATAATAAATATATTCTTCCAAGGATAGATGATATTTTGACCAGCTTCAGGGTGCTTCCTGCTTCTCAAAAATTGATCTCACATTTAGATACTATCAGTTAAGAGTTATAGATATGACATTCAAAAGAGAGCCTTTAAAAAAAGATATGGGCATTTTAAGTTTTTGGTTATGTCTTTTGGGTTGACCAATGCACCAGAAGTGTTCATGTATCTTATGAACAGATTCTTCAAGCCTTACTTAGATATGTTTGTTTTCGTCTTTATTGACGACATACTAATCTATTCAAGGAATGAAAAAGATCATGATAGTAACCTCAAAATAGTGCTTCAGACTTTTAAAGAAAAGGAGGTGTATGCCAAGTTCTCCAAGTGCGAGTTTTGGCTTATATTTGTGGCATTCTTGGGCCACATAGTTTTCAGAGATGGGACTAGTGTTGGTACCCAAAAGATGGAAGAAGTTAAGAGTTGGCCTAGATCCACGTATCTAACCGATATTAGGAGTTTCTTGGGATTAGCTGGCATCTATAAAAGGTTTGTCGAGAGTTTTTCATCTATATTGTCTCCCTTAACCAATTTGACTCTAAAAAAATAAAGTTTCGATGGTCTGAAGCTTGTGAGAAAAGCTTTTAGGAATAGAAAAAGAGGTTGTCTACTGCTTTGGTATTGACCTTACCGAAGGGTACTCAAGGTTTTGTAGTGTACTGTGATTCATCAAGAGACAGTTTTGGTTGTGTTAATGTAGAAACGAAAGATCATAGCTTATGCTTCCAGATAGTTGAAAGTTCATGAGAAGAACTACCCAACCTATGACGTAGAATTGGTTGTCGTGGTTTTCACCTTAAAGATATGGTGCCACTATGTCTACGACATTCATGTGGATATATTCACTGACCACAAGACCTTACAATATGTGTTCACCTAGATGAAGCTCAATCTCGGACAAAGGAGGTGGTAAGAAATACTCAATGATTATGATATTAGATTTTTTTACCACCCAAGTAAGGCTAATGTGGTTTCTGATGCCTTAAGCAGGTTATTTATGGGGAGTACCACCCATGTTGAGGAAGAAAATAGGGATTTATCTAAATATGTACAAACACTTGCACGCCTGGGAGTTAGACTTATGGATTCCACAGAAGGAGGGATAGTTGTAACTAATGGGGCTGAATCATCACTAGTGTCTAGGTGAAAGAAAAGAAAGACCAAGACCTAATTTTGTTTTATTTGAAGGTGAATTTTCATAAACAAAGAACATTGGATTATGAACAAGGAGGAGGTAGTGTGCTAAGTACCAAGGACGATTGTGTATACCTAGGGTGGATGGAATCCAAGAGAGGATCATCGAGGGGGATTATAACTCCAATTATTCCATTAATCCGGGTTCTAACAAGATATACCGCGATTGAGAGAGGTATATTGGTTGGAAGGTATGAAGAAAGGCATTGTTGAGTTTGTTGCCAAGTGCCCGAATTGCCAGAAAGTGAAAATGGAACACAAAACGCCTGGAGGGTTGCTTCAGAATATAAAAATTCTAGAATAGAAATGGGAGATTATTCATATGGACTTTATTACAGGCTTGCCAAAGTCTCGAAGGTAGCATGATTCTATTTGGGTATATAGAATGACACAATCATCCCACTTTTTGCCGGTAAAGACTACCCATTTAGCCGAGGATTATGCTAAGTTGTATATTCAAGAAATGGTAAGACTTCATGGAGTCCGGGTATGCATTATTTCAGATATAGGTGCACAATTTACTGCTTAGTTCTTGAGATCTTTCTATAAAGGTTTGGGTTCGAGGGTGAACTTAAGCACTGGTTTTCATCCTCAAACGAATGGACAAGTAGAGAGTACTATCCATATCTTAGAAGACATGCTGAGGGATTGTGTTATTGATTTCAAATGGAATTGGGATGATCATATACCTCTCATTGAGTTCGCTTACAACAATAGCTACCATTCGAGCATCCTAATGGCTCCATACTAATCTCTCTATGGTAGAAGATGCAGATCTCATATTGGGTGGTGCTAAGTTGGTGAAGCAGGTTTAATAGGACCAGATAAAGTTCACCAAGCTATGGAGAAAGTTAGAGTGATTCAAGAGAGGTTAAAGACGACACAGAGTCGCCAAAAGTCCTACACAGATGTTAGGAGGAGGTCGTTAGAGTTTGAAGTAAATGATTGGGTATATCATAAGGTTTCACCCATGAAGGTTTTTATGACGTTCAGTTAGAAGGGGAAACTTAGTCCCCGATATATTGTACCCTATATAATATTCAAGAGAGTTGGTAATGTAGCTTATGAGTTAGAGCTACCAGAAGAGTTATCATCGGTTCATCCTGTATTACATATTTCTATGTTAAAGAAGTGTATGGCTTATCCTTCATTGATTATACCAACTGAGAATGTTGGGATTAAGGATAATTTATCCTATGAAAAGATTACGGTTAAAATTTTGGATCGTCAAGTACGCAAATTGAGAAAAAGTAGGTTGCATCAGTTAAAGCCATTTGGAGGAATCAATATGTTGAAGAAGCAACTTGGGAAGCTCAGGAGTATATGAAGAAGAGATGTACACATCTCTCTGAATCTGGAGGAATGCATATCAAGGTACTAGATCTCTTCTAAGTACTTTATCAATTTTGAGTAAGCATGATTTCTAATTACTTTTGGAGTGTAAAGTATTGAACTTATTGTTATTATCCTTACCATAGTTAAAGAAATATCATTCAAGGACGAATGTTCCTAAAGGGGAGATATTGTCACGACCCGCAAGTATACCCTAGGCAAAAGGAGCAATCTTGAGTTGTCACAAGGGGTCGTCGACCTCTCGAATGTCTAAGAAAAGCCCTTAGACATCTTTCATTGTATAATCATAAAAATAGCGGAAATGTAAAACTTTTCATAGCACATCATATGCTAGAACATTACTTCATATATATATATATATATATATATATATATATATATCTCATAATATATACTAAGACTCTAAGTCTCTTTACCATCTTTAAGACAAAAATCGATAGAATAGAATAGGGATACAGACCTTAACAACATAAAATATAAGTCTAAGATATTACATCAACTAAAAGAGAACATCTAGACATAGGAAACCCTTGATTCATAAGGTCCCCTTTCAATTAAACTTGGGATATCTATCCAACGTCTTCATTTAGGAGACATCCTCTAGCCATCACCACCTACACTTTCTGTAAAAAGATTAAGAAGAATGGTATTAGTACAATAATTCACTAAGTATGGCAACCTTGCAAAAACATGCATTTAAAGAGGACATATCCATTCAAATCATGCAACATATAATTTTAGTAAACTTCATGAACATAGGCACATATAAGCTCAATATAGTTCACATACGTCATCTCAACATGGATACTACTCATAATAGAACATAAAGTAATTTATAATATTTTGAGGCATATCCAATACATTACCTCTCTTTTGTCTTACCTCTTTCCTTAAGTAACCCTCAAGTGTACTTTGTACAACGTATCACCTTGATGTCACTTAAGATAGTCTCACATCGATGCATTTCATAAACACAACCACATACTTTCACAAGTCATAAGAACATCTTAAAAAATAAGCTTCACATAAGGACCATCACCTAAGACGATTCCTAAATCACACTAGTGCAATGTGAAGGTAGAATCCCATAATACTAATTCCACCAAGTGTACCTAAGAAGTCACCTTAGACTAGGCATAAAAATCTCAACAAGTCATAAAAATTTCATTCACAATTTGACATAAGACATATACTTCATAGCATCATATAAGCACTCTTTACTTTACTATAACCTTAGTCATAATTCATTTGAGTTCACAACATAAGTAAACTACCCTCATAACCCCTTCACAAGCTTACTTGTATAATGTGCACATGGAGTCCCATACCCCCACATATACTATGTAAACCCATTTAGTAGCCATAAGTGTAGTTCACAGCAATACACAAGATTCATGTCTTAATCATAAAAAAGTCACTTAAAAATGCATTCATATAATTTATACATATCATCACATAAATTTTACTTGTATACATGTACTAATCTTATCCTTTCCTGTAAATCACTTTTCCAATGCATGGGTATGGGCGATAATGCTACCTATATACTAAGTAATCCTCTCAAGGAGGTGTGATTAAAGTCCATAATCTTATCTTAGTTCATTTCTTACTTTGGGTCATTTAGCCATAACCGACATAGACCATGTGAGCTACATGGAATCCGGTGTCCTACTCCCACAACGAAAAGAGAGGGCGAACACTTGCCTAAGGTGTAACCAACTGTACATAGCTATATAGGTTGTATCCACAAGCTATTACCTACAAGGGCACGTAGTTATGGAACATGGAGATTGCTTCAAGAAACCTTGACTTACTAGCATGGAGGTTTCCATCTCATGAGACAACATCTATGTTGGGAACCCAGACTTGCTAAACGTAAGGTACTCTTGTGGGAAATCAGACTAACTAACGTGAAACTCTCACTCTCTTTTGATATGTTTACTCGTTGCTAGGCTCTAACTCCCTGTTTATATATATATATATATATATATATATATATATATATATATATATATATATATATATATATATATATATATATATATATATATATATATATATATATATATATATATATAGTTAAGCCTTTAATACTCTAATTCATATGGGAGGCTTTAGAAGCTCGCTCCTTCATACATCATATTGCTCAATGAATTCTAAGATGAGCATGTCCGACTCTACTTCAAGTGAGAATGTCCTTTCACATGTTCATACAATCATACATCATGTGTGTGTACATAGAATGTGAGATCTACCTTCAAATAAACACCTCTAGTCACACATACTCATAACTTCATTAATCATATATTTACATGCATAGAAATAGGAAATGATGCATAGGAGAAATATCCTTTCTTTATTAAATCATAAATATACCCTACCTATAGATATGCATAAAGTGGTTGTGTTCATTGGTCAACATAATCACATAATAGCTATCAGATAACATTGAGGAAGCCACCCTATAAATATCACAACACATGTACAACATTCTTTCAAGTCTTTGAGTCAAACACGTCTAGAGTATATAAGTCTAATAGCCTAAACACACTCACATTACATCATAGGAGGCAAATACATATTCAACAATAGAATAGAAGACTCCTAGCATACTTCAACCACACATTTATATAGGGGTCATATTGGTTAGGGTCATGCTACAAGAGTACTCATCATCATTAGACATATACACCACTTCTAACCCTATCATGATCATCACATATAAACAACCTCATCCACACACCTAGATCTTGCAACTACTGTGGAAGACTACTCATATAATTTCATATAACATAAATTCACTTAGAACATTATATTAGAGTCAAGGATAAATCCTTCAACTTCCTAAACATGGAAATCATCATATCAATTCCTCTTGCATCTAATGTCTTCAAGGATATCATCATAACACATAAACATGTACAAGAATGTAAACACCGCCACCTGAAGTGGACCATACCTATCAACACTATTCAACATACATTCCAAGCAAATTAGAGGAAATAAGTCAACTTACCCAATCTCAAAGCTAATGATCATCTTTGATAATTTATCAAAAATTCCTATTCAAATGATATTAATAGTAATAGAAATAAGCCATTCAATACAATCTAGGAACAACTCTATAAACATGAAATCAAGATCACAAGACCCACATCATAGGCCAATTTGAGAAATTAGGAGGATCATGGGTTCTTGATAAAATTGGATAGAATTCATCATAAAGTCAGTAACTAAACATATATTTATCATTAGAATTATTTTGACACTTTAACAATGAACCCATGGCTGGATTGAAAGATAGGATTTTTGACTTAGAATCATGTTTGGAAAAACCTTTGAAAGGACTCCATATATGAATGGTTATATAGGGACGAAGGATTAAAATACCTTCTTAATTATAAAGCCCACGAGAATATGAGAAGAAAGCTCCAACAATCCACCTCCATAGCTTGTTATTAAGCTTGGTCTTCAATGGAGGTTTTGCGGTTTTTGGAAGAAGAAAGAGTTTTGGGGATTTTGATTTCTTAATGGGTGTTGGGGTTTTGTCTTGGAAAAAGGGTTAAAAAAGTCCTAAAACAGTTTATTACAGTCTCCCTAAGTTACCAAAACACCCCATACTTATTGGGACTTTTAGAGAAGAATTGACTTTAAAACGACGCAACCGGATCTGGGAGGTGGCTACGCATCGCAGAGGCAGCCTTTGATTCTTGCCACAAATAATTTTTGAGGCATTAGGGTGAATTTTAGGTGTGTGTCTCACAGGCACATTCAGCGCAAGGCGCGCGACGCGAGGGCATCCCCAAATCTAGCTGCTGCATGCTGCCTTGAGCAGCCTCTTTGTCTAACATTTGGATCATCCTCGGGGGTCCTTAGGGTAGTCCTCAGGGATTTGTACACAAACTTTTTGACCTTTAACATGTCTATTCAGATTCTAGGGTAACCTCTACTGTTTTTGGGCTTCAAACAACACATAAAAATAAGGCAAACATACAAGGACACACTAACACGTCTATAAACTAACTTTCAAACGACTTGGACGTTTGGCCTCCAAACCTCTTCAAATTAATTATACAAGCTGAAAAACCGTTTATTAACATGTTATTAACATTGCTAGGAACATGTGAGGCTCTAGCTACCTTAGTTCATTTTGAGGGTGTTACAATACTCCCCCACTTGGAAAAACGTTTGTCCTCGAATGACACTTGAAACATTTTCAACACATTCAAGAACTCAATGACTTTAATAGAAACTCACAACACTTCATCATGTTGTCACACAATAGTCAATGCACCAAACTTCAAAGCAACATAATCAAACATGGATTACTATTACAATTGTTTCCATGCATAAATACTTCTTCATATTCAGTGCCATTTGGAGGAACTACCTTCTCAAACTTTAGGCATGTTCATTATTCCATCACAAGGTTAAATATAATATGGATTAAAATTGCACACTTAGGCATAATCCACATTTCAACTCATAAGAAAATTTGAACACTTTATTTAGTTGCACAAGAATCATGAATAATATAGATCAACTACTATCTTTTAACTTAGACCTAATATCATCAAGGTCATACATAAAATATACCATGTTTAACTTTTATCTTTGCTCAAGGAGGAACTACCTTCTCCTAGACATCACATACACACATGTCATCATAAAGTTCACATAAACGCAATGCATACAGGTTAATTCATATTAAGGAGGATTTCTTCACTCCCAACCACATTACGCTTATATTTCCTTCCTTATGAAATCAACATGGTAGGTCACACCAAGAACATAATAATATTAGGAATTATAACTCCACCTTTCTATTTTTAGTTCATCAATAGATTTCATAAGCATGGATCATCTATGGAAATTATCACAATTATAGGCACAACAAAAGATAAAGGGTAGACAAACCATCACTCCTTAAGTGTGAGCCTATAGTAACACTCCCCAAACCTCAAAAGTCGCCCATTTTTTTCAAGGTGACTCATCTTTATCGTTTAAAGGAGACTCCAATTCACATAGTGAAGCCAAAATACCACACAATATGAGTGACATCAAGCATGCTCGTTAGGCTATCTCATGAAATCAAACTACACATTTATCAAATAAGGATTCACTACAACGTGGGCAACATGCAAATTTATCAAAATTTCCTCTTTCATGCAATAATGACCTGTCATAACATGCATAACTTAGTGTCATTTAAGAAATTCATAACATATGGAGAACATGAAACTTATCCTTTTATGCAGGACTCCTATCGTGAACAAGCTACTTAGGAACTCTTTGGTTTCAAGCTGGAGTAAGAATATAAGGAAAAGATAGGGATATCTACAATCTTACTACTCAAATCATCCTCCCCACATAAGATAAACCCATTCAAGAGAAACTCATCTCAGCTTTGAGGAATTTTATCTTACCAACCTTATTAACCAAGAACATGATCCCTCACTCAGGGATCTAAGCTTATGAACACCCTTCTTGGCATCACTTCAAAGTGATTTTCAATCTAGAGAAGTAAAAGGAAACTCAACATAAGGATAATTAGGGTAATAAAAATCTTACCATCTATGGACATTATCCCCCACTTGGGGTAAGCCTAATCACATTATGTCCTAAAACACCAGGTCTAGGAGAGCCAAGACCAAACTACAAGGGTCATCACTTTTGGTGGAGCTTTCCAACCAACTATACATAGGTACAATCTAAGCACTTTCTCAATTGACCATATTCAGTTTCAAGATTAATAGACAACTGACCACTTCAAAGTAGGTCAACCTCAATTTTTTTCCTTCTCTTTAAGAGCTCAGGGGTACATACCATACATCCCCCTAAGTCACCATAGGGTAATCATACTTCCAACTTATGGAATAAAACTCTTTTTCCCCTTTTTACCACTCCTAGAATAGGTTCATAGGGGGAATAATTAACTAGTCATAAGAGTTATGCCATTAAATAGACTATTTCACAATCAATTTACAAGGCACAACACACTATCTCCTCTCTTTAGGAGCCACCCTATACAAAAGTTTCCAATCCACAACAAGACAATTATTAATTATTTCACATATGCAAAGGAAACATTCATCTTCTCACTATATACCGCATTCTCCAAGACTTTTCAAGCCTATATCATAACATCATGCTAACATCCTACATCATCATAAAGTATCCTATCATTCCAAGGGAAACTTCATTCAACCATAACCACTACTAACAAGATATAACCAAATCATATCATATCTTCTAAAAATAAATTCATCCTCATAAACCACCTATAGACATAAATGGCATCACATCAACATATACTAAATTCACCTTCACATATACTTATCAAACCATAAAACAAAGGTAAGCATTAAAACTCACCTTTTTCTTCCTCAAGCATTAAGGCATCATCCTAATCCAAGCAATAACAACTATAAGACCATCGTACAAGGAAACATAAGAGAGAGATCTTATAGAGTTAAGTTGTCTTGAACGGCATGAGAATAGTAAAGAAGGGAAACTATATCGTCCGATAACCTATCGCTCATACATGTGTCGTGACTCACCATAGGTGAACGAGACTCTACCAGACGTGTCAATACGAGACTTTAAAACCTAAGGGAAAAACACAAAACCTTATGCTCTAATACAAACTTTGTCACAATCCACAAGTACATCTTAGGAGAAAGGAGCACTCTTCAGTCGTCACAAGGCATTGTAGACCTCTCGAATGTCTAAGTCAAGCCCTTAGACACCTTCCATTGCATAACTGTAAGAATAACAGAAATTTTAAACTTTTTATACCATATCATACGCTAGAACATTAATTCATATGTATATAAAAACCTCATAATATATAGTAAGACTCTAAGTCTCTATGTTATCTTAATACACAACTCAATAGAATAGAATAGGGACAGAAGTCTTAACGACAAAAAATATATGTCTAAGCTATTACATCAACTTAAAGAAAACATCTTTGACATACACAATCTGTGAATCATAAGGTCTCCTTTTACTTGAACTTCAAAGATCTATCCAATCTCTTCACATAGGAGACATACTCTAGTCATCACCACCTACACATTGTGTAAAAAGATGAAGAAGAATAGTATTACTACAAGAATGCAGTAAGTATGGCAACCATGCAAAAACATGCTTATAAAGAGGAAATTTCATTTGAAATCATGCAACATGTCTTTTTAGTGAACTTCATGAAGATAGGCATATATAAGTTCAATATAGTTCACATACATCATGTAGACATGGATACCACTCATAATAGCACATAAAGTCATTTGTCATATTTTGAGTCATATTCAATACATACAATACATTACCTCTCTTTTGTTTTACTTCATTCCTTAAGTAACCCTCAAGTGTAATTTGAACAATGTATCACCTTGAAGTCACCTAAGATAGTCTCACATAGATACAGTTTATAAACACAACCACATATGTTCACAAGTAATAACCACATCATAAAACATAAGCTTCACATAATGACCATCACCTAACACAAGTTCTAAATCATACTAATGCAATATGTAGGTAGCATCCCATAATAATACTTCCACCAAGTGTACCTAAGAACTCACCTTAGAATAGGCATAACATACTCAACAAGTCATAACACTTTCATTCGCAACTTGACATAAGGTATATACTTCATAGCATTCTATAACGACTTTTTCCTTTACTTCAACTTTTGTCATAACTGATTCTAGTTTATACCATAAGTAAACCACCCTCATAAACCCTTCACAAGCTTACTTGTGCAATATACACATGGAGTCCCATACCACCACATATACTAAGTAGACCTATTTAGAATCCTCAAGTGTAGTTCACACCCATACACATAATTCATGCCTTAATCATAGCAAAGTCACTTAATAATTCATTCATACATACCATCACATAAGTCTTACTTGTATACATGTACTAATCTTATCCTTTCTTGAAATTCACTTTTACAATACATGGGTAGGGGCCATAATCCTACCTACACTAAGTAATCCTCTCAAGGAGTTGTGATTAGACTCCATAATCATGTTTTAGTTCATTTCTTTATTAGGAAGATTTAGCCATAACTTACATAGAGCATGTGAGCTACATTGAATACGGTGTTCTACGCCCACACTAAAAAGGGAAGGTTAACACTTGCCTAAGGTGTAACCAATGGTAAATAGTTATATAAGTGGTATCCGCAAACTATTACCTAGGGGGCACGTAGTTATGTAACATGGAGATTGCATCTAAAAACCTTGAATTACATTACTAGAGGTTTCCATCTTATGATATAACATATATGTTGGGAACCCGGACTTTCTAAAAGTGAAGGTTCTCTTATCGGAAGTCGGACTTACTAACGTGAATTTTCCACTCTCATTTGTCATATTCACTCAGTACTAGGATCTAACTCATTTATATATATATATATATATATATATATATATATATATATATATATATATATATATATATATACATATATATATATATATAATTTAAGCCTTTAATACTCTAATTCATAAGGAAGGCTTTAGGAGCTCCCTCCTTTATACATCATGTTGCTAAAAAGATACTATGATGAGCATGTACTTTCATCATAGACCCTACTTCATTTGAGAATGTCCATTAACATGTTCATACAATCATACATCATATGTGTGCATAGAATGTGAGATTTACCTTCACATTAACACATTTAATCACATATGCTTAAAACTTCATTAATCATATATATAGATGAATAGAAATAGGGAATGATAAATAAGAGAACTATCCTTTCCTTTGTCATCGCAAATCTACCCTAATCATAGATATGCATGAAAGGTGTGTACATTGGTCAACATGATCACATAATGGCTATCAATAACATTGAGGAAGTCACCCTCTAAACATCACAACAGCATGTACAATATTCTTTGAATTCTTTGAGTCAAACACGCTAAAAGTATTAAGACGATAGACTAAACACACTCACATTACATCAAAGGAGGCAAGTACATATTCAAGAAGAGAATACAAGACTCCTAGCATACTTCGACCACACATTCATATAGGGTTCATATTGGTTAAGGTCATGATACAAGAGTATTCATCATCTTTAGCCATATAGACCACTCCTAACCCTAATATGATCATCACATATAAACAACCTCATCCGCTCACCTAGATCATGTAACTAGTGTGGAGGATGTCACATCCGGGAATAGCCCTTAGACGCAACCGTCATCGTCGAACTCTTTGAGGACTAAGACTAGCTTCGCAGCTTACATAATTACATTCATAGGTCAAATTTAGCAGAAAATTTAAAAAGTTTCATTACATCTACTCGGAGATTTACATAGACCTCGACATACATATACTATTAATATTGAGTATACATAGACCCTTCATATTGGAAGATTACTTAGTCTTCTACTTTTATTGAACATATGTTTATAAAATATAACATAGTCATAAAAGTCGTCTCATCTCATAACAATCTTATATGAGTGCAATAACTTGGGCATGACCCATACATCAAAGTAAGAATGCCTGACATGGGCTATACAATGTTTCATACTAAATGGAAAGAAAGAAATGTAGAAGTCTTAAACTCAAAACAACTCCATTAGCTAGATAGTGGCATCGCCCTCGGAATGTGAGGACCTACCCTACTTAGATGATCAAGAGATCAAATCCTTCTTAAAGTCGTCTTCAAAATCACTTCAACGACCAAAACCTAAAATTTTGGCGAAAAGGAAGAAATGTTAGTACACCACTTTTCATTTAAAAACCTTTACGCACATTAAACAAGATCATGTTAATCAATAAAGCATGCCCATTAAGTCATAGGCATGTATATAAAAAGACCAACAACATCAAACTAGTCAAGTCAAAATGCATAGCATATAGTTGAGTACATAACTGGGTAACTCTATCATCAAGACATAGTAATAACAAGCATGAATAAGAGCATCTTTTTCAACATAACCAAAGCAAAACCATTACCCATGAACCCTTAACTATCCAATAAGTGCAATGACCAAGCAAAGTCTCATAACCTTACTTAATCAAGTAACCCAACAAGAATCATGACTAACATCCTATTTCACATATCATAACATTTTAGAGTACTTAGCATCATACATTAACAATATAGACCAACACATATTCATAAGTGACACCAATCAACATGTAGTAGCAACAATCAACATGTAGTAGCAACAATGTCCAGGTTCATCATATACATGTCATATAGCATTATAGGCATTTTCGTACATAAGAACATCCTCCTAAGACTTCATTCAAGGCTAAATAGTGCAATGTTTAGGTAGAGTCTCATACCCCTACCTAGACTAAGTTATACCCATTAGATCATCTTAGTTAGAGTTCAATCCTTTAGTTCAGTTTACCTTTTGGGAACATCTTTCCCTAACCGACATAGACCACATGAGCTAATGTGGAATTCGTTTCATAGAACCCTACATCGAAAAAAAGGATTAGTTGTTAAGGTAGTATCAAAACATGAACATAGAAACTACGTGGATCAACTAGCTAGTATTCGTATTGGGGAAACATAGTTCTAGAACTAGGAAATATAGTTGGGACCCTCTATATGCTACATGCATTGTAGTCTCCAATATCAAGAGTACATTAGTGATCCTACCTTCCCTATGTGGGAAGAGACTCTCCTTACTTTAGTTCACTTAATGCTAAGCTAGAGTCCCTTTTTGAAATGCCTTTATTGTCTTTATTAATCATCATAACTTATTGTAGGTCATAGGGTATAACCCTTATATATTCATCATCATCATATATAAATAAGAATTGCATGATTATTTTCCTTTCATTAAAATTCATATAGTTTATGTTAGTGCATTAACATCTTTATATCATGATAAGGCACATTGGTAATTCAATTAACATCCTTATAACATTTACATCTTAAACCAGCACCTCACAATCATAATCAAGACATTTCAATTCAACATCATACCACCCTATCAATCCTAATACAAGGCATACTCCAATACACCATCATGACTTAATCACAATTAACCACAATTTGAAGTAAAGGATAGGGATCATAACACTTACAAAGTTACTTTCATAATTCATCATCAAGGTCTTGCCACAAACCGTCAATTCAACCCTATTTGGGTATACATCATCATAAGTCAATAAAAAATATGATCAAAAGGCTACAAGAATCATGACATCACAATTCAATGTTACATCATAACTTAAGACAAGATACTTAGGTCAATTCACAGCATACTTCATAACCTAGATCATTTTATCACGAACTAGCATGAAAAGACTACAATCAACCCCAATTCATTAATGACCTTTATAAAATCATCATATAGTAGTAATTCAACCAATAACCAAGTCATTGAACCAATATAACCTAAATCATATCAAGATCATAACCTAGGTTTAAGGGGTAAAGGTCATCTTCTACAAACTAGAAAAAACCATCAAGATATATCATAATTAGGTTATAATAAATGTTAATATATTCATAATACCCATGATAAATCATAAACAAATCAATTCATAACATCAATTTCATATTGGATGAAAACTCAATTTCGGAAATCACTTTGATGGAATCCTTCGAGGAAAGACGTCTCAAAGGTGAATTAGATCCCATAAATTGTTAATTGATGATGATTGATGGAGGAAATTTAGCGTTTTCAGCCTTAAACCCTCCCCTATCTTGGTCTTCAATGGTGTTTTCCACTAGAGAGATAAAGGAGAAAGAAGGAAGATAGTTTTCGGTTTGTGAATTATGAGGGTGTAGTTAGTCTTCATTAGGTTCGGACTTTATATCGGGGGTTAACTCACTTAATTTGTATTTCCATAATCCCTTATTAAATTCCTAAATAATTCAACTAATTAAAAGGAACAAGTAAAAACGTGAAGCAAAATACAAACCCCATCGACGAGACCACGACCGACGGACCGGTTGTCCATCGACGGCTATTCCCTCCTTCCGTGATGCACATAAGTAGGTAAGTTCAGACTTTGAAAAATGACCCCTCCAGGATTTTGTCTAACTGAACATTGGTGGTGGCATCAACGCCCCGTCGATTCACCAACGGCCCATCTGTGGCATCCGTTGGTGACACTGTCTTTTTATAACTTTTGCCCACTCTTACAAGGGTCCTCATCAAGGGATCTTGGCGATTCGAGCCCAGACGTTTCGACCATGAATCAACTTAAACACATGTTAGACACACTTCCACCAATTTTCATCATTTTCTAACTTTTAAAAGCTAGTCAAATAGGCTAAGGAACGCTAGTACCTCTTTGAACTAGTTTCGCGACGTTCTTGGACGTTTGGTTTGTAGACTTCTTAAATGACTTATATTTATTAAAATGGACCTTAAAACAGTATCTAGACCTAAGGAAACCTATGTTTGGATCTAGAACATGTCTTGGATTTTTGAAGTGCTACATTATCCCCCCCCCCCCACGTTAGGAACATTCCTCCTCGAATGACACTGAAAATCTTTTGAAAAGAGGAATCAACTCAAGACTAGCAGCCTAACCAACAACAATAGATAACAACATCAACCATATCAATTACACAGGGCAATTCCAAAATATTCAATTACCACTTATAAGTCTCAACATTACATTGTGAGGAACATCCTTATCACAACAACAAGAGCTCAACCTTCATTTATGAGTCAATTATACCAAAAATGAATTTAACAACATGATAAAAATCATTTCGTAAAGACTCACCATATCAAAATGCACAACATGACTGGAAAAAAAATTGAAAATTTTTCAAGTCAAAATGCACAATCAGTGTAATACACTGTAATTACATCAAAAATGCACATTTTGTAAAACTTCCTTAAAAATAAAGCAACTTCAATTTGAATCATTATTTTTGCTATTAGTAAGAATTACTAACCTTAGTTATTAAATAGATGAGGGTAACGGGACTTAATGTCCGCCTCGGCCTCCCATGTTGCACCATCATGTAGGTGATTCTTCCATAACACATTTACGGAAGCCACTTCTTCATTTCACAATTTCATTGCTTGCCTATCAAGGATTTTAACTGGAACTTCCTTATAATATAGGTTATATTTCACACAAAGAACCTCAATATCAAGAATAGACTCGGACCAACGATACCCTTCATAAGCATGGAAATATGGAAAATCGGATGAACCAAAGCCAATTCACTAGGAAGCTTCAATTCATAGGAAAATTTACCAACTCTTTGCAAGATTTTATAGGGACCCACATAACTAGAATTCAACTTCCCTTTCTTGCCAAATCTAACCACCCCTTTCATAGGCAAAATTTTCAAATATAATTTTATCACCTTCTTCAAACTCTAAATCCCTTCTCGTATGATCGGCATAGGACTTTTGCCGACTATAGGCCATTTGCAAGTGATTCCTTATAATATGAACTTTCTCCAAAGTCTTATAAATCAAATCAAAACCAAGAAGCAAAGATTCACCCACTTGAAACAATCCAATTAGGAGACCTACAACTCCTACCATACAAGGCTTAATAATAAGCCATAGATATGGATGAATAAAAACTATTATTATGAGTAAACTCCACCCAAAGTAGATGCTTATCCAATTTCCATTCAATAAGAAATCTCTTAGCATATCCTCATGGGTTTGAATAGTACGCTCCGCTTGGCCATCCATTAGGGGATGAAAAGCGGTACTTAAATTTACCTTAGTACCCAACTCTTCTTGGAATGACCTCCGAAACCTAGATGTAAATTGTGCAACCCTATCAAATATGATGGATAACGGAATACCATGGCGACACAAAATCTCATATATGAAGATCCTTGAATAATCATCTGCAGAATAAGTAGACTCGACAGGAATAAAATTAGCGGACTTGGTCAACCTATCCCCCACCACCTATATAGGGTCATATTGCCTTTAAGTCCGAGGCAAGCCTACTACATAATCCATATTGATGTCTTCGCACATCCAAGTAGGTACTTAGTTTTGTTGTAGTAAGACAACTGGATTTTGATGTTTGTTTTTCACTTGTTGGCAATTTGGACACTAAGAGACAAACTCCGCTATGTCCTTATTCGAACCTTCCCACCAAAATACTTCCCTAAGGGCATGGTACACTTTTGTCGAACCCTGATGAATGGAGTAATGGAACCCATGGGCTTCCTCAAGGATCTGGTTCCTCAACACATCTACATTGGGAACACACAGTCTTCCTTGGTACCTCAAGACACCATCTACCCAATGAGAATGACTCATTAACCTTACCAAGAACCGATTCCTTCAACTCCATCAATGGTTTATCAAGGTGTTCTTTGGACTTCACCTCAACCACCAAGGAAGATTCAAAGTTATGATAGACCATAAAACCACAATTGAGAGAATTTCCCAACCTCACACCCAATCTAGCAAACCTATGAACATCTTTCACTAGGACATTTTTGGCTTCATCTATGTGAGACACACTACCCATAGCCATATGACTTAGAGAATCCGCAACCATATTAGACTTGTAGCGGTGATAAAGAACACTCATGTCATACTCTTTCAACAATTCTAACCACCTTCTTTGTCGGAGATTCAACTCCTTTTGGGTAAACACATATTGGAGACTTATGTGGTCTGTATATACATCAGCATGGACACCATACAAGCAATTTCTCCATATTTTCAAGGCAATTACCACGGCCTTTTATTCAAGGTCACGTGTTTGATATTTTCTCTCATGAATCTTAAGTTTCCTAGAAGCATAGTCTATTACCTTCCCATGTTGCATAAGTACACACCCTAAACCCACTCGGGATACATCACAATACACAACGAAATCCTTTGTATCCTCAAAAAAGTCAACACCGAAGCAGAAGTAGGCTCATCTTTCAAGATTCAGAATCTTCTCTTACATGCCTTCGACCAATCAAATTTCTTATTCCTTTGGGTCAAAGTAGTCAACGTACATGCAATGGATGCATAACCATCCAGTAACCTCCTGTAATTACACGCTAGACCTAAGAAACTCCTAATGTCGGTTGGAGTCAATGGTCTCGGCCAATTTTTCACCGCCTTGATTTTCCTTGGATCAAACTCAACTCCCTCATTACAGATGATATAACTAAGAAATGCCTCTGACATTAACCAAAACTCACATGTTCTATACTTAGAAAACAATTGATTCTCCGTAAGAACTTGCACCACCACCCTTAAATGGTACATGTGATCACCCTCATTTTTCGAATATACGAAGATGTCACCAATGAAGACAATGACGAATAAATCTAGGTAACTTTGAAACACCCTATTCATGAGATCCGTAGGGCATTCGTGAGACCAAAGGACATTACTAGAAACTCATAGTGACCATATCTGGTCTGAAAAGTCATCTTTGGTATATCCTCACCTCTCACCCTAAGTTGGTGATATGCCGATCTCAATTCAATCTTAGAAAAGTAGCTTTCCCCTTGGAGTTGATCAAATATGTCGTCAATTCGAGAGAGAGGATACTTGTTCTTGATTGCGACTTTATTGAGTTGGAGGTAATCAATACACATCCTCAGGGACCCATCCTTATTCTTCACAAATAGAACCCTATGGAGAAATACTAGGTATAATGAAGCCTTTGTCTATTAAATACTTGAGTTCAGCCTTCAACTCTTTCAATTTGGCCGGAGCCACTCGATAAGAAGGAATTTAAATGGGATTTGTATCCGGTAACAAGTAAATACCAAAATCCATTTCCCATTCAAGAGGAATACGGTGAAGATCATTAGGAAAGACATTCGGAAATTCACTCACTACAGGGACCGACACAATGAGAAGAATTTCGAGTCTAAATCTTGGACTCTTACTATATGGTATAAACACCCTTTAGAGATCATTTTGCGTGCTTTCAAAAAGATATGATACGACCTCTAGGGATAGAATTTCCCCCTTTCAACTCTAAAACGAGCTCACTTGGAAAGCTAAACTTCACTACCCTCGTTCTACAATCTATAGAGGCAAAGCAAGCATGCAACCAATCCATACCCCAAATTACATCAAAATCAATAATATAAAGTTCTACTAGTTCAACATAAGAAACTCTATTGGGCAACATTATTGGACAATTTCTATACAACCTTTTTGCAATAACCGGCTCACCCACCAGGGTAGACACTATGAAAGGTTCATGCATGATATCAGGCAAAATTTCAATCATTTTAGCTACTAGAGGAGTAACAAAAGATAATGTAGCAGTGGGATCAAGTAAGGCATATACATCTACATAGAAGACTCTTAATATACCGGTCACCACATCGGGAAAAAGTCTCTTGCTCACCCCTTGAGCGGAGAGAATAGAAGTGATTCTTCTTCGGAGCCTCATTTAAACATCTTTCTTGATCTTGACCACTACCCTTGTATTGACCCCTCGCATTAAGGAAATATCTAACCTTGTGCCAACTTTTACCACAACCAAAATGATTGTCCGTCCCCTTAAGACAATCACCATAGTGTTTCTTGCCACACTTTCCATAAGTTGGGTTTTCGATTGGTGAACTAGTACCCTTTACCTTCTTAGGCTTAGGGTTGGACACCCTATAATCCCTAGTCTTAGTAAACTTAGAAGGAACTTGATTAGAAACCCGCTTCATAAACCTAGGCTTGTCTTGTATCTCAAGTCTATTCTTTGAAGAACCTCCATCAAAAGATCTTGCCCTCTTAGAATCTCTACTCTTCCTCTTACACCTTGTCTCTTCTACATATTTGGCATGAACCATAAAATGAGAAATTTTCATGATTTATGTAGCATAGCCGAATGACACTTCTATTGTTAATAATTCGACACCCCCATCACAAAATGGTTTATTTTATACCTAGGATCGGAAACCAGAGAGATTATTTTGACAATTTTTTGAATTTCAAGGAATATTCATAAACACTCATACCTCCTTTGAGAAGGTTGATGAACTCCACCTATTTAGATTCCCTTTTCTCCCAAAGAAAGACCCGATCAAGAAAAGCCTTCTTGAACACTTCCAAAGTCACGAGTCCACCTCTTAAAGACCTATTGTACCTCCATTGGACGTACCATGCTTGAGCCACATCCTTGAGTTGATAGGTGGCTAACTCTGTCTTCTCAATAGTAGACAACCCCATAGCATAGAGGATCTTATAGATTTCATTGATGAAATCTTGGGATTTTTCATCAATCTTAGACCCATAGATACAAGGAGGGTTCATCCTAGTGAAATCCCTTAGACGGAAGGCCATGTTAGCAACTAATTGATGAGCTTGGGGTACAACCTCCTAATTAACTTGGGCCGCCATGGCTTGGGCTTGAGTAGTGGCGGGCTTGTGCTTGGTAGTAATGTCTTGGGCTATTTGAATGATGAGATCCGGGTACATCCCTTACGTTCTAATCCGTCAAAGGAGGAGGATTCACCGGGGCTTGGTCATCATTCACACGGGAGGAACTCCCGCACAGGCAATCTTTTCTTTAAGACTTCGTGCCACATTCCTTTGAGTATTCATTGCCTATAATAACAATAAAAGTATTATATGCAAAATCAAATAGAGTTAAAACTCTAAAGGCACGATATTAGACTTCCAAGAAAGTGAGTTTCCTAAGCATCTTATAGTGTAACACTTTTAAAATCCAAAACATGTCGTAAAGCCTAACATAGGTTTCATGAGGTATAAATACTGTTCTTAATCCCATTTTAATGATGATAGGCATTTTGGAAGTGTAAGAACCAAAAAGTCCAAGAACATCCATGACGTCCGAAAGTTGGTTCAACGAGTTACTAGCGTGCCTTAGCCTATTTGACTAGCTTTTAGTAGTCATAAATTTATTAAAATCGGTGAAAGGGTATCTAGTAGGTGTTTAAGTTGTTTCATGATTGAAATGTCCGGGTAAAAATCCCCAAGGACCAACCAAGGGCCCTTGAGGAGGACCCCTGAAGGTTGAGGCAACACTTCCTGAGCAGTGTGCATCGACGAGGCAGGCAATGGTCCGTGTGTGGACTGACGGGGCGTTGGTGACACCTTTTTCCCACACATAGGAAATTTGAGGAATCCCCTCACCTTCACACACTCTGAACTTACCTACGAAGTACAGGAATAGGGGGGCAGTTCGTCCACTCACAGACGGCTCATTGGCGGGGTTCCGTCTGTGAGGGTCTTGAGTTGTGACATGTTTTTTAATTAAGTTCATTTTATTAATTAATTGTTATAGTCATGGATTAAGGGGATACTAATTAACTAACTTAACTCCCATATAAAGGCCCCAACCCCAATTAATCTAATTATAACTCTCAAATACAAACTCTCTTCCTTCTCTCTACTTCCTCTCTCTACTTGAATCACCATTGAAGATTAGTAAGGAAAGGGGTTTGAGGGCTGTAAAGGGGGGAATTCACCATCAATTCTTCATCAAAAGTTAAGTTATGGGATCTAATTCACTTTTGAGACTCTTTCCTCGAAAGGTTCCTTCAAAATGGATTACAAAAGTTGAGTTTTCATGTGAGTTTCATCCAATTATGAAATTGATATCATGAATTGAGATTTTTATGCTTTATTTAGGATATAAAAATGTATTAACATGTAATTTAACTTTATTATGATTAATTGTAATGTCCTGATTTAAATTGAAGAATGTGGTCTTTAACCCTTAATCCTAAGTTTGATCTTGATGTAAATTGGGTTGTGATTCATTTAATTGTCTTGATTATGGGTTGTATCATTACGAAATGATGTATTTACAATAATCACTAACAATTTGGAGTGAATTTTAGTCTTTCATGCTAGTCTTGGGAAGATGATCTAGTTTAAAAGGTGAGTTTACCAAGGCATCTTATTTTAAGTTATGATCTAGTATTGAATTGTGGTATAGTGTTTATTCTAGTATTTTTATCATGATGATTATTGAATTATGATTTTGAACATCTAAATTTGATTGAATTTAGTTTTTAGGGTAAGGCCTAACTTATGAACTATGAGGAATACTTGGTGAGTCTTAGAATCTCTATCTTTACTTCCAATTGTGATTAATTGTGGTTAATTCATGATGTTTATTGGAGTATGCCTTGAATTATGATGATAGGATGGTATGATTCTGAATTTAAGTGTATTGATTATGTTGTGAGGTTTATATAGGTGTATATGATATAAGGATGGTGATGGGTATCAATGTGCCTTGATATGCTATGAAATGCTAATGTGTTAACCTCACTTATATGAATTGTGATGAAAGGACTTATACTCATTTTTATTCTTATTGAGATATTGATGATTAATTATACAAGGGGTATACCCTATGACATTAACTAAGCTATGATTGATAATTAAAGGCTTAAAGACATTACAAAAAGGGACTCTTGCAAAGCAGCGAGTGAACTAGATTAAGGAGTGTCCCTTCCCATATAGGGAAGGTAGTATCACTACATTACTCTTGAGATTGGAGACTATAATGCATGGCGCATAAACAGGGTCGTAACTATATCTCCTAGTTCTTGCACTATGTTTCCCCAATAGGAATACTACCTAGTGGATCCACGTACTTACTATGTTTCATGTTTTGGTACTATCTTAGCAAGTAGTCTGCCTTCTTTAGGTGTAGCGTTTTATGAAAACGTATTCCACACTAGCTCATGTGGTCTATGTCGGTTAGGGCAAGATGTTCCCAAAAGGTAAAATGAATTAAAGGACTTGAACTCTAAACCGGATAATATAAGGGGTCTAGCTTAGTCTAGGTAGGGGTATGGGACTCTACCTGAGCATTGCACTACTTATCCTTAAGGGATGTCTAAGGAGGATGTTCTTATACATAATTATGTTATGATGATATCTGATATGTACATGACGAACTTTAATTGTTGATACTATATGTTGGTTAGTTCAGTTATGAATATGTATGGCTTATATTGTTGACATACGATGAAATGTATATCTAAATGTTATGCTATGTGAAGTTGGACATTTTTATGGTTTCTTGTTGAGGCTACTTGATTGAGTAAGGTTATGGGGCTTTGTTTGGTCATTGCACTTGTTGACTTAATAAGGATTCATGAGTAGTTGTCTTGATTATAATGATATGGTTAACCCTTATTCATATATGTGATGTCATTCCTTGATGATAGGATTGTAGTAAATCATAGGTTCAAGTATGTTGGATACATATTACTTCTTTGAGTTAGTAAGTATTTTTAGTTGGTTGGTATGATTTGATTGACTTGGCATTAGACTTTTAAAAGGGTAAAATGGCATGTTTTGACTAAATGTCCCTTTTTAGCATACTTTGATATTATATGTGCATATTGTCTCATACTTAGAACATGTGGGGTACTAACCCCATTTTCTTCCCTTTTTCCCTAACATTTTAGGTTTTGGTCGTTGAAGGTTATTTGGGATGAATTGAAGAAGGCTTGGATACTCTCTATCATCCAAGTGGGTAGGTCCTCACTTTCTGAGGGCAATTACAATATCTTGCCTATGAAGTTTCTTTTTTTTTTCTAATACTTTTATGTTCATTCCACTTTTATTGTGTACGACTTGTATAAGCCTATATGTGGCTTCTTTACATTTGATGTAGGTATATGCCCATATTTTGATAATCATTTAGATTGTATGAGATGAGACAATCTTTAAGACTCTGTTTCTATTTTATATATATGAATGTGCAATAATATATGTAGACTAAGTAACCTTCCTATACGAAGGGCCTATGTATACTCGATACGATTATATTATGTGAATGTATAGGTCTATGTAAACCTCCAAGTAAATTTAATTTAAAGTTCTAAATTTTTCTGCATTTTCAACATATGAATGTAATGGCATAAGAATAAGGGGCTAGTCTTAGTCCTCAAAGAGGACGATGACACCGGTTACGTTTAGGGGGTAAACCTGGATGTGACACATAAATTCCTATTCATAAGTGTGACGCACTTCAAAATTATGAATACGAACCTACATAGACGTGGTTGAGAGAGACATCGACTAAAATATATTTAACCTCATGCTCTGATACCATGTTTGTCACATTCCACAATAGCCTCTAGCGTTAACCGGCGTTGGAGTACTCTTTGAAGAATAAGACTAGCCTCTTATAACCCATACATCAAAGCAACAATGCCTTACAAGGGCTGTAAGAACCCCAAAATGTGTTAGGGTATCTAGAGCCTTACATGTTTGTCTTATGGTTATAAGGTCTTAAAATGAATTATAATATGGTATTGAGACAGTGTGTAAAGTTTGAGGTAATTTGGAAGTCAAACGTCAAGGGACGACCAAGACATTCAACGACTAGTCACCCATGTGCCTCATGTGCCTATACGTTTTTACACATTGTATATCATGATATTATGAAATATTAAAATGAATTATAATTATTTTTAAATATAGTATATGGATTTTCTTGAAGTTTGGAGGTCAAACGTTCAAGAACGTCCAAGACGTTCGAAAGTTAGCCCTTAAGACGCTCAAGTGTGTCCTGATGAGTCCTAGCCTATTTGGATGTCTTACTTGTATTTGTTTTGGGTGAAAATCATGTGGGAAGTCTAAAAATTGTAAAGGTTTGTAATTACGTTGTAAAAATCTGGCTACAACTTCTAAAGGGCCCCGCTAAAAGGCCCACAAGAAGGACCCAAGGTTGGTCGAGATACTGCCTTGGCAGTGTCAATCGACGGAACCGAATGACGTCCTGTTGGTTGAAAAACGGACCATTGGTGAGGTCTCATCGATGGAAACATATCGTGGTAAGTCTCAACCAAAATACAGTGACCAACGGACAGTCGATGGTGATCCATCGATGGTGACCTGCAACACTGCCTTGCGACTGTCTTATTTAAGGGGTTAATGGGAAATTAACCCAATGTGATAACCTGACTCTAATTGATTAATTTACCTATATTTGGGTGGATATAAGTGATTAAACACGTGAACAACCCATTCCTAATACTGTGTATACGAAATAAACTTTCCCTCCGAAAATCTTCTCCCTATAAACCTCCATGGATTCCTATGGTTTATTCACCATGTTTTAGAGGTCCTCTTGTAGATAAAGGTATGGTGATCCTTCATTTCTAGTTATCCTTCCAGCTAGAGAGTTAATCTCAAAGTTTTCAAAGAGAAAATATGATCAAATCTCTTCTTCATCAATCTAGCCATGAGTTCTTTCTCAAAACGTTTTAAATAGTTAAATCATTATTAATTGATGTTAATGGATTGGTTTTAACGTGATTTTAATCCAATTGCATGATGAACCCATGCTCCCTGGCTAAATCGATTTTGTCCTTGTATGGGCTTTGTGATCTTGGCTTATTATAGATTGAATTGTGATTCTATTACGTTTAAGTGGTTATATCTGCTGTTATTTACGTTAATTGATGTTGAATTAATGATGAAGAATCCATGTGGATTAATGTATGAAGGTTGAACATGCCTAGCCTAGTCAAAAATTAGATAATTGTAACCTTGCCTCTAAAAACATGAATATGGAATTTGATTGAGTAAGGGTGGTTGTTTATACTGTATTACTTGGATATTATTTATGAAGTGTAAATAAGTGATACATGTGGGTCAATGTCGATTATCCTATGATTTATTCTATTTCCCGTTGATGTCTCAAATAGCATGTTCAATGTGATCTAGAGGTTATGGCAAATTGTATTAGGATTTTATGTAGATTATATTATCCTTAACTACTAACATATATTGATGATATTAATGAGTTGTGGGTGTGAATTCTTGATGATCAAAGAAAAGGAGTCTTGGCATGAATAGATCTAGGTTCTTCTAGCCTACAATTTGAATGTTGTAGTAAACATTATGTGATCCTAATTCTTGGTAGATGAAGCATGGTTTATATTTGATTTATATCTACTTATATACTGCCCTAAATGTATATTATTGACATATGATGATTCATGAGCAAAAATAGGGAAGTTACTTCATGATCTGTTCCTATCTATTCTCTAGAACAATGGTATTGTTTTTCACTAGTTTTATCATGATCATGTGACGACTTGTACATGGTTTCGTTTATGATTTAAGTACATATATATACTACTCTATAATTTATTAATGATTAGAAAGGTGTATTTAACAATGATGATCAAGGGGTAATAAATTTGTAAGAATGCTTATTTCCTCTACTTTTCTATATTAGTGTAGTTGATGAAGCCTTGTATGGCATTGTGTTGTATGGTCCACTTATGGTGGAGGAGTTTACTTTAGTGTCATGACATATGTGTTGTCCATGGACTTGAAGGAAAATTTATGATTATATGAAGGAGTGGTTATGATGATCACCTTATGTGTAACTTGTGCCCAGTCTTCTTCTTTAGTTGTGAATCTAGGTGATGTTACGATTCTTATGAGCATGTAAATGGCTATGTTAAGGTTATATGTACTTGCTGCCTATGATTAGGTATTATAATGTTATATGTAATGTAAAGCTATGATAAGTACATAAAGACTAAAACATACTGTAAGAATGTTGGAAGTCTTAAATAAATTAGTCTTATGCTATGCTAACCATTACATGATGTTGTGTGATGTATCATTCACTAGGTTGACTTGATAGATGTACTAACCTAGGAAAGGGTATGGGACTTAGACTATGCATTTCATATGTGCACCTTGATAGGATAGTTCCTAGGTTGGTCTTCATAGACATGCATAGGATTGTATGAACATGTTATGAATATGACTTATATGCTATGATGTTAAGTATATGATACGATGAAGTATAATTGTGAATAGTGTCTTACAGTGTTGATATGAAAGGATTGCTCATATAGGTACACATATAGACTTATTTAGTGATTTATGAACATGTGTGACATTATGTGTTATAAGAAAGGTTTACTCGCACACACACATGAAAGCCTTGAAAGGTGTGCTGAAGTGTATCCTAAACTAGATAGTGCTAATACCTATGATATGTCTATGTGAAAGGATCTTCTCACATGATTTAGGTTGATGAACTTTCATCTATTACCTATGAGTTAAGCATATAAAAGGATGAATCTACTAAGCCGATATTTTATAAAGTAATGTAATAATGGTTTTTCAATAAAGGGAACTTATCTTAGCACTGAGTGAACTTAAATATGAGTGTGTGTTCCTTCCCATTGTGGGAAGGTAGGTCACCATAAACCTCACAGGGTGGAAACCCTCATGACCCAAAAGGGTGTTAGAGTGATGTTTCCATATGTGAATAACCATAATGCCTCATCTTGGCATAAAGAGGGTTTTCACATGTACCACTTAGTTCCATAACTATGCTTGCCACATAGGATCTAGCAATGTGATATCACTTTGTATGCTAGCATGTGTTAATGTTCTACCTTGGATAGGTAAGAACACCTTCCATTGGTGTAAGGCTATACAACACCAAATTCCATGTTTAGTACCCATGGTATTAGTATCGGTTAAGGCTATAGTTTTCCTAAAGTAAAATGAACAATGGAAGTAAATGAATAGGATCCTAACTAGAAGGAATTAAGGGAGGTTACTTAGGATAGGTGGAATTAATGAACCCATCTAGACATTGCAGAAGTAGCTCCTTAGAAAGTCCTAGGAAGGTGACCTAATGTGTATGTTTATGAGTATGTATTAATGAAAGGCATGGTAGTATTTGTCTACCTGTCATGAGGATGTGAATGGTATGAGTCTATGTGATATGGTCTTATTCTTATATACCTATGTGAGTCTTAATGACAATACGATGAAGATTATTGATATGAATGGATTTGTCCTTATGTGTTATGTTGAGGTATTAATTGAATGCTAAGGTTTTTGGTCTCATGACGGGTTTACTAAGAATGTATGGCGTTATGGGGCTTCATATGTTCATTGCACTAGTAAACTAAGATTGGGGTTATGAACAAGGTGTCAAAATGATGTATATGAAGAGAAGTAAATATGTGTGTGAATTGGAGTAGCTTATTGTAAATCCAAAGGAACCTTGACTTAAATGTGTCTTTGATATATTATGCTTGTGTGATGATATGTGGTGGCCTATGTTGGTTATATGTATGTTTTCCTTGTGGCCTTAAGGTGATGCATTTCACTAAGTATCACTAGAGGGTAACTTGGGAGGTTCATGAATAAAATAAAGGAATACTCACTGTCAATGGAAGTTAGCTCACTGTAATGTGACTTGAAAATGCCATAAATTCTATATGATCTTATAGTTTGGCCTTTAAATATGTCTATATGAAGTATGTGAATGTTATAAATGTAATTGTGTAAAGGTTTTATGAAGATTTACTCGAAAAGGCAGGAAGTATAATTTCAAGAAAATATCCCTTTTAAATGCATATTTTTGCATGGTTGCAATACTTGCTGTATTCTTGTACTAATCCCATTCTTCTCTACTTTTTAAATAAAGTGTAGGTTATGGATGCGTAAAGTATGTCTATATGATTGAGGAGCTTGATATGTAATTCCCAAGCTCAAATAAAGGAATCCTTAAGTCCAAAAATTTCCTATGTAAAGACTTTACTGTAAAATGTATAAATTTGTACTTATGTTTTATGTCTTATGGG
Source organism: Solanum peruvianum (assembly GCA_027705065.1). Lineage (NCBI taxonomy): Eukaryota > Viridiplantae > Streptophyta > Magnoliopsida > Solanales > Solanaceae > Solanum > Solanum peruvianum. The sequence goes on along the minus strand of JAKWJD010001762.1, from coordinate 37,140,908 downwards.
TCGTGTACCCAATGTACTCTAATGTTTTTGAGTCTAAAATTGCAAAGATACTTAGAGTCTATAAATATTGTATGACTTATATTTTAAATATATCGGAAGTGATGTTTCTAGCATATGATGTGCTGTGAAAAGTTTTAAATTTTCCGCAAAATTTACTATGACAATGCCATGAATGATAACTATGGGCTTGTATAAGACCTCTGAGAGGTCAAGTACGCCATGTTACTTCTAGGGCGTTCTCCCCGGATGTGACAAGGGCTATCTAATGTTTCCTACTAAATGTAAAAGAAAGAAATTTAGAAGTCTTAAACTCAAAAAAACTCCATTAGCTAGATAGTGGCATTGACCTCGAAAAGTGAGAACCTACCCTACTTGGATGATCAAGAGATCCAAGTATTCTTCAATTCGTCATGAAAAGAGCTTCAACAACTAGAACATAAAATGATGGGGAAAAGGAAGAAATGGGGTTAGTACACCACTTGTACTAAGTATGACACAATATGCACACATACTACGAATACATGCTATGAAAAGAGTCATTTCATAAAGTATGCACTTTTAATTTAAAAACATTTATGCACATCCAACAAGACCATCTTAACCAATAAACCATGTTCATTATGTCATGGTTATGTAAATCACAAGACCAACAACACCAAACTAGTCAAGTCAACATGCATAGTATATAGTTGAGTACATCACCAAGTAACTCGATCATCAAGTCATAGTAATAACTAGCACACTCTATAGCAGATTTGGTATCAAGCCCGGAACCACGGTGATAGAGGTCTGTCATTATCAGAGATATACGGAGCTAATTCGAACTGCTGGTTTTATTGATGCTGAGATGTTTACCCATGAGTTCTATATAGTTACTTATAAAACCAATACGGAGCGGGGTCCAGATACTGAGTGGAATAAGAGCATATTTCAACATAGCCTAAGCAAGACCATTACCCATGAACCCCTATAAAGTCAATAAGTGCAATGACAAAGCAAAGCCCCGTAACCTTACTTAATCAAATAACCCAACAAGAATCATGACTAACATCCTACTTCACATATCATAACATTTAACACAACTTAGCATCATACTTTAACAATATAAACCAACACATATTCATAAGTGACACCAATCAACATATAGTATAAACAATTTGCAAGTTCATTATATTCATGTCATATAGCATTATAAATATTTTCATGAATAAGAACATCCTCCTAACACTCCTTTCAAGCCTAACTAGTGGAATATTTAGAAAGAGTCCTGATATACCATAGTTTCACGGTATTTTTAATGCTTTTTCCTTAAGTTTAGTGTGTCCAAAAGCCTTTTTGTACTAATTTTTATGTAATTTTCTCTTTAATTGAAGTAAATATGTCTAAAAGATGAATGCGGAAGTTTTTGAGCAAGAAATGCAGAAAAGTACCACCTACGGAGTTTGTGACGGTCTGTCGTGCCCGTGACGGTCCGTAAGTGGCATCGTAGTGCAGCTGCATAAAAAAGATGGGGAAATGTGACCCAGTATGGGGTTAAGGAATGTGTGACGAACCGTCGTAGCCATGACGGTCCATCCTGCTGGTTGTTCATGAACATCAGAGAAGTAGTCCAGTACCCAAATTCCAAGAGTTCAAGTGTTTTGGAACGGAGACCATCGATGGACCGTTGTGCCTATGACGATCCGTAATACCTGCCGTTGAGGGTAATGAAGAGAGTAGCAGAAGAAATTGCACAAGTATGGGACGACGGAATCCATGACGGCCCGTCGTGACCACGATGATCCATCAGGAGGTCCATCGACCCAGCCGCGTTTTGACAGATTTCCAGCAAATAGAGTCCTTATTTAATTAGGTTTTTATTTTTTTATAAATAGTTTGAAAAATTTCCTTTTGGGGGTTAGACTCTTGTGTATTTTTAGATTCTTTGTTAGACTCTTGGATATTTGAGCTTTTTTTGTGGATTAGCCATGGTGATTAGTATTACACTTTTGGAGAATCTTTAGTCTTCAATTAATTGCAGTAATTGATTGTTGGTGATTTTTGTGGATCAATCATGCGACGCACCGTCATTCCCACGACGGTCCGTCCTGCACATACTGTCATGATGGTCAGAGACCCTATTACTAAGGGTCTCTCACTTTTTCTTAGTGTCCTCCAACGAACATCTACGACAGACCATCATACCCTCGACGGTCCATCCTGCATAACTGTCATAACGGTCAGAGACCCCTCTCTTAAGGATCTCCGTACTTTTCTCTAAGTGTCCCACGACGGACAATGAAGAAGGACCGTCATTATCACAACGGTCCGTCCAGCACTATCCTTCATACTTGTCAGAGACTTTCCTTTAGGGGTCTCCACAAAACATATTTAAAGTAATACATGACGGACCCCATGACGGTCCGTCGTACTCAGGATGAGACGTCACCTGGTCCGCTGTGTTTCACTGTAACTATAGAAATGTCATTACATCTTAACTTTTTTATTTATTTTGTGTGGCTTTGCTTGTCTTGTTTGCTCCTTCTAGTACTAATATTGATTATTTATAGGTACTATCTATTATGGCACCAAAACAAGATCGAGTCTACGCACGCGGGTGATCGAAGTCCGTCGCCCCATCTGCCCGCCTAGTCATTGGCTCTGATGATGAGCGTGTCCCCGAGTACATGCACCCAGGCACTTCAACCCCATCCCGAGCTGCACGTGCTGCTAGGGCCACACCCAAAAAGGTGGTGTACGGCGTAGTCACTGCCTCCCAGTCTGATGAGGAGCACACACCTTCTGGGTTTGCTACTAATGAAGAAGGAGTGTTTGGCTCCTTAGGAGTTTTGTGGTCGGAGGAAGCCTCCGGATCTGCTGAGGTCCCTGCACCCGCCACCGCTGCACAGTCTGCCTCGTCTGATGAGGCTGACAGTTCAGAATCCACACCCGTATCACCGACTCGTGCTCTCACCCCGGTTGGTGATAGCCCAAATGGTGGTGTGTCGACGGGCATTATCAAGTCTATTCCGACGCAAAGGTTCTGAATGACAAAGGAGTCATGACACGGACACTTACATTGGAGCGGCGGGTCCATCCGAGAACTCTCCCGACTATGCCAGAGATCCACAATCTCTTCACCAGACATCGACTGGAGTGGACAGCGCGTTCGTTGGGACGTCATAGGGAAGATTTGGTCCGAGAGTTCTACGCCTCCTACGTAGCTAATCTCAGATCACAGATTGATAGGAGGGTTGCTCCCGCCAAACAGACCCCACTAGAGCATGTCCGAGTACGTGGCATTCTGGTTTATATCTCTCTGCCTGCCATTCGTTGGTATCTATACAGCGAGAATGTTGATGCCAACCGGACCCCTCTCATCACCGAGTTTGACTACAGGTGGCAAATTATCAAAGATGGACAAATCCTGCGTGAGCCATCGCATAGAGAGACCACCAAGAGATGGATGCCCCTGCACTTGTCTGTTGAAGGAGAGGGTGCTGACTGGGTGACCGAGCCGAAGGGAGCCATCAAGAAGGCTTACCTGACCTTCACGATCAAGATTTTGTGGTTGATTGTCTGCCATTTCCTTTCCCCCATTGCCGTTGATAATATAGTCACATGGGATTGTGCAGTACTGATGGCGGAGATGATAGCCGGGTTTGAGGAGGATTTTGCTTGGCTTCTACAGGCGGTCATACACGAGAGGGCTTTTAAGGTCGCAACTAGTTACCCTTTCCCGTGCATGATATTTTCTCTATGCATGTCCGCAGGTGTGTCTTTATGGCATGTGACCAGCTCAAGACCCCGGTGGGCACTATTGATATCGACCTCATCAGGGATGAGGCGAATAAGTTGGTTCCACGTAGAGGCCCCGTCCAGAGTTCCCTCCACTTGGTGACAATCTGGATGATACGGTAGCACTAGGCCGCACGGCTACGCAGGCGGCTTCCACTTACACTACCCCGATCGAGTCTATTCCGGGTAGTAGCACTGCCCCAAGCTCCTCTCGCACAGCCCCTTTCCGCGCTCTGGTCCCGCTTGCTAGGGTCCAGAAATTAGAGGCGCAGATGGCTACACTTCTGCATCACATCCAGCCTTGGATGCAGAGGTCTATTATTGAGGAAGAAGAGCGTTTGGAGCGGAGAATGATCCAGCCAAAGATCGGAAGATCGCTGAGTTTCATCAGTGCTTGGACGCTTTTGAGTTGCGGGTGTTAGCCCAACCAGCCCCTCAGGTGGATGTGTCGACCCTTCAGGTTGTGGTCGACAGTCTTCGTACAGACATTGATATGATCTTAGAGGCTAGGTTTCCTGAGTCTGAGGCCCCTTCTAGAGAGCCTGCTGAAGACACAGTGATGGCGGCCTTATTCGCCACTTCTGAGATCCCACCACCTCCCCCTCGAGAGCATGCCAAGAGATGTACGGGTCAAGAGGAGTATGAGGCTCGAGCACGGAAGAAGGAGCGTCATGAGATGGAGGCTGCGATGAGACCCTCGCTTGCTGATGAGGAGGCGCGTCAGATGAGGGCAGTAGATTTAATTGCTGGGGCATCTAGCTCTAGAAATGTGGAGATAGCAGTAGGCACTGCTGATAGTGTTGTTGATGTTGTGGACACTACTAAGGGTGTGTAGATTACATAGGTAGTGGGTTCTGGAGAACCGGACCCACCAGCTTGCTGATCGTCGGTGCTTTTCTCCCCAGGTTTGCTTCACCTACCACTCTTGTATTCCAATTTTTTTTATGCATTGGGGACAATTGCATGTCTTTTTGTTGGGGGTGGGGTAAATGGAAAGTGAGTGCTAGGGTGAAGTCTGAGTAGCCCAATTCACTATCCTTTTTTGAGGTTTTCTTACCTGTGTTCTTTTTCCCCAAGAGAGTGATTATTTTTTCTATTGAACCAGCATGTCTATATCTTGTGTTCATAGTTTAATTCTGAATCATAGTGGCTAAAATGATATCCTGATAAAATGAAAATGATGCATGACTAGGCATAGTAATTGATAAATGTGTGGCTCTAAGCATGACATAGAGGTGCACCACTGCATGACCCTAAGTCTACAATTCGAACTAGGTGTTTGATAATTTGTTTGAGTAATGAGATGTCAAGTGAGTATAAGGAAGATTTGAATAATCCACTATTTGTACTGATCTAGAACTTGCCTGGTTAGTGCTGCTAAAAGTAAGCTGTAATAGATAATTAGGAAAGGAACATAGACTCTTGTTAAATATAGCCCATTTTTAGTCTAAATAAAAGAAAACCAAATGAAATTAATCCTTCTTTGATCCAAATGATTTGAGCTTAAACTAGACCTTTATTTTTCACCCCAATTGATCTTTTCTGAGAATAATGTGTTGGCCCTGGTCCCTCCTTGGACATGTGCAACTCAGCTTATGTCAAAAGCGTAAGTTGAGGGTGGCTAATGCAGTAAACAACCTTTTTTATGGCCTTGACCCAACTTTGGGTATTGTGTACTTTAACTCATGTTAAAGCCACGAGTTGAGGGTGGCTATTATGAGGAATTATCTGGTTCGTCATGAAGATCATAGAAGTAGTCCAGTACCCAAATTCCAAGAATTTAAGTGTTCTTGAACGGAGACCATTGACGGACCGTTGTGCCTGTGATGATCCGTCATACCTGCCGTCGAGGGTAACGAAGAGAGAAGCAGAAGAATTTGCACAAGTATGTGACGACAGAATCCATGACGGCCCATCGTGACCATGATGATCTATCGCGAGGTCCGTCGACCCAGCCGCGTTTTGACAGATTTCCAACAAATAGAGTCCTTATTTAATTAGGTTTTTATTTTTTTGTAAATAGTTCAAAAAACCTTGTTTTTGGGGTTAGACTCTTGATTATTTTTAGAATCTTTGTTAGACTCTTAGTTATTTAAGCTTGTTTTGTGGATTAGACTTGGTGATTAGTATTACACTTTTGGAGATTCTTTAGTCTTCAATTAATTTCAGTAATTGATTGTTGGTGATTTTTGTTGATTAATCAAGTGAACTTTTGGATTTTATTCTTTCTCATTGAAGTAAGTGCATGAATTCTTATATTACAATATTTGAATATTGTGACTATGACTATGGGTAACTAAACAACATAACTAGGGTTGTGGGAACCATAGGCGAATAATGAGGTAAAACCTAACTAAAATAACAATTCTAGAATAGTGTCTTGCATGTATTGAGAATTCTTTCGCTTCGAAGTCTTTTGAACGAATGGCCAACGTTAGAACTCGCCTTAATGCTACTTGCCGAACCAAGGAGGTAGATAATAGGAAAAGAATTGTCAACATAGATTTAGTGTATACTATCTAATAGTCTAGTATTGTTTGGTACGAGGTAATAACTTAGTCAAATATCGAATACGATGCTTAATATGAGGTAAAGGTAAAGGTTATATAGCAACACACGTAGCCGGACTAAGGTGCGGAGTGAAATTTTGTACATGCCGGACCAAGGATTTACAAAAACGTAACCTATCACTTTGCATGCAAGATACTAGGAAAGGATTTTCATAGTTAGAATTATCAAGTTATGAACTTGTGGGGAACACGTAAACCCTAGTTACTTTGATTAACTAATCAAACTCCAATATTTGAAGCTGTTAGTTATCTCCTTTAATTTAGCTAGTTAATTTCATTCATTTAGAAGTAAAAAAAAAACCTTTTTATTGTCTTTGTGTTCCAAGGAAATAATTGACTAAATACTAGTAATAATAGATTGAAGTTAAGTTTGAACTATTATACTCGTGGGAACGATCCCAACCTCATTAGTAGAGTCCCATACCCCTACCTAGACTAAGTTATACCCCTTATATCATCTTAGTTAGAGTTCAATCCTTTAATTCATTTTACTTTTGGGAACATCTTGCCCTAACCGACATAGACCACATGAGCTAATATGGAATTCGGTGTCATGGAACCCTACTCTGAAACAAGTCGAACTACTTACCAAGGTACTATCAAAACATGAACATAGAAACTACATGGATCCACTAGCTAGTATTCCTATGGGAGGCAACATAGTTCAAGAACTAGGAGCTATAGTTGGGACCATCTTTATGCTACATGAATTTTTGTCTCCAATCTCTAGAGTACATTAGTGATCCTACCTTCCCTATGTAGGAAGGGACACTCCTCACACTAATTCACTTGGTGTTAAGCTAGAGTCCCTTTTTGAAATTTCTTTAATTTATTTATTAATCATCATAACTTATTTCAGGTCATAGGTACTAACCCTTATATATTCATCATCATCATATCTCAATAAGAATTGCATCGATATTGTCCTTTCATTACAATTCATATAGGTGAGGTTAGGACATTAACATTTTCATATCATGATAAGGCACATTGGTAATTCACCATCCATATAACACTTACAGCTTAAGCCAACACCTCATAATCATAATCAAGACATTTAAATTCAGCACCATACCACCCTATCAATCCAAATAAAAGGTATACTATACAACATCATGACTTAATCACAATCAACCACAATTTTAAGTAAAGGATAGGGATCATAAGACTTACCAAGTCTGCTTCTTAGTTCATCATCCAGGTGTTACCACAAACCCTCAGTTCAGCCCAATTTGGGTACACATCATCTCAAGTCAATAACCAATATGATCACAAGACTATAAGAATCATTACATCACAATTCAATGCTAGATCATACCTTAAAATAAGATACTAAGGTAAATTCAAAACATACTTCATAACCTAGATCATCTTATCAAGAAATTGCATGACAAGACTACAATTAACCATAATTCATAAATGATTTGTATGAAAACATCATCTAATAGTAATTCAACCAATAACCAAGTCAATTGAACCAATATAACCTAAATTATATCAAGATCATAACTTAGGGTTAAGATGTAAAGGTCATCTTCTACAAACTAGACCAAACCATCAATATGTATCATAATTAGGTTAGAATACATGTTTATATATTCATAATATCCAAAATAAGTCATAAACAAATCAATTCATAACTTAAATATCTTATTGAATGAAAACCCACTTGAAAACTCAACTTTGGAAATCAATTTGATGGAACACTTTGAGAAAAGAGGTCTCAAAGTTGAATTAGATCACATTCCTTGTAAATTGATGAATGTTTATGGATTAAATTGACCCTTTGTATCCCTTAAACCTTCCCCTAGATTGGTATTCAATGGTGTTTTCCACTAGAGAGAGAAAGAAGAGAGAATGAAGTATGTTATGGGTTTGTGAGTTATGAGAGTTTAGTTAGTCTTACTTAGGTTAGGACTTTATATAGGGGTTTAGTTCACTTAATTAGTCGTTCCCTAACCCCTAATTAACTTCCTAACTAGGTCAACTAATTAAAATGAACAAGTCAAAACGTGCAGCAAAACACAAACCCCTTCGACGAGACCACGATCAACGAACCGTTGTCCATCGACGGCCAGTCCATCCTTCTGTGATGCACATCCTTAGGTAAGTTAAGAGACTATAAAAAATTAACCCTTAAGTATTTTGGATAAGTGACCACCGATTGTGGCATCGATGGCCCGTCGATTCACCAATGGCCCGTCTATGGCATCCGTTGGTGACTCTATCTTTTGGCAACTTTTTCCCACTCTTGCAAGGTTCCTCCTCAAGGGACCTTGGGGAGTCTTACCCGGACATTTTGAACATGAATTAACTTAAACACATATTATACACCCTTCCACCAATTTTCATCATTTTCCAACTTCTAAAAGCCAATCAAATAGGTTAAGGCACGATAGTACCTCCTTTAACTGGTTTCCAGACATTCTTGGACATTTTGCTTTCTAGACTTCCTAAATGACTTATATTCATTAAAATGGACCTTAAAAAAGTGTTTAGACATTATGTCATTTATGTTAGGCTTAAAACATGTATTGGATTTTCGAAGTGCTGCAGAAGACTACTCATATAAATTCACAGAACATCAATTCACTTAGAACATAATATTAGAATCAAGGTTATATCCTTCAACTTCCTAAACATGGAAATCATCATATAAATTCATCTGGAATCTAATGCCTTAAAGGTCATCATCATAACACATAAACATGTACAAGAATGTAAACACCGCCACCATAAGTGGATCATACCAATCAACACAATTCAATATACTTTCTAAGCTAATTAGAGGAAATAGGTCAACTTACCCAATATCCAAGCTAATTATCATCTTTTATCATTCCTCCAAAATTCATATTCAATTGATATCGATAGTAATAAATAGAGAAATTCAATACAATCTAAGCACAATTCTATCAACATGAAATCAAGATCACAAGAACACATTATAGGCCAATTTGAGAAATTAGGAGGATCGTGGGTTCTTCATAAAATTCGATATCAATTCATCATAAAATCATTAACTAAACATATTTTCATCATTAGACTGCTTTTGAAATCACATAAACAAAGAACCTATGGCGAGATTGAAAGATAGGATTTTTGACTTAGAATCATGTTTCGAAAAAGCTTTGAAAGGACTCCGTAGATGAATGGTTATATAGGGATGAAGGATTACCATACCCTATACATTAGAAAGCCCACGAAAATTTGAGAAAAAATATCCAAGAATCCACCTCCATAGTTTGTTTTTGAGCTTTGTCTTCAATTGAGGTTTTGGGGTTTTTGAAAGAAGAGAGTGTTTTGGGGATTTTGATTTCTTAATGGGTGTTGGGATTTATTATTGGGAAATGTGTTTAATAGGTACTAAAAAAGTTTATAAGGGTCTCCCTAAGTTACCAAAATACCACCATACTTATTGGGACTTTTAGACATGTCAAAATTAACTTTTAACGACGCAACCGGATCTGGGAGATGGTTGCGCGTCGCGGAGGAAGCCTCTTATTCTTGCCCCTAATAATTTTTGAGGCAGTAGGGTGCATGTTGGGTGCACGGCTCACAGTCACATTCAGTGCCATGTGCATGACGCGAGGGCAGCACCAAATCTAGCTGATGCACGCTGCCTTGGGCAGCCTCTTTGTCCAACCTTTGGGTCCTCCCCGGGGACCCTTAGGGTTGTCCTCGGGGAGTCGTACCCGGACATTTTGACTCTTAAAATGTCTATTAATATTATAGGGCCACATCTACTGGTTTTGGAATTCAAACAACACATAAAAACAAGGCAAACATACAAGGACACACTAGCACGTCTAAAAACTAAGTTTTGAACGTCTTGGACGTTCTTGGACGTTTAAACTCCAAACCTGTTCAGATTAATTATACAAGCGGCAAAACAGTTTGTTAACATGTTATTAACATTTGTAGGCACAGGTGAGGCTCTATCTACCTTATTTCATTTTGAGGGTGTAACAGATATTGTAACATCCATAGCTCTTAATAGCCAATAAAATTTTCCCAAGTGTAAAAAGTAAGTTTTTGACCATTTTCAAATGGTCATAACTTCTAATTTATGATGAGTTAGATTCAGTTCTTTATATGGTTTGATATCCCTTGAAGATATCATTCCAATATCGCCGAGTTTGCGCCTTTTCGATATCGTATGAGGGAGATATTCCTATGAGAAGTTGGGTTATTAGATTTAGGGAGGTCCCAATTGAATTTTAGTGAGGGTAAGGTGGTCTTTTCACCTAAGTATTTCCTAATTCGTTTTAAGGGTTTATTAGGGGTAAAACTAATGCATAAGTCTGTTTTAGAAAAGTTTTTCATGCTTAGGGCTTGGGAGAAAAGAGAAGAGGATAAGGAGAAGGGAAAAAGGACTAAGAATTCATGAACAACGCAAAGATCGTTGAGTGGAATTCGTCAGGGATAATCCCTATTAAGGTATGTAAGATCATTTTGTTTTGGTGTATTCCACCCACACACTAATTTGTTTAATTCAATGAAGTTTGAATAGATTGAATGATGAACATTGAAATTTTATGAAGAACAGTGGTTATATTCTTGCTGGTTGAGTTGTAGAAGTATTAGTTGATTGGATCCGCGTTACAAGGTTTTTTTGGGTCTAATCTATTAGGTATTGAGGTTATTAGTGATGTTAATTGATTGAGGTTATATCCATGGAAGTTTATATGGCTTAGAGATGAAAAACATAGAAGAAAAGTTGAAATTCCCTGCAGAGAGGCCCTGGGGCGCCGTGCCAGCCAGAGCCCCTCAGTAAAACCTATATATATCAGGATCAGGCTCCCCACGCCTATCAGAGCATAAGGGTTGCTTTGAGACCCCATTTTTTCATACTAGTTCCTAAGTGATGTACCTAAAACTCCTAGTCGATTCCAATACTCCAAGGTACATCTAAACATTATGAAATCATCCATAACCATGAATCATGAACCTTGACTCCATAATTCAATTCAAGGAAAGTTAGGATCAACGTCAACAAAGTTAAGAAGTAAAGTCTGAAGCTATGAAGTATGTTAAAGTAAAGTTTCTTAAAGTTTCCAGGAGTCTTATTTAAATGTTTTAACTTCATCTTAAGGGTCACGTTTCGAGTTAAACAAAGAGTAAAGTTGAAGTTTTTCCTTCAAAGAAGTATAAGGGAACTAAGTAGTAAGATCAAAAGTTTCAAGTCAAGCAAAGAGTAAGGAGTTGAGTTCATTTCTGAAAAGATATTAGGGAACTAAGTATTCCCTAGAAAGTTTATAAATGTTTTTACATTTAGGTTAAGAGAAAACTAAGATTTCCAAACAGAGTTTTGAACAAAAAAAAGGGAACATTGATTCCAAGAGGGATTTTTAAAGCTTAAAGGAGTTTAGCAAATAATCTTAACCCAAAGGAAGGAAGTTATTTTAAAATCATGAGCTAAAGTATATTTTCAGAGTAGTATTGAGAACCGATGTGGGTATGAAAATTCATTTTAAACTCAAGTCTCCATGTAAACCATATAGACATCATGGGTATTAACGGGTCATACTTTTTAGATGATCACATAAGTTAAGCTAGTGGATCCACTAAGTTGAGGAGGTCTATGGTACGGTGAAGTATAGGATTGTTCTGGCAGCGTGGGCGAGACGTTGTATCACCACTTAGCCTCATACAGGTGGTTGTCGGTTAAAAACCTCCCACATAACTATATTACTTTCATATATAAGTAAAGTTAAGTTTTATATTGTATTTTCTTTAATGGACTACGTTGTTATACTATTTTACAAGCTTTATATATCTATATATGCATGTGTTGTAAATTGCTTTGTCTACATAGATTGAGTTGAGTAATTCTTGAGATATGCAAAGACAATGTAAGTTCATTTTATTCTCATCAAGTTTACGTTGTTTTTGATCATTTGAACTCGCATACTCATACATTCAATGTACAAATGCAAGTTAATCTACATCGTCTTATGATCTAGACGCATGTAAGCAGGATCAGCATCCAGTGCCTCTTTGATCCAGTTTGAGCATTGAGAGTCAGTGGTGAGCCTCCTTACATTTTGGAGGATCTTTTTTATGTTTTCCAACCTTTTCTTTATTATAATATTTTGAGGTATGTCCTAACATTCATCTTAGTATTACAGAGGCTTCATAGACAGATAGTTAGTCAAATAGTCTGAGTTGAGTCTCTCTTTATTTTGCATTCACATATTATATTTTGAGACATAAGTGCCATTTTGGCTAAGACGTTAATTTAAGTTATTTATGATAAAGAATTTTGGTTTTATTATTGAGTTAAGTCTTTTACTGATTTAAGTATGCTAGGTCAAGGGTTCTCTCAAGGCCAGCAATGATCATTGGGTACTGACCACGTCCACGGTTTAGGCTCGGGGAGTGACAGAGATAGTAAATTTTCATGGGGTGCCCCTTTTAATCATTTAGTACCATTGTACTCTATTTACTACTAATTAACGGGGCAAGCTACTTAAATTGTTGAACACGCAACTCACTTTTGGTATAACTCTTCATCTGCAAACTACTAGACAGTCAGAGAGAACTACTTAAGTATTTAAAAACAAGTTGAGGGTGTGTTTAATTGATCTTGGAGGCCCATGCGATCAATTTATAACCATGTGTGAGTTGTTCTATGACAATAGTTATCACTCCAATATTGATATGAAACCATTTGAGGAACATTATGGGAGGGATACAAATCTCCCATAGATTAGTTTGAGATAGATATATGGAATATTTGTTTGTGTATTTTGTTAGGGAATATCAAAAAAAGTGAGGCAAATTCAAACTAAATTGTTGGCAAACTAGAGTAAAAAAAAAAAGAGTGTGGATACCAAGATAAGAAACATGACTTTTCAGGTTGAGTAACAAGTTCTGTTGAAGGTGTCACCTATGTTATGAGTCACGTCGTTTGGTAAGAAGGGTAAATTAGCCTTATTTGAGGTTCTTATTGAGGCTAGTGGCATACAAGTAATCATATCTACCCAACCTGTCTAGGTTCACCTATTAATTCATGTGTCTATGTAGAAGAAGTACTATAGGGATGAAAGTTACATCATTAAATGAGTTTCAATGGTGTTCGACAATGAATTGCAATGTCACGAACTACAAGTAAACCCTAAAAGTTAGAGTGTCCTTGTGTGCCACACGGCAAATGAGACTTCAAGAAGTCTCATCTAAACTCGTATCATTCATTGCAGAATAAACATACTAAAATGAGTAAGAATTTAAAACTTTTTTCACACACGAAGAAATCTTTCCATAATAATTACACAAGCGGTAGACTTTCATTTAAAACATTAAAACCTTTACAACATCTCCTTGAACCATACAAGAAAATAAAATAAAGACTAAGACATAAGGGAACACTTGTGGATATTGTCCTCGAATCGATGAGGACTCACCAATACTTCATATTCAACCCTTATAAATCTATCCATCCTCCATGGCACATCAATACTTCCAATTCCCTACACTTTAATCAAAAGGTAAAAGAAGGGTTTAGCACATTAGATGCACTAAGTATGGAAGCCATGTAAAAACCATGAAAAAGGGACATTTAGTAAATAACATACTTTTCATGAATTTTGATTAAAACATCATAACTATAATCAAAAGAACAACCTTTAACAACTTAGAAACACATAAGAAGTCAATTGAGCAAATAGTCATATTTTTAGGAAATATTACAGTGAGCTCACTTTACTGTTACAATGAAGTTTCTCAACTTTTCTTCAAACACCTTCTAGCATATAATCCCCTCAATAAAACCTATGCTAAAACCCACTTAAGTATGAAATAGAGAGATCACTCATACACCCTCACTAGGCACACCTAAATGATCCTTAAGACCACCCATAATGAAATACACATACTTACAAATACATCAATCAAATGAACATGAAATCCTCCTACCAAAGGTGATTCTAAGGTTCACTTGAGTTAGTTGTGAAGCAAACGCCTATATAATCCCTTATACACACACTTAATAGATCCTATAGACTACCTAAGACAGAATAATTCTCATTAACACATTAACATACATATAACATGACATTCTCCCCTACAAAGGTTAGCAAAAGACTTATTTAAGTAAATCAAGAAGATAATGTCCATGATTAACCTCTTCCAGATTGCCTAAGTAATCCTTTAGAATACCTAAGTTTGGATCATGTCTATATAATTAAACCAACTTCTTAACTAGAGTCATTCTTAAGACTTATCTAGGTAAGATACGAAGTGACCATTCTTATGACTTCTTCACATCTTAACTAGCCAACCCTTAACTACTCTAGATAAGTATTAATTAATTTAGCATACTTCCTTAACTTAAGTCATTACATTCATTACTTCATTTAAGACTGATACATCACATAAAAATATTAAAGTAATGGTCTTGGACAAGACCTAGGGACTCTCAATAACACCTTCAAAACCTATTGTGCAATGTCTAGATATCGTCCCATACCACCACCTAAACTCTATAGAACTTCACTAATGCTAGTAGGTATCCCATATTATGAGAATAGGAAATCATATACATAGACCATGCTAGCAAAGCATGGAATCCGGAGTTTGACCTACTCCGATAAGACTATTCTACTTGCCAATGGTAGAACTTGTACAAATCCCATGTAGGAACATGGTTAAGGAATATGAAGGGTGTTCTTTGTATTCAGGTCTCATCATTAGTTAGAAATACTTCCCTTATCATACTCACTCAGTTCTAGACTTTGTTCTCATAGAGTAATTTTCATTAAAGGTTCATATAAAGGGGTTCCACATCAAGTTCATAACCCAATCACATTTACCCTACCAAAGAGGTCCTCTAGGGATACCTTCCAATGAAAACTAAAAGCTCATCATGACTTTCCTAAGGTTTGATATGATGTTGTTCCAGTCAATAAACCTTAAGTCTATCATTACTTTACTTGAAGGATAACACTACGACTTTCGACTTCAACATTCAAACATTACCACTAAGCTCAAGGTTTCACATAAAGACCCTCTTAACATCATTCAACGTCACATATCATTCATAGATTCAAGGGTAATAGGCTTTAGTATCCTAATTCAAGGCATCACATATTCACTTTTATAAATGCATCAAGTAAGGGACACAAGTCAACCAAGACAAGACATAACATACTTCACTTCAACACATATTACATGTCATCCTTTAAGTCACTTAGGAATAACCATTATCATCTTTACGTCATCCTATGCACTACCATATAATCATTAATGCAACCATCATAGACTCATATAGTCAAGTAGGAACAACCATTCATCAACCCTAAGACTACACATATCAGCACATAGTCATAGTCTACATGATCTCCTAACATATATAGAAAGAACACATATTTTAACATTACTTCACATATAAATAGATATGCGCATACTTCACATAAATCCACTACACAAATCTTCATAATAGTTTAAGTAGTGCCGACAAGGCCACGATTATCATATTGCATAAAGTAACATTGACATGGCAACATAAATATGCATAGCACCGACACCATAAGTGGAACATGCCAATCACAACATAATTGAAGTCTAACTATCTTTAAATAAAGGGAATTAGGGCAGCATACCCCAAATCCATCTTACCACTTCGATTCCATAGTTAAATCGTCCAATTTGATACCATACGGCCCTTACCCATGGCCATAACCAACAATTCAATGCAATCATAACAATGTGTAATGCAACTAGGTCAATTCACTACATATTCATCAATCTAATACAACCTATATATCAATTTACTACAATTATTACATCAATGATAGCCCATAGAAAACTACACTGGAATTCATAAGCCTTAAGTCAATATCAATTCAATAATATTCAATAGATATAAGAATATAAAATACTTAATGGATCAAATTGAAACATCCTATAAACCAATCAATCATAATCTATCTATGAATCAAAATCCTATAACAATCTACACCTGAATTCATTACTATCAAAGCAGGATCACATAACCCATATTTTGGTCAAATTGACATATTTGTGAAGATCAAGGGTTCATGGAGAATTTCATTAGAAAACATAAATTATACATCAATAATATCATATTCTAATATTTGAAAACCTTTCATGTAAGAACCCAAGACTTAGAGTAGAAATTGGCCTTTTTCATCTTTTTGAAATCTTTGAAAATCATATTTGAATTGGATCTAAAGTGATTAAAGCCTTAGATGAAGAACTATGATACCTTATTAGAAGAACCCAATGATAATTAAAGAATAAACTCCATTGAAGAACCATCTTCAAGCTCCGTCTTTACCTTGAGATCTCATGGAGTATTTGAAGAAACTTTGGGAGTGAATGTGTTAGGTTTTAGGGTTTAAATGAGACTTTAATGACTTATATACTCTTAAAATACCCATAAATCTCAAAACAACCGTCTTCCTATTTCATAAGACTTGGGGTGAATTTCAAAAAACCCCTAGTAAAGCTACCAGTTTTTGACACCATCGACACCCAGCATCGATGGTCCGTGGTATCACCCACGCTCCGTCGATGGGGTCTCTTTTGTTGATACTGAAACTCCTCAACCTGCAGTACAAGTGTATCCATCGAATACACCCATCTATGGGTCGTCGCCTGGTCGACTGGTCGTTGTTAGGGTCAGTCGATTTCCACTGCCTGGCAGTGTTGAGCTCCAAGTTGGGGTCCTCCTTTGGGGCCCCTTGTGGGTACTACATGGAGTCATACCAATACGTTTGCAACCCAAATATGTTCATATAATATTTTAGGACCTCCCACATGAATTTCATATAAAAAAACATGTAAAATCTTACAAACATGCATAGATAGACAAGATCGTTTCAAGACAAACCTTTTGACCCACATGGACGTTCTTGGATGTTTGACCTCCAAAATTCACGAAACTTGACACACTGCCTACATACACCATAATAAATCATTTAAGTACCTTATAACCTCATGAATCAAAAATAGACACATAAAACCACATATGAGGTACATACGTGACTTAGTCGTCGAACGTCTTGGTCGTCCCTTGATGTTTGACTTCCAATGCACCTAAACTCTTAGACACTGACTCTATACAACATTTTAGACCATTTTAGGACCTTATACCATCATTACAACAATTTTAGGCTCTAACTTCACCTATATCATTTTCGGGTCTTATTTATGCAGTATGAAGAGAAATTGGTTGTTGTTAATTCTTGGTTGGGATTTCTTTAAATTGAGAACAAATGAGATAAAATAAATGAAGGTTAAATGGAGTCATCATGTATTTGAGGAGGCTACTTTGTAGAAAGAAACAGACAAGTATCCTCACTTGTTCAGAATTTCATATACTACTCTTTCTTCTATTTTAGCCTAGTTTTCTTATTTTGTAACTGGGGGAAATGGATGGTTGAATTGGTATGTATTGCAATGACATGACCCGGTCATTAAGAATAGGTCCATAGGGAAGGAATTTGGGATAGGAAACTTTTCGGGTAGTAACTTGAAAATTGTTGTCTAGGCTAATCTTAGGTGGAATCTTGGCGAGGTGATATATAAGGTCATATGGGAAAGTATTAGGAATTTTAAATAGATTTGAATGATGTATACATGTAGTCAAGACATTAAGAAATCCATAAGGTCTTTCAGAATCAAATTCGGATTAGTAGAACTCCTAAAACTTAATTTGGCGTGAAAGATATGAGCGAGGTTGACAAAAAAAGAGTTTGTGTGTTAAAGAGGGACTATTTTCGGAGGTTGATCCATGGATAATCTGTAGACCTTTCTATACTAAAAATATTATCTCTATACAGGTTGATACGTTCAAATTTACTTCTCGAAAAGAAGTATAAGCAGTCGTATCAAGTAAAGAACCCACCTATGAGGTTGGGATCGATCCCACGAGCAAAATGATTTAGACTTAACTTTAACCTATTATTACTTCATTTAGTCAAGTCCTTTCCAAAAAAAAGGTAACAAACAGGGGGGTTTTAGGCAATAAATGTAATTAGGTATTTCTAAAAAAACAAGTGACTGGTTTAAAGATTTGATTTTTATCAAGTTATGAGAGTAACTAGGGCTTAAGTGTTCCCACAGTTTAATAACGTGGTAATTCTAGCTATAACAATCCTTTCCTAGTCTTGCATGAAAGCGGTAAGTTATATATCCCTAATTCCTTGGTCCGGCAACTAGGAAATTTCACTCCGCACCTCGGTCCGGCTACGTGTGTATTCTTTGCTAAATCTTACCTTTACCTCATAGTAAGCATCATAATCGATGTATGGATTAGTTGTTACTTCACACCAATCGATAATTGCCTATTAAATATTAGATACTAAATCTACATTGATAATACTTTTCTTATTATCTACCTCCTTGGTCCGGCAAGAATCAACAAGGTGAGTTCTAATGCGTGCACTCGTTAAAAAGACTTCTAAAGGAAAGAATGATCAATACATGAAAAATACTATTATAAGATTGATATTTTACCTAGTTTTTACCTTGTTATTACTCATGGTTCCCACAACCCTAGCTATGGATTTAGTTACCCATGTTAATAGTCACACAATTCATATTAAGTTGATAATAATTCATGTACTTACATTGATGAGATTGAAGAAAAGCAATAAAATTACTTGAATTAATTAATAAGCTTGCAATAAACGATTTCCGGAAAATAAATAATTTCCCAAAATCACAAGTTCACAACTAGAACAATAAAATTTAAAAATACCCAAGAGTCTAACCCTAAAAATGAGGTTTTTACAAGTATTTATAATAGGCAAGTCCTAACATAAAAGGGAAACCGATTTAAGAAAAATATGCCCAAAAACGCGTCTGAGTCGTCGATTAGAGTGATGGACCGTTGAGGTCACGGCGGACCGTCGAGGTCCTCCGTCGTTCCATACTTAACTTCTTTTTATGTTGCTTTTTTCACGACCTTTCTGTTACGATTGACGGACATGGATGACACTCTGTTACGTGCACAACGGTTCGTCGATGGCTTCCGTTCCTCCGTACTTAGAATCTTTTGAATATAGGTACTGGGGCTACTTTCTGTTAACATTGACGGATGTGCAGGACGGTTAGTCGTGGCAATGACAGTCCATCGAGATCCTCCATAGCCCCACACTTAGTCAGAATTCTCCAACATCCTTTAGCAGCCTTTTTCTCCGTACAACGGTGTCCACCTATGGACTGTCGAGGTCACGATGGACCGTCGATGGCTCTGTAGGTCATCACTTCTGCAATTTTTAGCATAATTCCTTCACTTTCTCCTTCTGGACAGATTTCCTACAAACAAAGAGAAAACAATATTAAAACCAATACAAAAAGGCTTTAGACACACATTAAACTTAAGAAAAAAGCATTGAAAATACTGTGAAACCACGGTACATCAACACCCTCAACTTAAATTCGTTGTTTGTCCTCAAGCGACGCACTATGACTCACCACAAAATATTTGTACATGAGTACCCTTATTTTAGCTTTTTGAAATCATCTAGCTATAAATTCCAATTATTCTCAAATTGATTTATACATGCTATCACTATTAAGCTTGATCATGTGGATCAGACCATGACACAGACTCACTACACACCGACACCTATACTCTTTGATCCCTCACCAAGGTGCTAATTTTCCGGTATTGCAACTAGTACCCTTAATTCAAAATAACATCCTCATTTTTCACACAATGATTTCAGTTTGAATATAAGGATTATTTTTCAACACTCGCTCTCATTTAACTTCACACTTCATTTATGCTTATTGTCATACGTTGGCCATTATTTTCACTGCTTCAAGTTCACCATAATAGACTCTTAGGATCATGATAGGACTTTCTTATTGTAACTTAGGGTCAGGTTCAGGTAAAGTACATTTGCATGTATTTTAGTGAATTATTGCCCTCCTTGACATTACGGCTAAGCTTCCTACCTTCTCATCGTTTAAAATCTTCCCTATTTCTTAATTTTCGTGTATTTTTTCACCTTGCTATTATCCCTTCTTTCTTCTTTTGTGTAAATGACTCTATTCTTTTCTTGTTTGTATTTTCACATTATCAAAAAAAATTACTTTTCTTGCGTTACTTTTCTTTTGTTCTTTCCCTCTCTTTGTTCTTTCAACCCCACTTTCCAGAGAATTCCTCATTATATCCACCCTCAACTCATGACTTTGGCATGAGTCAAAGTACACAATACCCAAAGTTGGGTCAGGGCCACGAAAAGGTTGTTTTCTTCATTAGCCACCCTCAACTTATGCTTTTGGCATAAGAAGAGGGTCTATATTCTTTCCTGATTGTGTATTACATCTTACTTTTAGAAGGACTAACCAGGCAAATTCTAGCTCAGTACCGATGGTGGAATATTCAAGATTTCCTCACACTCACTTGACATCTCATTACTCTACCAAATTATCAGAAACCTAGTTCGAGTTTTACATTTTAGGTAATACAGTGGTGTAACTCTATGTCATTCTTAGAGCCACACTTTTATCAGTTATTATGCCCAGTCATGCAGCATTTTCTTTAAATCATGATATCATTTTGTTTATTCATCATTCTTCAGAGTCCATTTTTATACTATGTACAAAAGATACCAACATGTCGGTTCAACAATAAAAATAATCAGTCTCTTGGGAAAAAAGAAAACAGGAAAGAAAACCCCAAGAGAGGATCCTGAGTTGGTCTACTCAAACTTCACCCTAGCACTCACTTTCCATTTACCCCACCCCTAACAAAAACACATGCAATTGTCCCCAATGCATAAAAGTATATAGAGTAGGGTGGCGGGTGAAGCAAACCTGAGGCGCAAAGCGCCGGCGATCAATAAGCTGGCGAATCCGGTTGCCCAGAACCCGCTCCCTCTTTAGTCGGGACACCCTCAGTAGTGTCCTCAACAACAACTGCACCATCATTAGTGCTCCTCTCATCCTCAACAACTCTGTAGATAGACACCCGTGCAGCCAACTATATATCCCTCAACTGGCGGGCTTCTTCATCGATAAGTGTGCCTCTCCTCGCAGCCTCCAACTCATGGCGCTCCTTCTTCCGCACCCTAGATTCCTCCTCATCTCTAAATTTGTGCCTCTTGACATGATCTCATGGGGGAGGTGGTGGCACTGTGGAAGTGCAGAACAAGGCTTCCAACACTGTGTCCTCAGCGGGCTCTGCAGAAGGGGCCTCAAACTCCGGCACCCGAGCCTCTAGTATAGTATCTAAGTCTGCTCTAAGATATAATAGAAGCCTGGAGAGCCATCACATCCATTGTAGGGCCTCGTCGGGAAAGAATCCACAGCTCAAAAGAGTCCAAGCGTTGGTTGACCTTCATGACCTAATGTTCAGTATGTTGGGACATCTTCCTTTCTAAGAGATCCTCTGCCTCAACAAAAGACCTATGCATCCAAGGCTGGATGTGGTGCAGAGAAGTGTGGCAATTTTGGCCTCAAGTTTCTAGACCCTAGCAAGTGGGACCAGAGTAGCAGATGGAGTTGAGTGGGAGGAGGTTGGAGCGGTGCTACCACCCAGGATAGACTCGACCTGAGTGGTCTCGGTAGGATCAGATGTAGACGGTTCAGCCGCTTGGGCTTGCATTAACGTTGCCACTAGGTTCTCACCAAGCGGCTGCACCTTCGGATGGGGCCCTCTGTGGGGAGCCAACTCATTGGCCTTATCACGAATGAGGCCAATATCTACTGTACCGGGCAGGGTCTTTAGCACATCAATGTGCCACACAAACACTCCTGCTAACCTGTACAAAGCAAAAACCATGCACCGGAAGGGGTAAGTAGTAGTGGTCTTGAAGGCCTTCTCGTGCATCACCGCCTATAGTAGCCATGTGAAGTCCACTTGAAACCCGAAATAATCGCCGCCATCAGTACCGCACGATCCCAAGTGACAATGTTGTCAACTACAGTGGGGGAAAGGCAATGTCAGACTAGGAACAACAAAAAATTGGTTGTGAAGGTGAGGTTAGCCTTCTTGATACTTCCCTTGGGCTCCAGCACACAATCAGTAGCCTCACCATCGACGGAAAGGTACTGTGAAATTCACCTCTTAATGATCTCTCTAAACTCTGGCTCACATTGGAACCGGCCATCATTAACTAACTTCCACCGATAGTCGAACTCGGCGGGGAGAGGTGTCCAGGTGACATCAACATCCGTTCCATGTAGAAACCTGTGGCTGCACCTTAGGATGGGGCTGCCCGCCTCTCTAGCTGAGATCGGAGAGTCGCCACATAGGAGGCATAGAACTCTTAGACCATCTCCACACTGTAGCGGCCTACATCCTCAGCCTTCCACTCCAGCTGATGCCTGGTGAATATTTCATGAATATTCGGCATGGTGGGAAGACTCCCTGTAAGAACCCGCCGCTCTACTGTCAACGTCCGGGTCATGACTCAATACTCCACTGATTCGGATAATCAGCAACCGGGGTGGGGATGCCATTCTGGGGTACTAGAGTAGAGTCATCACTATCAGCCTCATCACACGAGGAAGACTGGGATGCGATGGCAAGAGTAGAGGCCTCCTCAAACCCGAAGACCTCCTCAGAACTAGACACTTCCTCAGAACAGGATGTATCCTCAGAGACAGATGCTCCATCAGACGGTGCAGCAAACCCAAAAGGTGTGTCGGTCAGTACGCGCTCATCTTCAGACTGGAGGCAATGATTCAGTTAGGCGCCACATTCTTGGGCGGGTTCTGGTGGTGCATGCAGCACGGGTGGGAGTGAGAGTGACTGGTGGCACGTACTTCGAGTCATGCTCATCATTTGAGCCTATGACCATTCGGACGAATGGGGCGACGGACTTAGAACGCCCTCGTGAGTAGATATGGTCTTGTTTTTATGCCATTAGTACCTGCAAAGAAAAGCAATTAGCACCACTAAATGCAACAGAAGAAAGCAACAAAGCATAAACATATATGGAATGGCAGTGCAGCAGTTGCAGCACTGCATGACGGACCCATAGATGGTCCGTCAGAGGCACGACGGTCCATCATGGGGGTCCGTCGAGAAACACTTAGTGAAATTTTTGTATATCACCAGAAGCAAAGGCTCTGATACTGGAAATGATTGTGCAGGATGAATCGTCAAAGGCACGACGGTCCGTCATAGGGGTCCGTCAAGGGACACTTAGACTAAAATTTGAAAGCACCAAAAAAAAGGTTATAAAAGTATCGATGGTCGTGTAGGATGGACCGTCAAAGGCACAATGATCTGTCATATCGGTCCATCGAGGGACACTTAATTAAAAATTTTAAACATCAGAAACAAAAGTTCGGACAATGTCGACGATTGTGCAGGATGAACCATCGAAGGCACGACAGTCCGTCAAAGGGATCCGTCGAGGGACACTTAGATTAACATTTATAAACATTAGAAACAAAGGTTCTGACATGGTCAACAGTTGTGTAGAACGGACTGTCGAAGGCACGATGGTCCATCACTGAGGTCCTTTGAGGGACACTTGGCCTAAGAATGAGAAGTGGGTAGTGACGGATCCCCATGACAGTTCGTCGAGGACATGACAGTCCGTCGACGCAGTCTCGTACTGTCCTTTAATTAGTTCCCCTAACTTACTAATGCGGAGTATCCTTAAAAACCCAAGATTCCCAAGCAACTACCCAATATCCCATCATTCCTAGGGCAAGAGTTTTTCAAGTTTTAGCATTCAATTTTCGACAACCTTTCAACCCTAGGTCAGAAACAGAATCAGGAAACACACGCCATTTTTCAACAAAACACCCCCATTCCGTTTCATTATCAGTGTTCTGTGGGAACTTAGGACTATGGGGGTAAGTTCTATCATGCAATAATGGTCCAAAATTGGAGACCCACACAGTAAGACAGCAAGTTCAATAAGAAAACAAAAAATTAACGATAACTAATTCACGGATCAGAAGAACATACCTGATAACAGGAGTAGAGGAAGAAGAAGTAAGACACCGGTAGGTTAATAGCAGCACAAACACCACGAACACCGACCGGCAATGGAATGAAGAAACTTGGAGAATTGGGAGAGAAAAGGACTGTGGGAATTTGGGGAAAATGTGGGAAATAAGAAGATGGAGAGGAAATGGGAGTTACTGGTGATAAAGTGGGGAGAAATTGTAGAAAATGAAGAGAGAAACGGGTAGGAGGGGTTATGTGAAGAGGTGGGAACTTTAAAGGTTTAAAACTTTTAATATTCAGCCAAATGAGTTGGGTCGGGTTGGTAGGTAAAGACGCGACAATTCCCCGTTGATGGACTGTAACAGGTCGACGGTCTGTCGTGGGGGTCCGTTGAGGGTGACCTAACTTGGAAAATTTGAAAGACATACCTGGGCATGACGGATCCAACTGACGTTCCGTCGATGACACGACGGTACGTCGATGGGTGCAGCAGACCAATTTTCTGCAGATTTCTGGTGATTTGATACGTGCACATTTAAAACCCATTAAGCTAATCTTTTTGTATTTTGTGGACACTTTTTTTGGACACGGACCCTAATTTATGCTCTAGACAACACTACAAACGAAAAATAAAGAGCTGTCAGACAAAACATTATATAAATAAAAGCAGAAACAATGCAACTATGCCTAGAAAATCATGAAAAAACTATAGTTGTCTAGAGGATACATATTGGGTTGCCTCCCAATCAGCGCTTGATTTAACATCGTGGCAGAATGGAGGACTCTTGATTACTCAGACTTCATCAAGATGGTATGCCTGGATCACTTCCTTCGTCGTTTCAGCATGCCCTAGATCGATTTTTATTTGCTGCCCATTCACCTTGAACCTCACACCCTCCTTGTTCTCCAACTCAACCGCACCATGAGGAAATAGTTGGTGATCAAATAGGGACCAGTCCATTTGGACTTGAGTTTGCCCGGAAACAAATGCAACCTAGAATTGAACAAAAACACCAAATCCCCAACAAAAAAATCGCGCTTCTCAATCTTTTGTTCATGGTACTTCTTCATTTTTTCTTTGTAGAGGGATGAACTTTCATATGCTTTCAAAAGAAATTCATCAAGCTCATTCAACCCCTTTAACCTCTTTTCCGCAACCTCATTCCAATCCATTTTCAACTTTTTCATTTCCCACATGGCCTTATGCTCTAATTAAACTGGTAAGTGACAAGCCTTACCATATACAAGTTGGTATGTGGACATACCTATGGGAGTCTTGTATGTTGTCCCGTATGCCCAAATATCATCATCAAGCCTCCTTAACCAATCACTTATACTAGCATTCAGTGTTTTTGCCAAAATCTGCTTAATCTCCCTGTTTGACACCTCAACTTTCCCACTAGTTTGAGGATGGTAAGGAGTGGACACCTTATGGAGAACCCCATATTTTTTCAATAATCCCTTAAACAGCTTGTTGCAAAAGTGACATTCCCCATCACTAATAATAGCCCTTGGGGTGTCAAATATGGAAAATATGTTCTTTTTCAAGAACGCGATGACACTCTTCCCTTCATTATTCGCGAGTGCAATAGCTTTCACCCATTTAGACACATGATCGACTTCCACAAGAATGTACTTCATCCCATGAAAACTCACAAAAGGGCCCATAAAGTCAATGACCCACACATCAAACAACTCAATCACAAGAATGGGATTTAGAGGGAGCTCTTGCTTTCGCAAAATGCCACCATCTCTTTGGCATCTATCACATGCCTTGGCGAACTTATGAGCTTCTTGGTGGATGGTTGGCCAATAGTAGACACATTGGAAGATCTTGTGAGCAGTCTGAATACCACTATGATGCCCACCTACAGGCGAAGAATGGCATGCCTCCAAAACACTCAACATCTCAACTTCTGGCACACAACACCGAATAAGCCCATCATCACAACTCCTATATAAGTATATCTCATCCCAAAAGAATTTTTTCACATCATGCATGAACTTTTTCCTTTGATGAAAGGACAAATCTAGTGGGACGATATCACTAGCCAAATAATTCACAAAATCTGTGAATTATGGAATCAAGTCTTAGGAGGCAGCCAATACATGCTCATCAGGTAAGGTATCATCAATCTTACCCTTTTCACCCAACTCGCTCATTGATTCATCTTCTAATCGGGATAAGTGATCAACAACTTGATTTTCGGCCTCTTTTCTATCTTTTACGTGAAAGTCAAATTCTTGCAATAGTAATACCCAACGAATCAACCTCAATTTTGTTTTCTTCTTTTCCATCAAATATTTAAAGCAGAATGATCAGTATGCACTATAACCCTAGTTCCAAGTAAATAGGAGCAAAATTTCTCGAAAGCAAAGACTACTGCAAGGAGCTCTTGTTCAGTCACGGTGTAGTTCTTTTGGGATTCTTTAAGGGCTTTACTAGCATAGTAAAAAGGATGAAGGATTTTGTCCGTTCTTTGTCCCATTACCACACCAAGAGAAACCCCACTTGCATAAGACATCACCTCAAAAGGCTTGCTCCAATCCGAAGAAATGATGATACGTACAGACACCAACTTTTTCTTCAACTCACCAAATGCCTTAAGACAAGATTCATCAACATGAAACTTACACTCTTTCTCAAGCAACTTGCACAAAGGATGTGCAATCTTTGTAAAATCCTTGATGAACCACCGGTAAAAGCCTGCATGCCTAAGAAAACTTCTCAAACCTTTTACAGAGATGGAGGAAGTCGCTCTATCACCTCAACTTTCGCTCGATCAACCTCTATACCCTTATCTGAAATGGGATGACCCAATATAAGACCTTATTTCACCATGAAGTGACATTTTTCCCAATTTAGCACAAGGTTGCAATCTTCACACCTCTTAAGAACCTCGGACAAATGACTCAAACACCGCTCAAAGAAGTAACCAACCACTGAAAAAACATCCATAAACACCTCAATAGTTTCCTCCACCATATTGGAGAATATTGACATCATATATCTCTGAAATGTTGTTGGTGCATTACATGACTCAAACGGCATTCTCTTGAACGAGAAGGTCCCATAAGGACAAGTAAAGGTGGTTTTTTCTTGATCTTCTGTTGCAATAAAAAACTTGATTATAACCTGAATATCCATCAAGAAAACAGTACCACCTCTTTCCTGCAAGTCTATCAAACATCTGATCCATAAAGGGCATAGGAAAATGGTCTTTCTCGATCCATGCATTTAATTTCTGGTAATCCATACATACCATCCATCCAGGCACCAGCCTCATTGGAACAAGCTCATTTTTCTCATTGGGGACCACAGTCATTCCCCCTTTCTTAGGTACACACTGAACAGCGCATACCTAACTACAATCGGTGATTGGATATATCACTCCAGCATCCAACTACTTAATGATTTCCTTCTTCACCACATCTTGCATAGGTGGATTTAAAAGTCTCTGGTGCTAAATACTTGGCTTATGATCGGGCATGTGTTTGATCTTATGTGAACAAATCCCGGGAGGGATCCCAATAATGTCTGCAATAGTTTACCCAATAGCTCTTTTGAACCTTTTTAACACTTGCACCAAACTCTCAACTTGATGAACATTCAATTTGATCCAATAATTACCGGCAAAATTCCACCTCTTCCCAAGAATACATACCCTAGATGAGGTGGTAGAGACCTAAGTTCTACTTTTGGAGCCTCCCCTAAATGCCACCTCTCACGATGCTTCTTATATAACTCCAACTTCTTTGGTTTAAACCGAAAATCACCTCGATCAAGTGTCGCGACCAATGACCAATACACTTCAATACAATAACTATCAAAATTCATGATTACTGACGCTAGTGCTTCTACACCCAGACGCTCTTCTATTTGTATCTCAGAAGACTTTTCAACCCTGTAAGATATGGCAAATACCGATTAAATCTCACCACTCTGCCTCCTGGACCTACAAATGTTGAAAGTCACTTCTTCATTGTTCAGCCAAAATTTCATCTTCCCTTTCTCCATGTCAACCAAGGCTTTACCCGTACCAAGGAATGGCCTCCCAAAAATAATATGCACCTCAAAATCTAGAATCACAAAATCGTCCGGAAATATAAATGACTCCACCTTTACTAACACTTCGTTGAGTGTCACAATAGGCCTCTTTACCGTTTGATCCGCCATCAATAGCCGTATCACAGTGGGCTTTGGGTCACCCAAATCGAACTTCTTGTAAATAAATAGAGGCATGAGATTTATGCTTGTCCCAAGATCACATAATGCTTTCGCAAAGTGCAATAACCCGATTATACATAAAATAGTGAAGGCACCCAAATTTTCTTTCTTTTGCACTAGAGATCTTGTAGCAATAGCACTACATTGTTGCATTCTATCATCATCCTCAAAACTGACCAATCTTTTCTTAGTGACCATATTTTTCATGATCTTGGCATAACTGGAATTTTTTCAAGAGCTTCTATCAAAGGGACATTGATGGAAAGCTGTTTGAGCATAGTGATAAAACGCCACTATTTACCATCCTCGGTCTTTTTGACTAACCTCTGTGGCAATAGAGGTGGTGGTATAGGCATGTGGGTAACCAATCGACACTAGATATACTAATTCTACGTTGACAATTCTTTTCTTTTCATCTACCTCCTTGGTCTAGCAAGTAGCAACAAAACGAGTTCTAGCGCATGCACGCGTTAAAAGACTTCTAAACGAAAGAATTATCAATACATGCAAAATAAGATTATAAGATTACTATTGTAGCTAGTTTTTACCTTGTTAATTACCCATGGTTACCACAACCCTTAACTATGGATTTAGTTACCCACGTTAATAATCACACAATTCATATTAAGTTTATAAGAAATCATGTACTTACTTTTATGAGATTGAAGAAAATCCAGAAAAATAACTTGAATTAATCAATAAGCTTGCAATAAATGATTTTCAGAAAATAGAATAATTCCCAAAATCTCAAGTTGACAACTAGAACAATAAAATCTGAAAAATACCCAAGAGTCTAACCCCAAAAATGATATTTTTACAGTATTTATAATAGACAAGTCCTAGCATAAAAGGAAAATATATTTAAGGAAAATCTTCCCAAAAACGCATCTGAGTCGACGACCGGACCAATGGACAATCGAGGTCACGACAGACCATCGAGGCCCTCCGTCGTTCCATACTTAACTTCTTTTTCTGTTGCTTTCTTCACCAACTTTTTGTTACCATCGACGGACATGGTGGACGGTCCATTGCGTGCACAATGGTCCGTCGATTGCTTTCTTTCCTCCATACTTAGAATCTTTTTAAGATGGGTACCGGGCTACTTTCTGTTAACATTGACGGATGTGCCTAAAAGTCTGTCGTGGATATGACGGTCTGTCGAGAGACTGAGTATCCCCACACTTAGTCATTATTCCCCAACTTCTTTTAGCAGTCTTTTTCTTCGTACAACGGTGGCTACCTACGGTCCGTCGATAACTCCGTAGGTTGTCACTTCTGCAATTTTCAGCACAATTCTCCCATGTTCTCCTTCTGGACAGATTTCTTGCAAACAAAGAGAAAACTACATCAAAATCAATACAGAAATGCCTTAGACACACACTAACTTAAGAAAAAAGCATTGAAAGTAGTGTGAAACCACAACATAATACAGGTGCTACCAACGGTATAGCGAAGTAAGTTGTCTTTATAGTGGTGTCTTCAAAACGAGAATGATGTCTTTATAGAAATATAATCATTATTTTGTGCGAAAAACTACCTGAACCCCTATTTTATGTTATTTTTATTTTGAAGCAGAAAGGAGCAATTTTTAGCCGCCTATATCAGTTTTTCGATAAAAATCACTGCATCAGTTTCTTTAGAATGAGTCAATGTTTAATATATCACATTAGTTTTAAGTAACTCAATAAATAAATTTAAAATATTATTAATTTTGAATTTATCATAATTACGAATAGTGAATCTTAATTTTAAAAATAAATATGCAATTATACAAATTTTGTTATGGAACTATATAAATTAAGTAGAAGAACAAAGTATGGGAAGAGGAAAAACTTCTTATTCATCTTAAAGTATAAACATGATTCATCAATCCCCTTTATTTATAGGGAAAACCTAACTTAGTGACAAATTAGCATTCCTAACCATATCTTAAAGGACTCCACATAATTAGACATTCACTATAATACAAATATGTTGATAACACTCCCCCTTGAAAGTCAGTAGATTATGTGCCTCATTAAAATTTTACTAGATAAAACCAGTTGAAAATAATCTAGTGAAGGAAAAAGAGTACATATATCAAATAATGACATTATGGATGTCTCATTAAAAACCTTTTTTTCAAGAAAAATCCAACGGGACAAAACCTCATGAAGGAAAAAGAGTACATTATGTATTAACTCCCCCTAATGAGAACATCAATACATAGACTTGAATCTTCATTTTCCAAACTTGTGCACCATCTGTTGCATGTTGACATTACCATTCTTGGGAGCTCATAGTGAAGAAAAATATTAACAAAATATAATTTCTTTTATTAATCTTCCCTTCAAGGTCAAATATTTTTTCAAGTTCCTTACTTCATTTCCTTTAAGCAAATAATCTTTTATCTTTTGAAAACTCTTCACGACTTTCAATTCTAGTCATCAACTTGAATAATAGTACCTGTATAGGCTCTATTCATTTTGAATCTATTTAATCCTTATGAGAATGATAAACAAGTTTTCCAAACCCTTGTATATATTTTCATATTAATTTTGTCAAGTGGCAACATTCAATATTAAATGCATGACATTTTCTAGTGCCTACATAGCAAGTTAAATAAGTTTGACGCTTATCAAGATGCATCATTTCACTTTTCAGTTAATAATTATTTCTACACCAACATGATTTAATAGCGGTATAATTTATATCATCATAATATTTTATAATATTGTGTGCTATTGTATCAAAGATATTGTTAACAGTATATCATTTTGCATCTATTTTCAATATGACTTAACTTATTGAGATCTCATGACTTCATTATTTTCAGGTAGCTACACCTCTCGTGAGGTTTCGTAAAGTGTTATGTCGTAGGCTCTCTAAGAGCACATTGTCTCCTTATTATGATCATTTTAAATCTTTTATCCTACTTCAAGGATTATTTTATTTAGAATTGATTAGTCTATCATGATTCATGCATGTCGCAGACTTTATCCATAAGGGACATTCAATAGGAGTATTTACTACTCTTGTGTAGCTTCTAATCTCCCCCTTATGTTAAACAAACTAACATATATCTCAATCTTTTAAGGAATAATATGTCTTTGTGCATCAATGTATATTCATTGATTATATACTACATATAAAAATATTTAGATGAAAAATACTTGGTCCCAAGAGTAAATTTCAAAAACAATTGTCAATTAAATTTACCTATTCTAAAGGTGAGTCATGATCTCATAATTGAATAGATTAATCTGTTTACCAATAAAATTGAGCTTGCAATTGTCACAACCAGAATCTAGACCCTAGACGAGACCGGTGTCATTGACCTCTCAAAGGTCGCAGACAAGCCTACATACGTCATCATTACTTCATCTACGTAAAAACTCATAAGCGTTCACAACAACTATCTAAATCAAGATAATCAAATGAAAGATATAATCATAAATATAGAGTTTCCAAAATGGCACCAATACAACGTCAGAAAGTAAATAAGAAAGAAATGCTAGTGGAACATCCTCCACTAGCTCATGCCTACGTCTACGCTAGAATAAATCAGTAAGCATCTTCAAAAGCATAACATCCTAATCCGGATGAAAGCTCCACTTTCGAATAACTTTTGCGTTAACTCATAAGCTCTAACGTCCTGCTGCACCTGCACCTAAAAGTAGATAAATGTATGGAATTAGTACATACTTGTAGTAAGTATGGGTATATATGTATGGAATTAGTACACACTTGTAGTATGTATGGGTATATGTAAGCACACACCACGGACATGCATGATTTAGAAAATCTCTCTCCTAACGATATGAGTTATGGAAAGTCAAGTCAGTGGACTTGCCAAAATCGGATTAGGAAAGTCATTCCATGAGAGGAACATGCATCATCATACGTACCATATTGCCCACAGCACATAACATATTGCATATAGCACATAACATATTGCATATAGAACATATCATATCTCATTTCATTCGTTCATATGTCATGAGACCTTGGAATCATGAACTTAACATTAGGACTTCCAAAAATAAGGCCGCAACATATGAAACCTCAACTATGGAGCCTTCTTTAGCAATTACAGAGTCTGCTTCATTCATCCATACGTACTTCATTTCATTTCATTCATAGGCTACTCTAAACACCAGCTATACCTAGGATGTAGTTATAAGACTCTCATGGAGTTCACTGTGCAATGACTAAGAATGACCTTGTGTCATTACACAAGTCTAGTTCACCTCATGATTCTAACAAAACACCTTTGGCATCGTTCATTTCATTGTGTGCATCACATGAGGCTGGCCTCATTCTTTCTTTGGAAACTTTAACTTTAACCGACATATATCATGTGAGATCCATGAAATCATGTGCCTAACCCACACCGAAAAGAGGTGGAATCACTGGCCAAAGTGAAACAAAAAAACATGCTAGCTTATATAGGGGATTGCTCCCTGATAGATCCCTATGTTGGCTGCATTGGTTCAAAGACTAAGAGATATAAGGAGACCCATACCCATTTGGACGGACAGTCTCATCTCATGAGAATTGCACGAACCCTGCCTTCTCGAAAGAAGGAATCTCCACAAATAGCTAGCCTATCAGTGCTCCTTATAAAGTTCCATTACATTCATCTCATACATCATAGAAGTTTGCTTCTAGCATGAGGGCATCATTTCTCATTAGATGATTTCTCATTTTATCATTAGTACTAAGTATGCATTAACTTTAATACTTTAAGTAGAGTGTTCATAGAGATTGATCTCTTCATTAACTTTACACTCTCATAGGTGAGTACGTTTTGGTAACATTTACTTAGGATCATTTGAGATTGCTCTCATATTTCACATTAGCCTCTTATAATGTTGTCACCGCATTCATTTGTCTTAGCACACTTGGCCTTCATAATTACTTACCCCTTTTTATGTGAATCTTCATTTAATCATATGTCAATGCAATTGGACTTTTGGTGTGTTTCTTACTCTTACTTAACCCTTCTGGGATCTCATCATTCATCACATAACATCTTAGGTTCACTTACTTTATAAATGTATGCTGGACTTATGAGTCCACACACACAAGTCATGAGGCTTCATTCATAGTTCATATAAGTGATTCATATTGCCCAAGATTATGGGGTACAAGACTTATGCATCTTGTAAGTATGCCAAGGTCTCAATTTTATTCCTATAGGCAGCATTCATTAATTAATTAATCATGCAAGACTTATGTGTCAATACAGAATTGGGAAAGGGAACCCGATTTCAAATCCCTTGTATACACTTAGTAAATTTTCTTTATGATTTTCGTTGACATAAACATCTTGGCTATGGAACCCGAGATAAATTCCCCCACACCTACAATTCCTTTCTTTCTTTTCTTGATTTTTACCTTAAATATTTCGGCCTGGGGGACCCAAGATCGAATCCCCACACCCACTTTCTTTTATTTTTCTTTCTTTACTTAATCCATTCATTTAGACTAAGAGGGTGTGGGATCAAACCCCCACAGCCTCACCTTATTTTTAATTGCATTTGTCCTTACTTTCTCATTCGGCCAAGAGGTTGTGGGTTCGAATGCCACATACCTCATTTTTATTATTTCTTTATTACATTTTTCTCCTTTCTCCTGCATCCGTCGAAGAGGTTGGGGGTTCGAACCCCACACACCCCATTTCATTTTCTTTCATTTTTCTCCTAACTTTTAACTTGAGCTTTACCCCATTTTGAATCCCCCTTACTACATTTTATTATTTAATTTTTTTATAACTTGTATATGGTGAGGTCTTGGGTTCAACCCCCACTGACCTCATGCATTAAAAATCCATTTTTAAAAGCAACATTTTTTAACAGTAAGATGCCGAAAACAAACTATTTTTAAATGCTGGAAATTTGCTCACCCTTTTTGCAGTCCATTTTCTCAACTTTTAAATGTTAGATTTAGGAAAAATTTTCCTGAAGAATCTAGTTCATGTTTAGGTGAGTTTTCATGGTATCTTTCGGGAATTTAATCACCTTCTTGAAGTCCATTTTCTCACCCTCTTTAAGGTAAACATTAATACATTTCGTGTAACATTCCGGATAATTACATGTCTAGTGAAGAGCCTAACAGGTCTTTAAGAATGCATATTGGTGATACATAGGCATTCCAATGCCCAGTATTGAGAAATATTGGGCATAGTATAGAAAATTGGCTAAGGGATATTAGCAAATTTCTATATAATACCCAAATAAGCAAAAAGTTGGGCATATTAGAAAATATTGGCTTAAAGGGTGTTAGCCAATTTTTCTAAGTATTAATGAGCTTGTGTAAGAAATATACCTGCAATGAAGATCCTAAGCTAATTTTTTTTTACTTTATATTACACACAAAGTACTAGGCATCAAAGTGTCAAGCCTAGTACCATAGAACATGATCATTTAAAATGATCATGTAGATTAAACAGTGCCCAAGAACATAGTTAGGATCCTTGGAACAATAAGTAAACATTCCCATATGAACCATACATTAATAGTTATTTAGGCAAGTACAACCAACCCATGTGAAAGCACATACTCAAGACATGTGAATAAGCACCAAAAGAGGGGACCACGCTAACCAAATTCGTTTACAGTAATTAAGGGGACAAAAACGTGCATAAGGGACCACTCCATGTGGGGCCTAACTTACTAACCAATTTTAGACTCTAACCTACTTCCCAAAATATCTAAGTAACCTAGGACAAACCGAATTGGACCCATTAGTGCACCCGACAACCTAGGACCGAAACCGGGTTGACACTAACCTAATACTAGTTAAAGAGACAACCTAGTACCTAACCTAGTATGGTCCAAAGGATTAGTTATGGTTATAACGATTAAGGGTACTTTAGTACTTATACTAGGTCACTTAATTAATTAAATTATCCATTTATTTGATTAAATTAAAGGGGTCAAACCGAAATTCATACACCAACCCAGTACAACTCAAGAAACATCCTAGTGTACCTAACCTAGGATGGTCCAAAAGGGTTAATTTTGGTTCCAATGACTTGAGGGTACTTTCTTACTTACCCTAGGTACCTAAATTAATTAAATTAAGGATTTAATTGATTAATATAAAGTCAAAATACTGACCAAAACCGTAGTCAACACCAATTTCCAGATTTGACTAAGTGTTATGTTCTCCTATGTTTAGTCAACTTAGGAGGGGCGTTTTGGTAATTGGTCAATTATTTTATAAAATTAACTTATTAAAACTAAGTTGTATAATTCAATATCAGCTATTAAACCTAAAAATCACGTTAAAAATCATAGTAAAAAAATGACGGAAAACAATAAGCAAGCGAAGGAAAGAAAAAAATAGAAAATTCCATTGATTCTCCTAGGCGATTTCAAGGTTTCTCTAAGTTTTCATTCAAGATGGTCTGCGTAGATTAAGTTACTTAAGGTATGGGTTTTATTTAATTGAAAATTTCTCCAAGAGGATCTTCAAACGATTCAAACACATGAATTTCAAAACAAGGTTTGTTTCCCAATGATATTGTTGAACGCCCATCTCGCTAGTTATCCTTGTTTTCGATTCTTTAAGTATATAGATGTAATCTAGATCATGTTGTTGGTATGTGGTTCTAACTGATTTTATAAGTTCTTGATTTATTAATGATTAATGAGGTCTATAGATAGGATTCGGATGATTGAGTGATTAGTTACACAGATTAAGGAATGACATAATGCTTAGTCTTGTGTTCGAGAAAGATGAATTTGTTATGAGTTTTTATGAAGTTGAGTTTAGTATTATAGCCTGTTCATTGAATGATAATTATAAGTTAATTGAATGTAAAAAGGTTGGCTTACAAAAAATGAAGTTTAACTTACCACCATATGTGAAAGTTTGGTTTATGCCAACAAATTGGCTTGCAAAACTATGTAAAATATATTATCTCCCAAAATGTGTGAAGTTATACTAACAATATGATACCAATATCTAAATTAATGAACTCATAACATAGGGTATGCCAATCAATGGGACAAGTCCAAACATACTCAATCCACACGAACTTGTGAATGTAATAGAATTGAATAAGTAGGTATAACTTTCACAAAGAATCAAAGCTAGTTCATGAATCTATATTGCCAAAATAACTTCATAGTTTGGGCAAACCAAGCATTGAATTGTTCTTGTAAGCTAATCAAGTGTAGTGAAAGTTTGGCTTATGCCAATAAATTTAACTACATCATTATTTTCAAAATATGTAATAGAATTGGCTAATGATTCCATGAAATTATACTTGAATGAATTGCCTGCCCTGTACCAATAAAATGGCTAACAATACATCGTCTAAGAGTGATGAATGAAATTGTCTATAATGTTATCTTTAAATAATTAAAGAATTAGCTAATTGTCTAAACATGAATGAGTATAACTTTGGCTTGTGCCAATAAATTGTGTATGAAGTTAGTATTCAAATTTTCTAGGCCAACACTAATTTTGTGTCAATCATATATAGCCAAAGTATTAAACTAACAATATAAGAAAATCTAAGGTAATTTAATGAATCCATATCAAAAGGCATGACAATCATTGGGACAAGTCCCAACATGCCCTAACCAAATGAACTATGAATATATGTAATTCATTGGTTGAAGTTCTCCCAGTCCATAAACGATGATATGAATCTATCAAATGAAAGTAAGAAAGTAACGTGAATAATAACATAAATAAAGAAGTCTAAGTTAGGAATGTGACCAGAATGAGGTGTTAAAAGAAGTGAGACAAACCTCACTTACACCTAAGCAACTTTGTTAAAATACTCACGAATGATGGTGTTAGAATGTGTGAGACAAGTCTCATTAACACCAAACATGTTATGCAAGGAAAATTTACATTTCATTAATGTAAATAAAAGGATGACAATTCATCAATAGTGTAAGCAAATGTTACCAAAACGTACTCACCTATGAGAGTGTAAAGCTAATAAACAGACCACTCTCTATGTACACTCTAATGAAAGTATTGAGACTGTTGTATACTTAATACTAATGATGATATCATAAATCATCTATTGATCTATGATGTTCTCATACTAGAATACAACTTCCATGATGTATCAGTTGAATGAAATGGAACTTTATACTGAGCACCGATAGGCTAGCTATGAGCGGTGATGCCTTCTTTCAGGAAGGGCGGAGGTTCACGTAACTCTCATGAGATGAGATTGTCCGACATACTGGTTATAGATCTCCTTATATCTCCTAGTCTTCGAACCTATACTGACAATATAGGGATCTGGCGGAGTTCAACTCCCATGTACGTTAGCATGTTTTAAGTCACCTTGGCCGCTGATTCCACCTCTTTTCAGTGTGTGGTAGACACTGGGTTTCATGATACTCACATGATCTATATCGGTTAAGGTTGGAGTTCCAGAATGTATGAAATATAATGAAATTAACGATACTGAAGGTGTTTGTGCAGGACAATCGACAGGTGAAATCAGATTCAAATAATGACATTAGGTCATTCTTGGTCATTGCACTTCATGATCCCGATGAGAGTCTTAAACTTCATCCTATGTATAGCTGGTGTTTACATCAGCCTATGAATGAATGAAATGAATAATGTGAAGTACGAATGAACGAATGAAGCAGACTCAATGTTTGTTAAAGAAGGCCCTCGGGTTGAGGTCTCATATGTTGGGCCCTCACTTGAGATGTCTTATGCTACATCAACAATTCTGATGTCTCGTGTATACTAAATGTATTATATAAAAAACATGAAAGTAATGAAATCAATGGCATGACGAATAGAGAATTTCTTATGAAAAGTAATAAATATATAGTCTAAAGACTCACCATAAGATAGGGAAATCATCCTTAATCCTTGGATTACTTACATCGATTCACTGTGGGTATGGGACTAAAATTAATCATTGCACTTGTAAGTAAAACATAAGAGCAAAAGAATTATTGAACTAAACAACAAGAAGAAGAAAAAGACTTAAAAATAATCTAAGTGTACAAAGAGGATCTCTCGTCCTAAGAGGATCAAAATCTCAAATCTTCGCCCGAGTTGTTCTAAAATTATGTGGATGATACTAATGTTTTATAATAATATAAAAAATGAGTTTTGTGCTTTGAATGCATTAAAATACATTATATTCATACCGCAATTCACATCTAATGATTTAGGGAACTCTAGTCACTAGGCTTTCCAGAAATAGCATGTTTTTTAAGAAGAGCTTTCTTTGATCATGCATAGCCTTATGTGTATGTGTGCATACACCCATACTTAGTACAAGTTGTGCACCAACCCCTACTATTTACTATTTTATAGATGGAGGTTAACGGACATATTAACGACTCTTGTAACGGTTTGGACATTAGCGTTTCTCCAGACCATTTGTTAGGTCCTCTTGATTCGAGGATGCTACAGTTTTAGTCCAGCCTTAGTTTTAGAAAAAGCTAGTAGATGTTGTTCCAAGTATTTCTTTCGCACCTTCATTTTGAAGCTTTGTAATAAGGCCATGTTTGGCAAACTATTTATGATATATTTATCTTCAGTTTCGAATTGATTCTTTATGTTAGATGGTTGTTCTCTTATGTTGATCTTAGTATATTTTGTATCTAGTTAATAATTATATAAAGTGTATGTATACTTCATACATATAAAAAGTTTTAAATTTTCTATAAATTTAACTAGATGAATGTGATTAATGTAAGATGAGGCTTGTCTGCGACCTCTGAGAGGTCAACGACACCGGTTGCAATCCAAATTCTAAAATCAGGGTCGTGACAAACTTGGTAACAGAGCACGAGGTTAAATTACCTAGGATTTAAATCTCAACAAAACCACCTTATGTAGTTTCTAAATTATGGTTGTGAAGCACGCCACAATCATGACTTACAGACTACGCGATGATAGAAATTTCTCCTTTCTTGTACTCTTTATCGTGCTATCTAAAGATTTGACACTTTGTGTCAATATAAGTGTCAAACTTCATTATTTGTGTGAATGCGTTATAAAAATACACACAATAATTAGTATGGCCAAGTTGTCTAAAGCGCCAAGCTCAAGATCTGGCCTTCCCAGGAAGGGGCCATAATATAAATGCCCAACGTGGACGAAAGACGTGTGGTGACTGTGGTCGTTCGCATAAGGTGAATGCATGGTAATGTCTAAAAGACTGCTATGAGTATTTATGAGGAGGATAAGGCTAAGTTGGCTGCATATCAACTCAAGAATATGGCTTAGACATGGATTTGCTTCATAAGTGTTATGCTATAATAGACTATAGAAATAGGGTAGTAAGGCTTTAGTTTCCAAATAAGTTGGGCTAAAATGAGACGGGCGTAGTTCAAATCCGATAAGCCAAATAGTTTCAAATCTTAAGGCCAAAAAGATGTTATCTAAGGGGTTAGGAGTCAATGAGAACCTTTCTTACAAAGAATTTTTCTTTGAAATTTTAGATTTCCAAGTGAAACGGTTGAGGAACAAGAAGGTTACCTCCGTAAGAGTATTATGGGGGAACCACCTTGTTAAGGGAGAAACATGGGACGCCGAGGACGATATGAGATCCTGTTACCCTCATTTGTTCAATTCTTGAGGTTAGATATAATCTTTCTAAGTCTGGTTTTATGATTAAGAAATTGTAAGTGTTAGTGCATTACTCGATTTGGTTGAAAGTCCCTAATCGTGTGTCTCATAATAGCACTATGTGAGTTAAAATTAAGTCATGTTTGCATTTCATGTTGCTATTTTTGTGTAGCATAGACATGATTTTTGTATTGCATGAGTTGTGGTGTGCATTAAGTTAAGTGCGTTTGAGAAGGAAATTCCTCAATCTCAAATATGAAGCTTCAAATAAGCTTGAATGTTATGCATCATCCAAATAAGTGTGAATCAGATATTCACAAAAGAGAAAAGTATAAGCATAATAAAGTAACTTTTGAAAATCACCCTCTTTGTTTAAATGACTGTAAGTGTCATTCAGGGACGAATGTTCCTAAGAAGGGAAAATGTAACATTCCGGATAAATACATGTCTAGTGAAGAGCCGAATAGGTCTTTAAGAATGCGTATTGGGGATACATAGGCATTCCAATGCCTAGTATTGAGAAATATTGGGCATAGTATAGAAAATTGGCTAAGGGGTATTAGCAAATTTCTATATAATACCCAAATAAGCAAAATATTGGGAATATTAGAAAATATTGGCTTAAAGGGTGTTAGCCAATTTTTCTAAGTATTAATGAGCTTGTTTAAGAAATATACCTGCAATGAAAACCCTAAGCTAATTTTTTTTTACTTTATATTACACACAAAGTACTAGGCATCAAAGTGTCAAGCCTAGTACCATAACACATGATCATTTAAAATGATCATGTAGATTAAACAGTGCGCAAGAACATAGCGAGGATCCTTGGAACAATAAGTAAACATTCCTAAAGGAACCTTAAATTAATATTTAGTTAGGAAAGTACAACCAACCCATGTGAAATCACATGTTAAAAACATTTGAAGAAGCACCAAAGGAGGGGACCACCCTAACTGAATTCGTTTACAGTAATTAAGGGGACAAAAACGTGCATAAGGGACCACTCCAAGTGGAGCCTAACTTACTAACCAATTTTAGACTCTAACCTACTTCACCAAATATCTAAGTAATCTAGGACAAACCGAATCGGAACCATTAATTCACCCGACAACTTAGGACCAAAACTGGGTTGCCACTAACCTAGTACTAGTTAAAGAGACAATCTAGTACCTAACCTAGTATGGTCCAAAGAGTTAGTTATGGTTATAACGACTTAAGGTTACTTTAGTAATTAGCATAGGTCACTTAATTAATTAAATTATCCATATAATTAACTAAATTAAAGGGGTCAAACGGAAATTCTTACACTTACCTAGTACAACTCAAGAAACATCCAAGTACCTAACCTAGTATGGTCCAAGAGGGTTAATTTTGGTTCCAATGACTTGAGGGTACTTTAGTACTTACCCTAGGTACCTAAATTAATTAAACTATGGATTTAATTTATTAATATAAAGTCAAAATATTGACCAAAATCGTAGTCAACACCAATTTACAGATTTGACTAAGTGTTATGTTCTCCTATGTTTAGTCAACTTAGGAGGGGCGTTTTGGTAATTGGTTAATTATTTTATTAAATTAACTTATTAAACCTAAGTTTTATAATTCAAGATCAGTTATTAAACCTAAAAATCACGTTCAAACTCATAGAAAAAAAAGGACGCAAAATAGTAAGCAAGCGAGGGAAAGAAAAACAAAAAATTCCATTGATTCTCCTAGGCGATTTCAAGGTTTCTCCAAGTTTTCGTTCAATATGCTATTCGTAGATTAAGTTATACTTAAGTTATGGGTTTTATCTCATTGAATTCTTTCTCCAAGAGTCTTTTCAAACGTTTCAAACTCATGAATTTCGAAACTAGGGTTGTTTCCCAATGATATTGTTGAACGTCCATCTCCCTAGTTATCCCTGTTTTCGATTCTTTAAGAATATAGATGTAATCTATATGATGTTTTTGGTATGTGGTTCTAACTGATTTTATAAGTTTTTAATTTATTAATGATAAATGGTGTCTATAGATTGGATTTGGATG
Organism: Solanum peruvianum; assembly: GCA_027705065.1. NCBI lineage: Eukaryota > Viridiplantae > Streptophyta > Magnoliopsida > Solanales > Solanaceae > Solanum > Solanum peruvianum. Next base: position 37,098,854 of record JAKWJD010001762.1, on the reverse strand, counting down.
ATTGAGTAATAAGTTACACAGATTAAGGAATGACATAATGCTTAGTTTTGTGTTCGAGAAAGATGAAGTTGTTATGAGTTGTTTATGAAGTTGAGTCTACTGTTATAGGCTGATAATTGAATGATAATTATAATTTAATTGAATGTAAAAAGGTTGGCTTACAACCATATGCGAAAGTTTGGTTTATGCCAACAAATTGGCTAGCAAACCTATGTCCAAAATATTATCTCCCAAAATGTTTGAAGTTATACTAACAAAGTGATACCAATCTCTACATCAGTTAACTCATAACATAGAGTATGCCAATCAATGGGACAAGTCCCAACATACCATATCCACATTAACTTGTGAACGTAATAGCATTAAATAAGTAGTTCTAACTTTCATAAAGAATCAAAGCTAGTTCATGAATCTATAATGCCAAAATAACTTCGTAGCCTTGCCAAACCAAGCATTGAATTGTTATTGTAAGTTAATCAAAGATTAAAAGTTCAAGTGTAGGGAAAGTTTGGCTTATGCCAATAAATTTTTCTAAAATATTATTTTCAAAATATGTAATAGAATTGGCGAATGATTCCATGAAATTATACTTGAATGAATTGTCTGCCTTATGCCAATAAAATGGCTAACAATACATCCTCTAAGAGTGATGAATGAAATTGTCTATAATAATATGTTTAAATAATTAAAAGATTAGCTAATGGCTAAGGTATACCAAACTAAACATGAATTAGTGTAACATTGGCTTGTGCCAATAAATTGGCTATGAAGTCAGTTTTCAAAGGTAATTCAATGAATCCATATCCAAAGGCATGCCAATCATTGGGACAAGTCCCAACATGCCCTAACCAAATGAACTATGAATATATGTTATTCATTGGGTGGTTCTCATCGTCCATCAACAACGATATGAAGCTATCAAACAAAAGTAAGCATGTAACATGATTAATAACATAACTAAAGATGTCTAAGTTAGGAAAGTGACCAGAATAAGGTGTTAAAAGAAGTGAGACAAGCCTCACTTACACCTAATCTACTATGTTAAAATACTCACGAATAAAGGTGTTAGAATGTGTGAGACAAGTCTCATTAACACCAAAGATGTTATCTAAGGGAAATTCACATTTCATAAATGTAAATAAAAGTATGAGAAGCCATCAATAGTGTAAGTAAATGTTACCAAAACGTACTCATCTATAGAGTATAAAGCTAATGAAGAGACTAGTCTCTATGTGCACTCTAATGAAAGTATTGAGACTGATGTATACTTAATATTAATGATGAGATGAGAAATCATCTATTGAGCTATGATATCCTCATCCTAGAAGCAAACTTCCTTGACGTATGAGTTGAATGAAATGGAACTTTATACTGAGCACCGATAGGTTAGCTATGAGCGGTGATGCCTTCTTTTGGAAAGGGCGGAGGTTCACGTAACACTCATGAGATGAGACCGTCTGGCTTGCCGGGTATGGGTATCCTTATATCTCCTAGTCTTTGAACCTACACTGCTAATATAGGGATCTAGCTGGGTTCAATTCCCATGTATGCTAGCATGTTTTGGGTCACTTTGGACGATGATTCCACCTCTTTTCAGTGTGGGGTAGACTTTCATGATGCTCACATGATCTATATCTTTTAAGGTTGGAGCTCCACAATGTATGAAAGATAATGAAATGAACGATATCGAAGGTGTTTGTGCGACACAATCAGGAGGTGAAATCAGATTCAAGTAATGATATTAGGTCATTCTTTTTCATTGCACTTCATGATCCCGATGAGAGTCTTAAACTTCACCCTAAGTATAGCTGGTGTATACGTCAGCCTACGAATGAATGAAATGAATAATGTTAAGTATGAAAGAACGAATGAGGCAGACTCTGTCCTAACCAAGGACCTCAGGTTGAGGTCCCATATGTTGGGCCCTCACTTGAGATGTCTTATGCTACATCAACGATTCCAAAGTCTCGTGTATATGACATGTATTATAAAAAACATGAAAGTAATGAAATCAATGGCATGATCAATAGATAATTTCTTATGATTTGTAATAAATATATAGTGTAAAGAATGACTCACTATAAGATAGGGAAATCATTCCTTAGTCCTTGGATTACTTACATCGATTCATTGTGGGTATGGGACTACAATGAATCATTGCACTTGTAAGTAAAACATAGGACCAAATGAATTATTGAACTACACAACAAGAGGAAGAAAAAGACGTAAAAATAATCTAAGTGTACGAAGATGAGCTCTTGTCCTAAGAGGATCAAAATCTCAAATCTTCTCCCGAGTTGTTCTAAAATTATGTGGATGACACTATTGTTTTGTAATCATATATAAAATGAGTTGTGTGCTTTGAATGCATTAAAATACGTCATATGCATACGACAATTCACATCTAACGATTTAGGAAAGTCTAGTCACTAGGCTTTCCATATATAGAATGTTGTTTAGGAAGAGCTTTCTTTGATCATGCATGGCCTTATGTGTATATGCGCATAAACCTATACTTAGTACAAGTGGTGTACCAACCCCTAATATTTACTATTTTATAGATGCAGGTTAAGGGACAGATTGACTACTCTTGTTACGATTTGGACATCAGCGTTTCTCCAGACCATTTGGTATGTCCTCTTGATTCGAGGATGCTACAATTTTAGTCCGGCCTTTAGTTTTAGAAAAATCTAGTAGATGTTGTTCCTAGCGTTTGTTTCGCACCTTCATTTTGAAGCTTTGTAATAAGGCTATGTTTGGCAAACTATTTATGATATATTCATCTTCAGTTTCGAATTGATTCTTTATGTTAGATGGTTGTTCTCTTATGTTGATCTTAGTATATGATGTATCTAGTTAATAATTATATGAAGTCTATGTATACTTCATACATATAAAAAGTTTTAAATTTTCCGCAAATTTAACTAGATGAATGTGATGAAGGCAGGATGACGCTAGTCTACGACCTCTTAGAGGTCAACGACGCCGGTTGCGATCCGGATTCCAGAATCCGGCGGATTCAAGAATCCGGGTCGTGACATTTCGAGTAGTTTTAGGGAAATCTTGAGGTGCATTTTCAAGGTTACTTTCAATCAAGAATTTTCATTCAATTCAGCAACTTTGAAATCATATGAATATCACGTTTTCAACATATTCATACACGTAAAATGCAAAAATTTAACATGTCAAATTTCATGCTTCAAGTTGAGACCAAAATCACAGTATACACGTGCAACCACAAGTTAACATACCACACATTTTCGGAAACACTTCTTTCATTTCTACATAATTCTGAATACACATTCAAACATGTAATCGCAACAAGACCTAAAAGCATCTACTAGAAATCATACCAACGCATACTTGAATCTTTCAAAGGATCTAATGGCAGGGGCATGCAACGGAGACAACCTTAGTTTTTTCTTGTAAATAGTCTGAACCTTAGGAGTCTCTTGGGAAACGGACCAAGAGGGAAGAAACCCCATACCTGAAGTCGTTCAAATTGTTCTTTCAAGCTGTCAAAATCCCCCCACTAAGACAATGTCTCACCACCGAAATCACAAGTACAATCCGTAGAGAACTTGGTTTTTTCTTTTCGTTCTGAAGCTTATTTTGCTTTTTGAGTTTGAGCATTCAAGTTCTTGATGAACTTTATATATTTTTTTGTTCTGTTCTTTTGTTTTACAGAAAGTTGAGCGTTTAAATAAGGTGAGAGTAGAGAGAGACGTGAGAATGAGTTAGCTTAGGATTACGAGATTAGGTTGAGACTTAGTCAAATTAAGACTTCTCTTAATTGTTTAAAAATCTGATGTTTTTTAAAGGGTAAGCGATATGACCACCAATCCCCTACAAAATCATATTATAATCATCAATTAATCCACATAAATGTCGCTTCCACAAAGGCTCGAACCCGGATGAAGCCTAACTTGTGAAAAAACTCAATTTAGGCAAATCCCTACCCGAATTGCCCCTCCTCTTTCAATGAATTAATTAATTAATTAATTAAATATTTAGGGTAATTACAATTCTACCCCTAGCTTAAAAAATACTATTTTACCCCTAGACCCTCCAAACCTAAGATTACCCATTTTAAATCCGGTAAAACTCATCCGCGTGAATTTCTTGAATTTCGGTGCCCTACATTGTTGGTTATCACCTTGCCTAGCTCAACTAACTCACCAAGTTGGTTGTCTTGTCAATTGAATAGGTTCTGAGGTTTGGTTCTACGCGCAACGAGCCGTGTGAACTCGGTCTAATCCATGCATTCTAGGTACATTTAAGCATTACTTAGCATAGTCATTTTCATGTTGTTACAACAATCATATTTTTGAGCCAATAATTTTTGCAAACATCAAGTTGCGAGATAATAGTAGGCACACAAGAGTCCATATAGAAGGATCATCTATTAGGACGATGAATTATCTAAACAACTCACTTGGTGAGTGAATAAGTCCACAAATATCCCTACGTATACGTTCTAAGAATGCAGGGGTTTTAATCTCAACTTACATTGATGATAGTATCATAATAACTTGCCTTGATAACAAATAGTACAAGAAAATTCACCATTTATAAGAATCTTTAGGTTCTTTAATGGATGTCTATTTGGATTACATTATAGACCCATGATGTCTAAGAGGATATACACTCATGATGTCCAAGACGATCATGTCAAAGTGAGAAAGTGTTGGAAGTAGGAAACTTTTGATTTACTATAAAATGTTTCAACAATTCTTGTCCGATACAAATAAAAAAATAACACATGTCGACCAAAAAACATTAATACCATATCTACAACCAAAGGTTGAGATCTTTATCACGCCTAGAATGGTGGCTTACTCCTCATTCACTTTGTAGAATGGATTTGAACATATTTTTAATAAAAAGTTTTTATTCTTCATGAATGGAACACAATCATCTGAGTGTATCATGTCATGATAGCTTTAGTACCTTATTCTATGTTCATGTGTATTATTCAATAACTTGTCTTCTTTCATAAATATTATGTACTACTACCACATTTGCTTCAAGTAATGAACAAAATTAGTAATTTCATGACTTCTCATCAATATGGTGCATTAAGACTCAAATTCATGTCCATATAAAGTTTTAAGGCCATAAATAAATGAAACCTGATCCTAGTACCTTCTCATCATGGTGCACCAGCACATTAACTCAATCCATTGTCTTATTCATTTGGTGCGGTAAAACTTAATTACATTGTCTTACCCACAATGAGGCTCAACCTCAATACTTCAAATAAATGTAATTTTTTAACTTTTAATGATCATTAATATTTAATACGATCGTGTATTATATTTACACACAAATATGAGATTATTGATTTATTATAATCAACATTAGTAGTTAATAGATATAGAAGGTTGAAAACATACTTTTCACTAAATTGTGCTCTTTTAATTATAAAAATGAACTAAATAATTCTCTTTAAATACTTAATCCAGATGGTAACTCCAGATCTGTCACAAAAATAATTATAGCTAACAAAGTAAATAAATCATACCTTATAGAAAGGTATGGGAACCTTATTGCATAATTATGCAAGATGTCTTTTGCAATTTTCTTGTCTTCTATCATAATTCTTTAAGGATGGAATAATTGTTTTGATAACGTGTTATGAAACTATATAAATAAGTAGAAGAACAAAGTAGGGAAAGAGAAAAGACTTCTTATTCATCATGAATTTACATTCAGGATTCGTCGATCTTATTTACAATGAAGGAAAACCCCTTTATTTATAGGGGAAACCTAATTTTGTCCCCAAGATGGATTCCTAACCATGTCTCAAAATGACTCCACATAATTAGACATTCACTATAACACAAATATGTCTATAACAAATTTATATTATACTGAATATATATTATGTTGAGTCTTTATAGGGTATGGTTAGAAATCCAACTTGGAGACCAAGGTAGATTTTCCCTATAAATAGACATGTCCTCTTCGTTGTAAAATCATCCGTCAAGAGAAATGATAAGTCTTCTCTTGTCTCTACTTTCTTTTTCTTATTTCATAACGTGTTATTCGCACGAGACTTTACCATCTCAAAAAAGTGAAGCTTTAAGTTTGAAGAATTACTAAAGTATTATTTATTCTCTCTCTTTTAATTTTATTGGTCAATCTTACGCAACTAGAGTTCATTTCCCTTCATAGTTCGGGCAAGAAATACCTTTCATGGCTATTGGATGTCGAAATCCACCTTGATTCAATGGGTCTTGGAGACATCATAAACTAGAAAAATAAAGCATCAAAGTAGAATTGAGCTTGCTATGATATTCTAGCGTTGTCATCTTGACGAGCTTCTAAAATAGAATGTCTCACATTTAAGGATCCACTTGTTTTGTGGAATAGCCTAAAATAATTGAGCGATTTTCATGTTCAGAATCACTTCTCAGTTGAAACTATGTGGAGAAACGGTTAGTAAGATTCATATGATGGAAATGACGTTCGGCACTTTTTATGCCTCGAATATGCTTTTGCGGAAATAATATCGAGAGAAAGGCTTCAAAAAGTATTGTAAATTAATTTCTCATCTTCTTGTTGCTAAGAACAATATTCATTTATTAATGAAAAATCATGACAATTGGCCTACTGGATCTAAACCACTTTCCGAAGTGAATAGGTGTACGCCCACCACGTGGAAAATGTCGCTGCCCTAATCATGGTTGTGGAAATGGACGTGGATGTGGTTGTGATTATGGTAAAGAACGTAATTATTTTCCTCGTTTTAATCATTTGTCAAATTAAAATTACAATCAAAAGGAAAAATAAAGGATGAGAAACGTGAAGATACTAAGGAATGTTGTTTTCGATGTTGTGGAAGAGGTCATTATGAACGTGTTGTCATACTCCCAAACACTTGGTTAAGCTTTCTCAAGAATCGCTAAAGAAGAGAGAGAAAAATCCTAAAGTGAATTTTGTCAGTTGACATCACGCACTTGGATTAGTAGATTTCTTCGCACATCCTACGAAAAGATAGTTCATTTAATTTGTGATGGTTCTATGTCCATGGAAGAGTGATTTTTTATGGTAGTAGTTATTAATAAATTTCATGTAATAGTAGTTGTTTACATGAGTATTAGTATTTTAATTAATTTAGTCGTATTCTTGTAGTTCATTAATTTGTTCCATCTTAATTAGATAATATATATTTTTCATAGAGTTATTTATATGACTTTGTGAGTGTGTATATAATTCTAGCTAGTAACAAATGAATTGTGATAAAATATTTAGTGACTAACAAATGTTATAACTATAATAATGTTGAACCATATTATTTGTTTACAGATTTTAATGTGATAGTGTAAGTCAAATACAAAACTTTATAATTTATTTGTGTCAAATTAGGTCTTTAATTTTATCTAATGCTAAGAACATGTAATTTGTTATTGACAGGATTAAATACTGATTTTATTTTATTTTTTCTAACGGCTCGTTATTGACTTAAAGGAAGCAATAAATTAAGGCTTAACTACTAATACTCAATTATTAATTTATGACATTAATAATTATTAAATATATTATATCATTTTGTATATGTCATTTCATGTGAAGATATGGATAATTCTAAAACATGTACAACACATACGATATTCAAAAATAAGAAATATTTTTCTCATTTAAGTATGAAAAAATGTTACTATAATTTTTGCAGTACTAATATGTTTGAGGGCTTTGGAAGAGTCATTGTAATTTTGCCTAAGGAGCTAAACTCATCATAAATAATGCTCTGTTTTCTCCCAAATCTCGTAAAAACTTGTTGAGTTTTAAAGATATCCGTGAAAATGGTTATCATATACAATCAATGGATGAAATAAATCTTGAATATCGTGGTATCATCAAGAATGTCTTTGGGAAGACATGTGTTATATAAAAGTTCCCTCCTTTATCTTCTAACTTGTATTGGAAAAATAAATTAGTGCAATTGAGGCACATTTAATAGTAAATAAGAAGTTTGCTGATTTAAATACTTTTGTACTTTGGCATGATCATCTGGGAATCGTGGATCAATAATGATGAGACAAGTTGTAGAAAATTCAAATGGATATCCATTAAAAGGACTAAAAAATCTTTTAAATGGTGAATTTTCTTGTACTTGTTGTTATCAAGGCAAGTTAATAGTGAGACCATCACCAGCGAAAATTGAGATTTAGTCCCCTGCATTCTTGAAACATATACATAGGGTTATTTCCGGACCTAATCACCCACCTAGTGGTTCATTTAAATAATTTATGGTTCTAATAGATGTTTCTTCTAGATGGTCTTATGTGTGCCTATTCTCATCTCGTAACTTGGAATTTGCAAAATTAGTGGCACAAATAATAAGATTAAGGGCACAGTTTTCTGAAAATCAGATTAAGTTTATTCGACTTAATAATGTTGCGGAGTTTTCATACCAATCATTTAATGGTTATTGTCTATTAATTGGGATAGGAGTTGAACACCCTTTTGCTCATGTTCATACTCAGAATGGTCTCACTGAGTCATTAAACGTCTATAGTTAATAGCAAGACCATTGCTTATGGAAACTAGATTGCCCATTTTTGTGTGGGACCGTGCAATTTTGCATGCTCCGACACTTATTCTTCTCATATCAACATTGCAATAGATTTGCATGCAATTTTTCTACATTGCAATAGGTTATGGGTCAAGAACCTAATATATCTCATCTACGAATTTTTAGATTTGTTGTACATGTACCTGTGGCACCACCAAATAGTACTAAGATGGGCCCTTAAAGAAGGTTAGAAATATATGTTGGGTTTTAATCACCCTCCATTATTCCCTATCTTGAACCATTGACTAGAGACATGTTTACTACTCAATTTGCAGGTTGTCGGTTTGATGAGACAGGTTTTTCAAAATTAGGGGGAGAAAATAGTGGAATAAAATGATAAATCTTGTGAAAAAATTTATCATTATCTCATATTGATAAATATTCTTCTATTTGTGAGCAAAAAATACAAAAGATTATTCATCTCCAATAAATTGCATATCAAATGCCAAAAACATTTATAGATTTGAAAAGGATTACTACATCACATATTTCTGCAGAGAATGTCCATATTTAAATTGATGTCCATATAAGACCATCCTCTAGTGTCATAGCTAATGAGTCAAAAGCACGCCTAAAATGTGGTAGACCATTGGGTTCTAAGGATCAAAATCCAAGAAAAAGAAAGATTAAATGTCAAGATAACATTATGAAAGAATATCATACAAAAGTTCAAAATTTGAATAATCTTGACATGCATGCAGGAATCAATGAACTTGAAACTAAAGAAAATAATAAAGTATCCATAAATGTAAGAGATATTGAAACTAATCTGAAATGATCAAAAAAAGAGATTGATTATGTCTTCGCATAAAATGTTGCAACAAAAATCATGCAAGATAATGAGGATCTTGAACCTCAATTTGTTATAGAATGTTGACAAAGAAATGATTGGCCAAATTTGCAAGAAGCAATTCAACGGTGTTGAATTCACTTGTCAAGCATGAAGTTTTTGGATCTATAGTTCAAACGCCTAATGGTATTAAATCTTTTGGCTGTAAATGAATTTTTGTGCAAAAAAAAATGAGGAAAATTAAATATAAAGGACTAAATCACGTCTTGCGGCACAAGGATTTTCACAAAGGCCTAGTGTCGATTATGAAGAGACATATTCACTCGTTATGGATGAAATAACATTATGTTATCTCATTTGTTTCACAGTCCATGAGAAAATTGAAAAATCTTTGGTAATGATATATACATGAAAATTTCAGAAGGATTTATGTTGTCTAAATCATGTAATTCAAAATCTCGAGAAACATACTCAATTAAATTGCAAATATCATTATATGGTTTGAATCAATATGGACTCATGCGATATAATCGTCTTAGTGAGTAGTTAGTTAAGTATGATTATACAAATGATGCAATTTTTCCATGGGTCTTTATGAAAAATAACATCGAAATTTGTTGTACTTGCTATTTATGTTGATGACTTAAATCTTGTTGGAACTCCAATAGAGCTTAAAAGGGCAATTGATTATTTAAAGAACGAATTTGAGATGAAAGCTCGAGGAAGGACAAAATTATGTCTTGATTTGCAAATTAAACATTTGAAAATGATATTTTTCTTCATCAATACTCCCTATGCAGAAAAAGTATTGAAAAGATTTTGTATGGATGAAGCACATCCATTTAGTATTCTGTTGGTTGTTCATTCAGTTGATGTGAATAAGGATTCATTCAAACATCAAAAAAAGGATGAAAAATTCTTACTTCAGGATTCATTCAGACCTCAAAAAAGGGATGAGCAAATTCTTAGTTCTCAACTACCATATCTTAGTACAATTAGTGCACTAATGTATATTGCTAATACTAAAAGGTCTGATATAGCTTTTGTTGTTAATCTGTTAGGAAGGTATAGTTCTGCTTCTACTAAGAGACATAGGATGGGATCAAACACATATTGTGATATCTTAAAGGGACAACTTATATGGGATTATTTTATTGTAGTATATTTAGTTGATCCACACAAAGTTCGATCCCAGACACGTCAAGTGTTCATATATGGGGGGGACTGCTATATCTTGGAGATCTACAAAGCAATCTATCGTAGCGACTTCATCAAATCATGCTGAGATAATAGATGTTCATGAAGCAAGTAGAGAATGTATGTGATTTAGGTCTATGATGCATCTCATTCGAGAAAAATGTGGTTTGGAGTGTGATAAAATACACACCACTTTATATGAAGATAATGTAGCATGCATAGCACAACATAAGGGAAAATTCATAGAAGGAGATAGAACAAAGCGCATTTCACCAAAGTTTTTTTGCACACATGAACTCCAAAAGAATGGTGATATAAATGTGGAACATATTTGTTCAAGTGACAATGTGGCTGACATATTCACCAAGTTTCTTCCAACTGCAACTTTTAAGAAGATGGTGCACAATCTTGGAATGCGAAGATTCAAGTCTCTGGATTGATGTTCTCATTAGGGAGAGTTACTATGCATTGTACTTTTTTCCTTTACGAGGCTTTGTCCCATTGGGTTTCCCTTGTACATTTTTTAATGAGGCAGCGTAGAAGCGTATTAGTAGATATGTCTACTTTTTTTCTTCACTGGAGTTTTTTTATTTTTTTTAACAGTGTTTTAGTAAGGTTTTTTGATGAGGCACATGTCACGACCCAAAAATGGACGTGATGGCACTCGTTTTATCCCACCAAGACAAGTCAGCCTAAAACTCAACCATTACAATAAAATACGGAAATTTTATACTCAACTCAAAAGTACCCCCAAAATACAAGTCTCTAAAGTATTACAATTGAATTAAAAGAAAAATACAAGTTTTATATAACATTGTGTATAGAGTAGAACAAGATCATAAACAGGAGTAAGAAAGTTTGCTGAGATGAAAAACAGCTACTCCAAAATCTCAAGAAGCCTCGGAAAAGAAGATAACATATCACAAAGGTCCAGGATAGTAACCTAAAAAAAATTGTAGAAGCAAGCGGTGTGTACCAAAAAACACGGCACTCAGCAAGTAAACTTCTAAATACAAGCTAAGGGGATAGAATATGAGTACTCACATACACACCAACCGAACCTCCAAAACTACAACCTGCATAAAACTAACCCAACCTAAGAGGTCATAATATACAAAGAACATAGCTCAAGAACAACACTCTAACAATTTCATATCATCCACAACGACACTCTAACAGTTTTATGTCCTCAACAACAACCCTTTAACAATTTCATATCTTCAACAATAGGTTCAATATTCATCAGTCACAAGTTCCAAAGAAAGGCACTCACAAGACCAGCACATAGAAGATCAAGTTCACCAATAATAACGAAGTTCAATGCAATGAAATACAATGTCAAGTATATGATGCATGTCTAGCCTAATGATACACACTTACTGTCTCTCAGTCCGGGACCCGTGGGGACATATATGTCGATGCATCCATCGCGGCGTGCGATACGACCCTCAATAATAATAACCATTGCAGAGCGCAATACGTCCCTCGAAATATAGTATCGATCGTGGCACGCGATACGACCCTCGAAATAGTACATCCTCTTTAATTTTTTATTCTATCTCATCTCACATAAAACTTGTCACAACCATGTCCAGAACAATGCAAATGACATGTTCACACAAATAATAAGGAGATTATAATTTTCATAACATTGCATATTTCACAACAACACAATCATTATATCACATCAACAATAATTCAATAAGTTTTTCAACCCTTTCTCAACACATCACACATAAACAATTAATCATATTATCTTTTATTACCTCTTTTTATCATTAGAATTAATCAATATGACAAGTCAATCCATCTTCGAGTATCATTACCCCCAAACCTATATTACAAGGAAACACACGAATTTCATAAACTTAACAAACGTTTAGAAATTCACTCGTCTCAAATAATTCAACAATAACTTCGGAACATGAGTCTCCCCTTTCATAAAGCTTTAAATTGCTTCCAATCTATTCAAATAAATAATCATAATAAATTTTGAAACTAACAACACCCATATTAATATAGGCTTAGCCTAAACCCAGAAACTCACTGAAACCAAAAACATGTTCCTAAGTTTCAAGATTAGGTTAAGCCTTTATCCCTCCAATTGACAATATTGTAGTGGTATTAATATAATAAAACCTAATAATTAATTATCTATCTTAATATATCAAAATTTAAATCATAATACATTTAGAAAATACACCTACTATTTAGTTTGGTAGTCAATATATCAACACTTGAATCATAATATGATAAATAATTAGAAATTAAGCCAGATTACAATTCATCCACTCAATGAACATGATCTCCGAACCTAAAAATCAGTACACCCTCGTCATATACCAAGCTTAATTCTTAATCATTAATCACACATAACATAGCAATCATCATATACTAATTATCCATTAAAATTAGTTCAACAATTTTATTATTTTCCAGTGCCCCACGTTAAACAACTACAAAAATTCTCCATTCAATTTAACCTTGTTCAACCCAACATTTAATGATTTGTCTTTTTATTTTATTTCAATTATTAAGTGACACCATATTTCAATTCCTTATCTAAACCAATTAATATTAATATAATAAAAGTAATTGGAGATACGCATTCCTATCTAATTGTTTAACAATTTGTATCATGTAATCTTTTCATCCGAAGAGTAACAAAATTTTAAGAATTTAAGTTCTTACTTGTAATGTGATGCCGCGATAGTTCAAGCTTTCCATTAACAATTTAATTATTTGTTCTTCTTTTCTTTTGTGAAAATGTAACCTAGTAGCTCTAATTTAGTCTTATATTTGGGCCACAAGATTTAAAATGGGGAAAATTATTTATAATAGAAAACTATTAATTCAAATTAATTTTTATAAATATAGTTTGATTTAATTGTACTCATAGCAAATTGTCGTTATTTCCCCTCTCTCCAGGTGAAACTCACTCGCCAGTCTCGTTCTCTCCCTCGCTTCTCTCACTTTTTATACAAACACAAATGCATAAAATGTGTTTCTGTTTGTGTAAAGCGAGAGAAAAATTATATATATACATATATTTTCGTTCCTCTCTCTTTCCTCTCCCAAATCTCGCTCACCACTCTCTAAGATCTCGCTCGCTCACTCGCCTCTCTAATTTTATACAAAAATTCAAATGTATAAACAGTGTTTGTGTTTGTATAAAGCGAGAAAAAATAATATATATATATATATATATATATATATATATATATATATATATATATATATATATATATTTTTGTTCCCCTCTCCCAGATGTCACTCTCTACTCTCTCAGATTTAGCTCATTCACTCGCCTCTCTCACTTAATACAAACACAAATGTATACATTGTGTTTTTATTTGTATAAAGCGAGAGAAAATTGTCTATACAAATACAAATGCATATATTTTAGTCCTATACACTTATGATTATACAAATACGATCTTACCCTACCCAGTTTTCTTTTGTCTTTCTCTCTTTCTCGCTTTATATAAATACTAATTTTACAGTTGATCTTTTGTATATGTATACCAAAGGAGATTATACAATTGCTTTATTTCGTATATGTATAACGAAATTATACAACTCGTATGCTTGCTATGGAGCACAATTATGCAAACTATAGCTATAGCGTAGAAAATGATTTTTATGATTGCTACTCTTTAAAATGTCTCACATTAATAATGGACTTGGTCAATTTATTATCAACTAAATAAATTAATTATTTAATAAATATTTGTCAATTAAATAACATAATTGAAGAGTTTCAATATTCTAAAACCAACTATACTGACTAATCAAGAATTACTCGGGACAACTATTGAGAGGGGTGAAATGAAAATTTCCAGAAAAAATATGGGTCATTACAGCACATTATTTATGAATAAGATATTGAGGGGAGTGTTATAAAGTATTTGTATTATAGTGAATGTCTATTATGTGGAGTCCTTTCAGGGTATGATTAGGAATCATACTTGGGGACCAAGTTAGATGTCCCCTATAAATAGAGGGTCCTCTTCATTGTAAAATCATCCATCAAGAGAAAAAATAAGTCTTCTCTTGTATCTACTTGTGTGTGTGTGTGTTTAAATTGTTTTAAATTTTCATATCATTTAAATGTAAGAATTGATTTAAAATTATTATTTTTTAAAAATAGTATATTATTATTCAAACTAATTACACATCATAAATTTAAATTAATCAAAAAAACTATTTATGTGGTGTTGATACATGACACTCTTTCTTCTCCTATTATATATAGATCGATTATCTTCTAATAATTCCTATTTATATATCTTTTTTATACTTATAGAATAAAATATTGAAGTTCATCTAAATTAGTTAGATTTTTAAAGTGTCCAAGCTCTATTACTATTTAGTTCTTTGTGTAATTTCTCAATATTTTAAACTGTTTTTAAGTATAAATTTAACTTATATTACTTGTTTGTGCAATTTTTGACAATGTAACGGTACAAAAGGAGTAAATACATAAAACTCTCCCTTAAACTTGATAGCACAACTTACTTTAGCACTTAAATTATATGGACGTTTAAATATCTCCCTAAATATTTTTTCATATGAATTAAATACAA
The DNA here is from genome assembly GCA_027705065.1 of Solanum peruvianum. NCBI lineage: Eukaryota > Viridiplantae > Streptophyta > Magnoliopsida > Solanales > Solanaceae > Solanum > Solanum peruvianum. The sequence goes on along the minus strand of JAKWJD010001762.1, from coordinate 37,083,700 downwards.
CTCTCGGAGTAGTATACCACCTTTACCGGCCACATCATAACCATGTAAGCACCACGTCAATATTTTCATTTTCTTTTTTGCTTATTAACCATTTTTCTTAAACATTTTCTTGAAATTCATTAAACTAATCAATTAATTAAACATGTATTTTAAAATCAGAATTGCCCATCTTCTTCTATCCCTTCTCTTCTACCCCCCCACCCCCTCCTCCCCCCCCCCTCCCTCCCCAAATTCTTCTTTCTTGATTTTCACCATTTTTCAACCTTCACTAGCTTCTTTCATCCCCAAATTTCCAACCTTCAATAGTTGTTTTCTTCTTCGAATCCTCTCCCTCCCACAAATCTACCCACATTTTTCGCATCACAACAAATAAAATTCAAAATTGGTTACTTAAAATTTAAAAAATTTTACATCCAATAATATGAACTAGGTGATGACTTTTGTGATTAATGAAGGTGGGTGAAGTGAGAGATGAAGATGACGGAAAAAAATTAATATGGAAGAAGAAATGTATAAGAAGTGTTTCAATAACGATGAAGACATTTGGAAAAGACAACAAAATAAAGAGAGAACAAAAAGATTGAATATTTTTTCAAAAAAAAATAAACCCAAAAATTTCATCTACTTCTAAACAAGAAATTTCACTCTCTTTATTAACTTAAACTTATAAAAAAAAAGTTAAACATTATTAGTATATATTGGTCGGTAAAAATGTCATGTGTATGACTTTAACTATTCATTTTTTTATTTTTTTATTTCACGCACTTTTAGGAAAGTGAATACACTCACTTTTACACATCAGCTCTTAGGATAGTATTTAAATAGTTTAAATTTTTTAAGGGATGTATTCAAATTCCGGTATAATTGAAGTATTAAAATAAGTTTCGCTGTCAAGTTTAAAAAAATTTACATGTATTTTCTCATACATAAATAAGTAAATAAATCCATAGTTTTATCTCATGGTTTATATTAAACTCTTAACCCTACCCACCTCGTAACACTTCAATTACAAGGCTCAGACCAATAACTTTACTGTTCACTATACTGTTGGGTTCAAAAGTGATTAAGGCCTCATGCAGAAACTTACAATTACAAATCATATGGTTGATATATCAGATGACAAACAAAGCTAGCTAAAAAATATTATTATTAATATGGAGTGGTCAAACGACCTACATATGATAAAACTAATATGAAAAAAAAATGTTGGGAGAAAATATCCCCCTAAACAATACTCTCTAAATGACACATTTTGGATTTGATTGTGTTTTTTATATGAGAAGAGGGGCCTTCAATTTATATAGTCCTAACCCTTTCTTCCAAGGAAATAATAACTCAAATATGGAAGAATATTATATTTTCTATTAGGAAAACTTAAAGCATTAATGGTAATACTTTGACTTTCTTTTAGGAATAAATTAATTTTAAATAAGGTGAGAAAATCAGAGCAAAATCTAACATATATGAACTATATCTAGTTAACATAGACTTCACAGACTATGAGACGAGGAACTCTAGCCAATGACTCAAATCACAATGAAAGAACTAGTGTGGTGTATTATCCTTTATAACATAGGATTAGATCTACAATATAAGAGCACAAGACATTAAACTCAATGAACAACTTAAGACGCTGGAACACCCGATCAAGTCTGTTGTTGAGTATGAGCTATATATGTTCTTCTCTAAAATGGATTTTGCTTCGTGAATAAACTTGATTGCAAAAACTAGATTGTTTATTATCAATGTATCTAATGTATAACAGAGACAAAACAACCTAATACCATGTCATTGGCTGATGACTTTTTGTCCTTGTTGCACCTCTAATGTCGTTCCCACCTACCGCTGTTGTTACTGTAGATTTACATTTGCATTCCATATCATTGACTTGTCTTGTGCAATTTCAGCTCAAAGGAAGGATTAGGTCCTTCTACCACATCCTACTTCTCTATGGTTTGTTGATTCGTTAGCAGGATATAACTATAAGGACTTGACCCGATTGTTAAGAATAAATCCACAGGGAAGAAAGTTTTGCAAGAAAACTTTTCTGATAGTAACTTAAAATTTTCTTGGCTAGGCTAGCCTTATATGGAATATGGGCTAACTGAGGTCTAGAGCCATCCGAGAAATGATGGAGCCCCTTTTTTCTTATTTGACTTAGGCATAATTGTAACCAAAATTTTAAGGAATCCATTAGGACTTTTGAAATTTAATTTAGGTAAGTAGAATTCATGAAATTTATCTTTGCGCGAAAGGTATGAGTCGAGCTTGTTTCATAAAAAAGGATTATTTTTTTATGTTGAGCCGTAGGAAATCTTTTGACCTTGATATAGAGGACAACTTATTGTTATAGCGCAACTAAGATCGTTATAGCGCTGCTCAGACCGTTATAGCGAGGTAAGTTGTTATGGTGGCATTGTTATAGCAAGAGAATCATGATTTTATGCAGAAAACTGTCCAAAACTCCAATTTTCTGCAATTTGAGTTCTTAAAGTAGAGAGAGATGAATTTGGACAACATGCATCAGTTTTTCCACGAAAATCACCGGCTAAGGTAAGAATTCAACTCCTCGGTCTTATTAAATTTTTCTGAAGTCTTAAAAACTAGGTGGTTAAGATTGGGGAAATGTTTTGAACATGGGAATGATCCGTAAGCTAGCGAAGATGATCTCGTTTTTGGAGGGGTTGGGATTTTTTAGCAATCTAGGTAAATAATATTTTTTTATTATTAATTGAATGTTTTATTGCTAATTTTAGACCAATAAAAAGTCAAGGTACTTTGGAATGAGAAAGCTTTACTCTTTGGAGTTTTCGTAGGGCTTGATTCGAGGCAGGTGCTAGTTATATGCTCCAAAATAAGTATATTTACATGTTTATTACTTAAAGTGTCATGTTTTGCAATGTGTGATAGGAAGCATATGGAATGAGCTTATGATACTAACTTGTGGGTTCACATAGTCTTGTTCATTGTGTTGTGGGTTGATGCATTTTGAGTTGTAATGTGTTTATGCATGCTTGTTGTGCTTGTTGTGCCTGTTGGTTAGCTCATGTGCCATGCTTTGGATCAGATATCACACTTAGTATGATATTATAGTTTGGTTTGATCAAGTTTCACAAGAAGACTGATACTTGCATTATGATCATATGCGACATTTAATGCATTAGTTTATGCCTTTTGTGATTTTCATGTTATGTGACTGATATTTGTTTCTAGATTGTATATTTCCTTGTGATATTTGTTGCTAGATTGTATATTTCCTTGTGATTCTATTTAGTTATGAATTATTTGTATGTGTATGTTGGAGGTTGCCTGATCCTACCAATCCAAATTGGTTTGTGTACTGATATTACACTTGCTTCACTACACCATTTTAGGCCTACGGCCACACTAATTCTTGACTACACTTGTAAAGTGTTGCCTAAAGTAGTTTTGGGAATGCTTTTAAAGCGTAGCTGAAATTTTTAACTTTTAGCTACAATAATTTTGGCAACACTTTGAAAGTGTACTCTTTAATGGTATAAGATACACTTTATAAGTGTTGTTACAATATGATATAATTGGCAACACTTATTTACATATATGGCCAAACTTCTAAAATGTCCTATTTTTATAATTGAAAAAACAACACCTTATAAGTGTTGCCTTAAAAATTTTCAATAAAATTTTATATTCCCTCCAATATTTTAACACTCCCTCCCATTTATATTGACCAAAAAAATAAACATTAATAAATTGAAGATATCCCCAATTTCTATAATGAAAAATTTCCCACTCAGCTCAAGACATTGAAGCTCCAAATTTGAAATTTTCATGAAGCAAAACTATAATTTTTTTCAGGTTTCAAGATTTTGTTGTTCATCTCAGACATTCAAAACCTGATGATTTTTTTTTCTTGAATATCAGAACACATGATTCAGTTAAGAAGATGATTTCTTAAAGATTCGTTATATTGAAGGGATTTTGTTTGGTAAAACGTTTATCTTTAAACTTCGACGTTTACGGTTTCTGGGTTTATTGCTTGAGCGTTGTTACATATTTAGCATTAGGGTTTTATATTCTTATCTTTGTTGATACAATTTTTATTTTTATTTTTGGGAGTATTGCTCGTAGTTCTTACCTACATCAGTTGATTCTTTGTTGTGTGGGATTCATGGTTGTAACTCCAGCGTATATACATAGATTTTTATTGGTCGTTAATGGAGGAAGTAAATCTCAAGTGTAGAGAGAGTTTCTGGAAGTCTGGAATGAGTGCTTTTTAGGAAGATGTCGATAAGATTAATAATAATGGTACTGTACAAACGGAGAGAACAACACAAATGCGGTCATCAGTAATACATGTGAGGTTCATGGCTGTAAGTCGAAGGTAATGGCACTTATGAGGTTCTGTCATACTAAGTCGAAGGTAATGGCACTTATGAGGTTCTGTCATACACATATATTCTCATATTCTAAGCAGAAGCTGTAACAGGTTTGTAATTTTTCCATCAAAAGGTATTTTTCTTTTCTTCACATCTCATACATTTATGTCTTAGTATTGTGCCGAGTTCTAAGATTTACGAAGAAATACAACTTTACTTATGTTTGTGACTCTCACTTTGATATGATATCCTGCCTTAGAATATCCAGCACTACATATTTTACCATTGCTATTATATTACCCTTATTCCTGAGTATAGTTACTATGCAAAATTTGTAGATAGTGGAAAAGGTAGTATCTTGTGTTGGTATGCACGCCTGAAGTTTCTTTCTTTGACTGGGTCGACGGACCTCGCGACGGGACGTCGTGGTCACGACGAGCCGTCGTGGACCTCGCGACGGGCCGCCGTGGACCTCGCGACGGGCCGTGGTCATGACGGGCCGTGGTCATGACGGGCTGTCGTGGTCATCCGTTGTGGTCATGATATGCCATGTACTTGAGAATGTATACTTAGTCCACTGAGAAAAGAGTAGCTTAGCATTTGGATGCATTGTCTGTTTCACTCATGAACAAATGTTACAAAAGCATGCATATTTAATTTTGGATTCAATTGAAGTTTATGACTTGTGCTTTACTGAAACATCGTTTTAATTCCTGTTACAATTCTCTCTGGAGTCTTTCATAATGTTTTAGTGAACTGTTAATGAACTGTGTTATGGTTCCCATTGCTTGACAGAGGAAAATGAGTGTTTTGATGATCAACGACATTGATGCTGGCCTTGGTAGATTTGGTAAGCTATATTATCTTTACCTGGATGTACGAATATACACTTGTTAGTTTTTGTTTTTTCAGTTTCCATCAAGCATCTCCTCGGTCTAAATGACTATATCTTTCAGCTCTCTTTTTGACCAAGAATTAAATGAACTGACATTATCCACTAAAGAGATTGCTTTTTCTTTTTTGCTATCAAGGTAAAATGCAAGTGATAGTAAACAACCAAATTGTTGTTGGAACTCTGATGAATTTGTGTGATAATCCTACAAGGGTAAGTGTGGGGCAGGACTGGAGAGAAGGAGATATAACACACAGGATTCCCATTATTGTGATAGGAAATGATTTTTCAACAATGTATGCTCCCCTAATTCGTGATGGGTGAATGGAGAAGTTATATTGGTAAGCCCCCTTCTCTCCTTGATTGTCCTAATCGTTCATTGGCTTCTTTGGCGCAACTTCGGAGTATATATAGGGGTCACGGGAATTACAACTTATCAGTTGCTGTAGGTTTGATGCAGTACAGAAACCTCAAAAGTTCTATCCTTAGTCGATTTACTTTTTACTTTTGAACATGTGAGGTTAACTTTTATTAACACCATTAGCATTTACTCTTCATATTGTTTGTAGAATGTACGAGAAAGATGGCATAACAAAGGATGAGGTTGCAACTATTGTTAATACCTTCCCAAATCAAGGTGACCAACCATACATGAAAGTTGTTTTAATTCATTCTCATATGGAACATATAAAGTTTTTTGATATTTTTTTGCTGGCTCACTTCTGGCAATAAGGTCTTACTCTCTTCAACTTCTCTCAATTTACAAAGTTTGGGTGTTCTTAGTTCCATAGTAAGAAATCTTGAAACTTAAGTAATATGTTAATAAAGTCTCTTGTGATTGAGGTGTAGTTGTTATATTACTGTTGTAGAGTAATCTTTATTGTTTTTCTGGAAAGTGAAGAGCTGCAGAGCAAGTGAGTTCATGAGAACTCGATATTATATTAGGATTATTTTGAATTTATAATGGAAGTTGGGACTTAAGTTATTGATCGGTCATAGAACAATTCAATAGAGCTTTGCTAGTGTATTGCAGTACTATAGGGGCAATTCTCATTGTTTTTGGGATCAGTAGTCACTATAGATGTTGCCAAAATCATAAGGAGGCTTTGTTGTAATTAGTGAATAAGATAAGATACAGACTCAACGTACTATAGTATTGTTGATGGCTGGTTCTCGGATTTGTAAAACTCGGCAGCAAGCACTGCATATTTTCAAGCTGGTAGACCATTCCACTTTTAAGGTTCTCAAAAAGGTCTATAGAAAAAAAGGCAGTTCCTTAATGAACACATTTGCTTCATCAATTGTTATTGCTTGTAAATGGTGAGTACAAATTATTATTTTGTGTTTGCTTCTTTTCTACCACATTAGTACAAGTTCTAATCTAACACCAACTTTCGGAGGCTTGATTAAAATTTCAGTTACTCTTTTGTGCTTTCCACTTTTATGTAGTGGGTTGAAGACTCTGGAGGTGCTGAAGATATTGGCAGAAGATTTCTTCGACAAAGAAAGAAGGGAGAACTTCCAGTTTTTATTCCTCCAGAGGTAACGCATTTTCTGCTTCCCTTCCTTTCTCATGACAATCAAGGCAGGAGGAAATGTGATTTCACTTGGTAAATGAATTTTACATATAGTGTTGGTTTTTCAACGTTTGTTGATTTAGCAGAAAAGTTGTTCAGACAATTAAAGAATGTCATCTTTTACATAAGCAAGAAAAATGATAAAAAATAATGCAAAGAAGGTTTTTTTTTTTTTGGGGGGGGGGGGGGGGGAGAGTGATTTGCTGTGTGGTCTAATCACTGAAGAAATTAGAGGGAAAGCGGCACTTCTTACCTCTTCTATATAACTGCCAATATCTTATTTGTGTAAAGAAATGGAGGTGATCAAATTTGAAGTAGATGATGAAGAGTTTTTGAACTATTGTAAAAGTTTAAATACATATTTGATTTATTGTGTACACATTTAGAATATTGATGTATAAGTATGGGTATGTACACAACACATACTATCTTTTGGTTTTACATGAAATATTTCTCGAAGTTTATTTGAAATATATAGCTTCGATTTAATGATTAATTAGTTCATTTTGTGTTTTAGGTCACTTGTATGTATGTAAATATATTATATATACTACATGTAGGCTTATAAATGTTGAAGTTACACTTTGTAAGTGTTGCTCTAGGTAGATAAAAAGTTACACTTTGAAAGTGTTGCAATAGATGACCAATAAAAGGCAACACTTTTTAAGTGTGACCAATAAATCAGAAAAGGCAACGCTTTTAAGTGTAGTCTAACAAAAAATATGTGTTGCTAATGCACGTCTTCAAAGCGTGCCCTTATACCTATTTGGCTATGCTTTATAAGGGTAGCCAAAGATGGCAACATTTAAAAAGTGTTGCCTAATATCAAAGGTTACGCTTCTTTTGGGCAGCCCCTAAAAAGTGTTGCCGAATGTCCAAAAGTGTAGCCTTTTATCAAAGGCCACACTTTTTGCTAGTTTAGGCTACACTTACGTAGTGTTGTTGTAGGCCGAAAATGGTGTAGTGCTTCTTTTTTTATTGAGTGTGCGGATCTTTCAGTAACCGATACCTTAACTGAAGGATACTTGAATCTAATCCAAGGGTGAGCTTCATTTTTTGAGCTTCTAGGGATTTCTCTATATTTTCTTGTTCATTTTGGATACAAACTTTTGATTCAGAATGTTTAGTTTTCTGGATTGCATTCCCATTTGGATTTATATTAGGATTTTTGGTATGGTGACTTTCAGTTCATAGGGGTGTTCCCATGTTATTATTTTTAAACAGTTGAGTTTACAAAGGAATGTTACTATATAAAATTAAAAATACACACATAGAAAATAAAAAAAAGTCAATGTGTAATATATAGTCATAAAAGAAAATTTTTGATCTACCTAATAATGTAAGAAAAGTAAGTACAAATGCAAGTATAAAAATAAATGAGTGAATCGTAATATTACATAAAAACATAGCCGCACTCGGTATTTTGCACCTCTGTTCATAATTATTTGTCCATTTTTAAATTTACGCACCTATTAAGAAAATAATAATTTATATAGTCTTACCATTTTATCCCTATTAATTATAAAATAAATGAATTAAAAACTTAAGATTTTATATTTTTTAAAGTAATACATTGAGGATATACTGGAGAAATTTATTGTCTTTTTTTTATTTGTCAAAATAAATAAGTAAATAGAGAAAAATAAAAAATAAAAAATGAACAAGTAATTAAAAATAGAGGAAGTATACTAGGATCCGATTCCTCTCCATTTCCTTTCTCTTCATTTTTCCAAAGTTCTAGCTTGGATTGGAGACACGTGTCATAGTTTAGAATTAATGGTTCAGATTTAATTGATTAAAATGAAGTTCTAACCATAGTTATTTACTTCCATATATTAATATATTTGCTTCTTAAATATTTTTACAATCCAACAATTCTAGATTTATATTATATTTTTTAATAAATATATTTAAAAGAATTTCTTTTCTTAATTACTTAAAGTAATTTTTTGCTATTTTTTACTTTTGAACTGACTCTATAGATTATAATTTTGTATCATCAATTTCTTATATGTCACGTTAATAATCATATAAATAAAGGGTTATTAATCGCCACAACTTATAAATATAATTAAAAAAAGTTTGGTCGACTGAAACTATTTAAAAGCTGAAGGAAAAAAATATATTTAACTAAGATTTTTTTTAGTGGTGATCACTTAAATGTTTAATATTATTTATATGATGGGTTTTTTATCAATTCATATAATATGAACCGTTTCATTTTAGGATTTATGTTATTATATTATATAAAAAATCAGCAAAAAATTACTTAAGTAATTAAGAAAAGAAATTCTTTGAAATATATTTAGAAAAATATAATGTAAATCTAGAATTGTTGGATTGTAAAAATATTTAAGAAGAAAATATATAAATATATGGAAGTAAATAATTATGATTAGGACTTTATTTTAATCAATCGGATCTTAACCATTAATTCTAAACTATGACACATGTTTAATCCAAGCTAGCACATGGAGAAAATAGAAAGAAGAGAAATGGAGAGGAGCCAAATCCAGTATATAAATGGGAAAATTGTATATAATAGCATACTAATAACCTAAAATATATGGAGTAGCTAGAATTTAATTTAATTATGCTCCATAGCAAACGTTAGCCAAAGTTTGCCAGGCGCCTCTCTCCCAAAAGTCTCGCTCGCCACTCTCCCTCTGCTCGCCTCTCTCGCTTTATACACAGAGTGTATAAATTCTGTTTCTGTTTTGTATAAAGCGAGAGAAAATCGTATATACACATGCAAAAACATATATCTTCGTGTTATACACTTAATTATACAATTTACAAATATTTTGCTTCAATTCAATTGTAGACAAATGCAAATTTTATACAAATATTGCAGAGAAAAAGGTCAACGAATTATACAATTGTGAATTATACAATTGCAGTGAAATACAGTTTTCTCTAGTTTTATGCAACAAAAGTGTATATATTGTGTTTCTGTTTTTGTATAAAGCGAGAGAAAACATATATCTTCTTGCTATACACTTATAATTATGCAATATACATACATTTTAATTCGATTCAATTGTATGCAAAGCAAATTTTATAAAAATATTGTAGCGAAATAGGCAGCGATTTATACAATTGTGCATTATACAATTGCAATGAAATAGGATAGTGAATTATACAATTGCAGCGAAATAGGCCAACGAATTATAAAATTTAGGCCAGCGAATTATACAATCTTATATGTATAGCGAATTATACAGTTTTATGTTTGTTATGGAGCACAATTATGCAAACTTTGTTTAGCATACAAATAGAAATTTTTTGTTTGCTGTATTTAAAAGTTGCCCTATATAAATACCATATATATGGTCATTCAAAATATTTTGTATTGAACCAATTCCTGCTGTAATAATCATTTTTCTAGCCTAACGCGTGATATTAATGTTGGACCATTATTAATTAAATAATATAGTCAAAGTTGCTGCTTGCTTTTGAATATTGAAGATTGAAATCCTCTTTTTCTTACTTTTAAATACCACAGTAAAATTCAAGTTCCAACTCAAACTCTCATTTACAACTTCTCCACATTTTTTCAAGGCACCATGAAAGCAATCCACCTCCCCCTTGTCACACATCTCTACCATCACAACCTTGACCCAAACAAAAATAGGGTTCCCGTGGTCTATGCCTACCAAGATGTTAAAACCTCCAAGAAATCAAATAGACTTGGTGAAAAATTGTCAAACCTTTTAAACATTCAAAAGAATGATCCTACTCGTTCTAATTTGAATGATATTCACGAAGACAAGGCCAACACACCTACCATGTCACCTAAGGAGGACATATCGGATCGATGGTGCGATATTCATGGTGTTCAAGAATGGGAAGGACTTCTTGATCCACTCCACCCTTTCCTTCGCCGAGAAATTGTAAAATATGGTGAATTCGCTCAAGCAACTTATGATGCATTAGATATTGACTCATTCTCTGAGTATTGTGGAAGTTGCATGTACAATAGTCATAAATTGTTTGACAAGTTAGGACTTAACAAGAGTGGCTACAGAGTTACAAAGTACATCTATGCTATGTCACAAATAGATATGCCCCAATGGCTTGAAAGATCAAAATTGACATACACATGGAGCAAAGATTCAAATTGGATTGGATTTGTGGCAGTGAGTGATGATGAAGAATCGCGACGAATTGGGAGGAGAGATATTGTTGTGGCATGGAGAGGCACAGTGACACCTTCAGAATGGTATGAAAATATGCAGAGGAAATTAGAGTCAATTGGACATATGGACTCAAAAGTAGAACATGGTTTTCTTAGTATTTACACATCTAAGTGTGATTCAACTAGATACAACAAATCAAGTGCCTCAGAACAAGTCATGAAAGAATTGAAAACATTGGTAGAGTTTTACAAAACAAAAGGTGAACAAGTTAGCCTCACAATAACAGGACATAGCCTAGGGGGTGCACTTGCTCTACTTAATGCTTATGAATCAGCAGCAAATTTTCCAAAACTTCCAATTAGTGTTATTTCATTTGCAGCCCCAAGAGTTGGAAATATTGCATTTCGCGATGAGCTTTACCAAATGGGAGTCAAAATTTTACGTGTTACAGTGAAACAAGACTTAGTCCCTCGAATGCCCGGAATAGTATTGAATGAAAGTCTACAAAAGTTCGACGATCTTACTGGGACATTAGAGTGGATTTACACACATGCTGGCACTGAATTGAAGCTTGATGTTAGGTCTTCACCTTATCTTAAAAGGGGGTTCAATTTTATAGGGATTCATATGCTTGAGACATACCTTCATTTAGTAGATGGTTTTGTGAGTAGTACTTCAACATTTAGGTCTAATGCTAAAAGGGACGTGGCACTAGTGAACAAGGCATGTGATATGCTTGTAGATGAATTAAGAATTCCTACTTGTTGGTACCAATTGGCCCACAAGGGGTTAGTGTGTAATTCTTATGGTAGATGGGTAAGGCCCAAAAGATATCCAGAAGATATTCCTTCACCTACCAGGGAACAACTGTTATGATAGAACTTGAATAGCAAGAAAATACTTATGGTTTTTTAATCCTTATGTATATATTATAATAATAGATATTGTTTAAGTTAAATGATGACTTAATTCTTAACTACAGTGTTTGGACTTGATTCTTTTTTGTTGGTCAAAGAGCTGAAGTTTATCAAACTTCAATAATGAGAATCCAAATAGGATCACTTCCATGAGAGGGAGTATTATTAGTAATATTGTTATCAATATGGGTTGCGGAAATGCTGGCCGGATCCATTATTTTGATTACAGGGTTTGAAAAATATCCTTTGTACCAATATTGTAAGGAAAAAATTAATTTGTTTCTTATTATTTGTCCATATATATTTTTAGTTGTCATTAATTACTTGTTCATTTTTACAAATTAAGAAATGATAAATTTATCCATTATACCCTTAATTAATTATCTTGAAAATAGTTTAACTGGTTTTAATTTATCTTCATAATTAGTAGAGATAAAATAGTAAGCTCACTATGTACCTCATTTTTTTTGTACTTGATGGAGGTTTTAATCTTAAATTCAGATTCCGCCCATTAAGTACATTTGGTTTTTTTTTTCTGAATCTGAATCATTCAGATACAACCTATTAAGTTCATTTATTTTATTTTAAAAAAAAACATCTTAATGGGTCTTAAGAGGTCGAAACCAATCAGATCTGTAAAATACACTTAACAACATTCAGACTCATTTGATAAGTTATCAAATTACAAATCATAGTTTTTCTGTTTTGGCCTTTGGGCGTGCCTTTTTATCTCAAGACTAAAAATATTATTTCTCACTTTTCTCAATCAAACACCATTTTTTTCAACTGGTAAGTTTTCATTATCCTTTCAAGTATTCTTTTTTATATTAGTAATATTTTTTATTGATGTGTGTCAATACGATAATATTTTTGGTGTATTGTTGTTTATTAAGGTTTTTGATTAATAAATAATACTTTAAATTATGATTATTAAACTTTTTTTTAATCAAGAGTGATATATTTTGTTGAAATGAAAATTTTATAATATTTTATTAATATAATGTTTAATTTATTCCACATTCAGATATTGAAAGCAAATATCATTAATTATTTAGTGTTCAGATTTAGAGAGCACATCTTGATATTTGGATGTGTTTTCAGATCAAAACACTGAAATTTTAATGCAAATTTTAATATCCAGATATGTATTCAGATTCATACCTCTTAATCTTAGTAGAAACAAATGAGACCTATGTTAATTTTTGAGGTATTTTTCATTTTTAAAATTAACTTAATTATTTTATTTTCAGGACTAGTTTTAGAGCATTCTTTCAATTTTATCCTCAATAATTAGTATTGGAATTAGTGATTAATATTTAATTATTTTAATTATAAACTTGATAATAATTAATAAGGATAATAATGGAAAACTAAAATTTAATTTATGTGTTAAACTTTTTTTCTTATAGAATGTAATACACTTTTAAAATTAACTTAATAAAATAAAAAAAGTATTTTTCTTAATGAGTATATCAATTAAAAAATAAAAAAGTAATTAGAGATTGAAAAAAATTAGAATACTTTATTCAATTTTTCTCGATATCATAATTATCTTTTGTTTTGTGGTCTTGGGAATATGTGTTTCTGAAGGAGATTTCGGTGATAGAAGAAAGAGTCATGCAAAATGAGAGCTTTTTCCTTTTTCTAACGAACGTACACATGTACTCATACCAGTTGCTTCGCTAGGAGAAAAAATTAGTTGTGTTACATTAATGTTTTGCAGCACTTTCAAAATGCAGAGAAGTTTTATTAATTGACAGATGCTTACAAACAAAATGAGGTGGAGTGGTTCTTCATTAGTTTCTTAAAAGGTGTTTATCTTGAAGCAACCGAGAAACATGGGCCCCATTGTATGTTCTTCGTGATGATAATATGCAGATACGAAATTAACATTAAAAGTTTGGATTCTAATTTTTTTTAATATCTATCAATTAATTTAAAAATTTACAAATAAATTCACCTATATATTTAATTAATTTTATGATATAAATATAGAATCTAAAAGAAAATATTGAATTTATACGGACACATAAACTCCGAGTTTAACTCCCACCTCCGGTTACCATATGAGAAACTTCTACCAAGAATGAGCCATCTATTAGTGCATGCCGCTCAAAGTTTAAAATGTAGATTTCTAATAATTAATTCGCCCGTTGATAATAACTAATGTATGTTCCTTTGTTTTGATGTACATGAATGTTGTCATCTCTTAGTTTCCAACAACGGGTAGAGTTTTGGGTTCAACGCTGGTTGACTTTTTTTTCAAGCTATTGTCACGTAGGCCGAAACGAGGTAGAAAATTATTTATAAAATAAATTTAGGGGGTAATAGGACCTTAGTACAGTATAAGTGTGTCTCTGAAATTTCAGGCATAGATTGAGGGAATCTTGCATTTACCTTTAAAAATATTTAAAAATTATTAATTATTTTAATTTTCGTTCATCGCCTAAATATACATAGAATATATTTTAACCAAAATAAAATATCAACATTAAAATTTGTATTTGATAAAATTTAACACGATAACTTTCATGCAAAGTGTGATCTGCAATAAAATTAGAACTCGATTTGATAGGAGAAGAAAAAATAATAGATAGAAAAAATTCCTTTCCTTTGGCCAGAAAATCTTGTCCATACTGGTCAAAATGATACATTCATATTATAAATAGGTTTATTTTTTGATATTTTTATTCTTATTTAAATTTAAATTTATTAATTATTTTTTAAAACATAAAAAGCTTCCCAATGCATGGATTAGACTTGTTCTCACATTCTCATAATTGCATAATTACATGTTAATTTCAATTTCTGTTAAAAGGTCTACAAAATAATAGCCTTAATAATTTCTTTTCTTCCCTCTACTCTTCAGTATAAATTTTAAAGAACACAAATTTGAAATTTAAGAAATAGAATTTAAAATTTAAATGACAAGATAAACACTAATAATATTCAATTTAAAATAAATTTATCTCACAAGCAATTCAAACTAAAAATTCATAAAATAACTTAACAAGTAAAATTATAAATAAAAAATGTCATATATATTGGTCATTTATATAATACTACTACTAATAATAATAATAATAATAAATTATATTTCTCAACTTTGTGATTTAGAGATAATATATTTTTTTGTTACAAGAAAGTGGCTCACATCTATTTTAATTGTTACATATATAATTTTGATTTATAGCTAAATCTTTTTTAGCTGAAGAAAGTCAAAAAATTGATTCAAAATTATTTTTTGATAAAATAAAAATTATACAAGGTATGTTTGACCCTTCTCATAGTATCTTGAGGTATGTTTGAAGAGCCAAGATTATTTTTCGCTGATGAAAGTGAAAAACTTATTAAATCTTTTTAACAAAATAAAAATATAAAAAGTATATTTGACTCTTCTTGAAATATTTCGAGTTATATTTGATTTTCTTCATACATGGATTTTTGTCTTTTTATCTATTTTTTATCTTCTTTAATTCCATGACTAATTATGATATGCTATGTTGATGATCAAATTTAATTTTTCACTTATCTTCTTACAAAGTCTATTATAGATGCATCAACACTTTTAAAAATACAAACTAAAATTCAATATAACCGCAAAAAAAAAAAGAATAATTTTAGTTTTTCTAAAAAAAAATTATTTTTATTTCGTTCACTATTTCTTTTTAATTCTCATGTTTTCTACACTAAAAATGAAAGCGAAAAATTAAACATGAACAACAAACTCAAATAATATAAACAATATATTCATAAGGGAGATGATTAAAACCAAATAAACCATTGAATTAAAAAACTCAAAAACATAATCACGTGAAAAAACTATCTGATTTTCCTCTATGTGAATATTATTTGGTTAAATAACTAATTAATTAGTGAAAAATTGTATAATCATTATCATTCAATTGTAAATTTCAAAATCCATATTTATTTTACTTACATTGCATATTGCTGAGAATCCCTGAGAATAACGTGTTAATGTTAACTATAGTCTTTTATCCGCACTATATTACGTCAATTTGATAACTTATAGATCATTACTCATATTTGTTATTATTATGAAAAGTATATAATTTTAAATTATTATGTTTAAATAAATTTAGGCTGTTTATTTGAATATTTTAACATATAATATGAAACTATATTAATAACGAGAATCAAAACTTGAAACGCTTTATAAATGCAAATATCACAATATTATAGAAAAATCATATATTTCATCAGTGTCGATCCTATTTAACAACAATCATATTGAATATATGATAGTTTTGCACCCTTATATTATGTTGACTTGATAATACACAAATTATTACTTATTTATTATTATTAATATGAGTTCTAACTAAATAAGCTTATGAAGTTGCATTCAAATAAATCTAAAAATACATATTTAAATAATTTTGTACGTATAATTTGAAAAATATTTTAATAAAGTTAGGCAAGACTCAAAACACTTTATATATGATAAATATCAAAACATTACAGAAATCATAAAAAATTTATACTTATAAGTATCAGCCATAATTAATTTTGTAAGAATAATGTCACAAGAACATTTTTTCTATGTTTTTAGTTTATCATTTGTTAATTATATTTTAATATAATTAGCTATAGATAAACTTAGTTGGAGGTGTAAGTGTATATTTCTAATAGTACATAAAGTTTAAATATTTAATTTTGAAATATAGAGAGCGTATTTGAAACTGAGTCATTTTAAAGAAAAATAAATAATTAATGTATTAATTATACATTAATTATATATACATAGAGAATTTGACATAAAAAACAAATAAACCATGATTTTTTTCAAAGAATTATGATTTTCTTTGAGCTCTTAAAATATATATATATTGATGAATTTTAATAGATACATAAAATAAATATTTTTATTTAACCAATTTAGGTGCTTAACTATAATTATCTATTTTTATTCATAGGATTGTTTTAACCAATTTAGGTACTTAAATATAATTATTTATTTTCATCATATTCTAATTTTTTTTTATAAGAAGAGCAAGATAGTGACACGTAAGCTAAAAAAGTATAAAAAAATAAATAAATCATTTCTTAGCCAAAAAATAAAACTTGATGAGGAAAAAAGAACTTGTCAGAACCTCAACACATGATGTTGACGCCTCTGTTGTTTGGTCCTTCAATAACATCCAAACAATTGCTAAAGTATAAAATTGTGGTGTAATGAAAAGATGGCTAAATAATGTGTCCAAGTACTATTTGGATCTCTTGTAACAAATAAAATTGAACTTATTCAGAAATTAAGTTTAAAAATTATAAAATGACTATTAGCTTGAACTTCTTTAATGAGATAAAATTGTTTATTATTAATGTACCCTTCTCGAAAGATCTTATTGCATCGTCCACATTATAGCCATTATAAATAACTAGTAGATATATTCGAGTATTGCGCGAATATATTAATTTTTAATCATTTTAATTTTAAAAAAGTATCAAATAGTTTAAATATTTTACACGTTTGTCTCGCTATAATAAAAATAACTTTTAGCGGCACTAAATATTGACATTAATAAAGAGTGTTAAAGCTTTTACCGGCATTACTTAATTGTCATTGAACCAATGTCGTTAAAGAATTTAGGGACATATACAAAGAATGACAATTGCCGCTAAAAGTACATATTTAGTGGCAATTAAAAATTAAATGTCGCTAATGATATTTTTATTGTAATATCTTGTTTTATTTTTATCTTGTATTAATAAATTATTATATTTTCATGTTAACAATAAATGACATATAATATGATTCATCACATCGTTTCTAACCTCCAAGTCCCCTATAAAATAATATAACACTATTCAAAAAATGAAAATAATTAACTATAGCTTATTATTTTCTTCCCATTAATATTTTTGTTATTTATATAAAAATATATGTAATTATTATTTTTATCAACACAAAATTTAGGCCATAAATTTAATATTTTTAGTAGTATTTTATTATACTAAACATTAATGAGGTTATTTTATTATTTGTATGCGGTTTATATAAGGATAACTATCCACTTTTAAAAAAATCAATAAATTAAATTAATTCTTTTTAAAAGTAATATATTTAAATAATATGAACTATTCATATGATTACAAACTAAAAATAATTAATTTTTTAATAAGGAAATTTATTTTTCATGATGCAATAAGAATGTAGAAATTCTATTTTGTGACTAAGTTATAAATCTATCCAAACATGCTCTAATAAAATAATAGAATTATCAAAGTGTCACGACTCGAGCCTACACCTTGAACGTGACCGACACTAAAAAATCATTGCTGGTCCCCAAGCGAACCCTCATCGTGGCTGACTACAAGCGGAAGACTTTCTTAGCATACAAAGCTTGAAAAATGAAATAAAATTTATAAACTCAACTTTTGAAACTTGTAACTCAGATGAACAACTCTAAATAAAGTAATATATTCGACTAGCCATAAAATAGGCGACTTTAGTCTTCAAAACATTTAATGAAATAAATGGTATAGACTCATCAACTATACTGACTATCTATGAAGCATCTAATTGACAAGGATGAAAGTCTGGACAAGACCCACAACCTCCTAACTAAACTGAAAGGTAAATGAAATCCTCCGGAAGCAAGGAGACTCACCATAGCTAACTTGAACTCTTGGATGTATCAACAAAGCTCCTATTGATGATCCTGTATACCTGTGTCTGAATCAATAAAAGATGCAGGCCAAATGGCTCGGTACGTGAAATGTACGAGCATGTAAGGGGAGCTCTAAAGCATAACATAAGCTCATACTTGAATAAAAATATGAAAATATACTTACCTCTTCTCAACTTGAAACTCAAGGAATACTCACGAATAAGATACTCAACTCAGAGATATAATACTGAACTCAAAGATGTGATACTCGACGATGGCTACTCAACTTAAAGTACTCAACTGAACTCATTTCAATATAAAACAATTTAAAAGAACTGCAATATAAAGAAAAGTTATTTAAAACATGATGTTAACTAAAGATAATAATATCATAAAAATATATCATGCTCCTTCTCAAGGTCTACTTGTGCAATGCATGAATAAAGTCTCATACCCTCATTCATTCTAAGCAAAACCCCTTGAGGAACCATGTAACTACTAATGTGGGAGTTTGTCTAACCGACGACCATCACTTAAGAGTTACAGTGATGATACAGCGGTCTATCGCATGCTGCCAACGCATCCTATACCCGCCCAAAAGTATAGGACCTGAACTTCCTAATGAATCCACTAGTAAATTGAAAAAGAATCATCTAAAACATATGACCATTTTCTATCCATGGTGGCTAACATGGTTTATGTGGGGCTGTGAGTTATCTGAACTCTCCCCCATATCGATGCTCAATACTACTCCCAAAAATATATTGGCTCTTATATTTAAAAACATACTGATTCTGTGGTTTGAGATTAATGCTCAAAACTTAGCTTTTAAAAACTCTATTGGAAATCATAGTTTCCTCTTTCTTTTTCTGAAACTAGTCATAGGCTTTGTAGAAGTCTAGCTTCCTTCCTTCTCAAAAGTTTGATAACATTTTTGTTTAAACTCTTAGGGACTACTTAGTTCCCTTATAACTCTTGAGAAGTGAACTCAACTTGATACTCTTTGCTTACTTGAAACTTAACTCTTACTGAATATTTAGTTCCCTTATAGCTTTTGAAAAATGAACTCAACTCTTTACTCTTGCTTGACTTGAACTTTAAGTCCTTTAAAACGAAGTGAAAATGTTTGTGAAAGACTCTAGAAAACTTTATAACTTTACTTTGACATGCTTCTTATCTTCTAGACTTGGCTCTTAGCTTTCTTGACTTTGATCTTAAGTTTACTTGAATTGAAGTATGAATTCAAGGATCATGATCTCATATTTATGGATGATTTCATGATTTTTAACTTGGAGAGTTCATGTGGAATTATGAGCATGAACTACTCAGTGAGCAGGCTAAGATTTGGACTTTTCCTGTGCAAAGAGTCTAACTATGTAATACGAAGTTTATATATATATATATATATGAAGTAATGTTCTATCATATGATGTGCTACAAAAAGTTTAAGATTGACGACGCCGTGTTAAGATTCGAGGATACCATAACTCCTATGGTATACCTTAGGGCTGTAACAAACTTGGTATCAGAGAATAAGGTTTTCGGATTTGTCCTTAGGTTTCAAAGTCTCATACTGCCACGTCTAGTAGAGTCTCGTTCATTGGTGATGAATCGTGACACATCCATGAGCGAGAGGCTATATGATAATAAAATTTACTTTCTTCACCACTCTCATATTGTGTCGTAGAACTTAACTCTATATGATCTATCTCTTATATTTCCTTGTCCGGTGGTCTTTTAGATGTGATTGCTTGGAAGAGATAATTTCTCAATGCTTGAGGGAGAAAAGCTGAGTTTTGATACTTACCTTGGTTTTATGGTTTGATGAGTATATTTGAAGGTGAATTTAGTATATGTGGATGTGGTGCCATTTTTGGCTATAGGGGATTATGGGGAATGAGATGTTATGTTGAAGATTTATGATAAGATATGGTTATAGCTTTTTAGTAGTTGTTATGGTTGAATGGAGTTCCCCATGGAATGATAGAATGCCTTATGATTATGTAGGATGGTAGCATGATATTATGATGTAGGCTTGAGAATTCTTGGTGAATGTGATAAATAGTGAGATACACGAATGTTACCTCTTTATATGTGAAATGTTTCATAGTTGCGGATTGGAACCTTTTGTATAGGTTTGCTCCCAAGGAGGGGATATAGTGTGTTGAGCCTTGTAAGGTGATTGTGAAGTGTGCTAGTTAATGGTAGAAACCTTATGACTAGTAAATAATTCCCTCTATGAATCTATTCTAAAAGTGGTAAAAAGGGGAAAATATAGTTTTATTCCATAAGTGAGAAGTATGATTACCCTAAGGTGACTTAGGGAGATTCATGGTATGTACCCGTTAGCTCTTCAACAGAAGGAGAGAATTGAGGTAGACCTACTTTGAAGTGGTTAGTTGTCCTTTAAGATTGAATTTGAGTATGGTCAATTGAGGAAGTGGTTAGATTGTACCTAGGGATGGTTGGTTGGGAAGTTCCACCATAAATAATGACCCTTGTAGGTTGGCTTGACTTTCCTTGACCTTGGTGTTTAAGGACATGATGTGCTTAGGCTTACCCCTAGTTGGGGGGGGGATAACGTGCATAGATTGTAAGATTTTAAGTGCCCGTGATGTCCATATGTTAAGTTCTCTTGAACTTCTCTAGGTTGAAAAATCACTTTGTAGTGATGGTAGGAAGGGTGTTCATAAGCTTAGATCCCAAAAGAGGGATGATGTTCTTAGTTGATAAGGTTGGTAAGCTATTATTCTCCTAGATTTTAGATGAGTTTTTCTTAAATGGTTTTATCCTAAGTGGAGGAGGATGATTTGAGTTGTAAGGTTGTAGATAATCCTATCTTTTCCTTATATTCTTACTCAAGCTTGAAACCAAAGAATTCCTAAGTAGCTTGTTAATGATAGGAGTCTTGCATAAAAGGATATGTTGCATGTTCTCCAGATGTTATGCATGTCTTAAATGCCAATATGTTATGCATATTATGAAAGGTCATTATTGCATGAAAAAGGAATTTTTTTATAAATTTGCATGTCTCTCATGTTGTTGTGCATCCTTATATGATAAATGTGCAATTTGATTTCATTAGATAGCTTAGTGAGCATGCTTTATGTCACTTTAATGTGTGGTTCCTAAGCCTCACCATGAGAAATTGAGTCTCCTTTAGATAAGATAAGATGAGTCTGTTTGAAAAAAAACGTGTGACCTTTGAGATTTGGGAAGTGTTATTATGGGCTCACTCTTGAGAAGTGATGGTTGGTCTAGACTATGTTGTTGATGTGCCTATAAATTTTGATAAATTTCCCTAAATGATGCATGCCTGTGAAATCTAGTGATGTGCTAAAAACTGAAAGTTGTAAATTTACTTCCTAATATGGTGATATGTTTTGTATGACCTACCATATTTTTGATTTTATAAGGAAGGAAGTATAAGCATAATGTGGTTTGGAATAAAGAAATCCTCCTTAGTATGAATGCATTGCTTTTATGTGAGCTCTATGATGCCATGTGTATATGTTGTGATAAGGAGAAGGTAGTTCCTTCCTAAACAAATGTAAGCATGGTAATGTCATGTATGACCTTGATGGTATTATGTCTTAGACTATATTATTGTACTTGATCTACTTTATTTATGATTCTTGTGCAACTAAATTAAATGTTCAAATTTTTTCATGAGTTGAAGCATGGATTATGCCTAAGTGTGTAATTGGAATCCATAGTATGTTTAACCTTGTGATGAAATAATGAACATGCCTAAAGTTGGAGAAGGTAGTTTCTCCAAATGACAATGAATATGAAGAAGTATGTTGCATGAAATGAATTATAGAAGTACTCCATGTTTGACTATGTTGCTTTGAACGCATGCTAGAATGAAATTGGTGTTCCTTGTATATTGGTGCATTAACTTTTATGTGATAACATGTTGAAGTGTTGTGAACTACTATGCGAGTCATTGAGTCCTTGAAAGTGTATAAATGTTTCAAATGTCATTCGAGGACGAATGTTCCCAAGTGGGGGAGTATTGTTACACCCTCAAAATGGACTAAGGTATCTAGAGCCTCACATGAGCATAAAAAGGTTAATAAAAAAGGTTAATAACATGTTAATAAAGTGTTTTATATATTGCATAATTGATTTGAAGTCATTTGGAGGTCAAACGTCCAAGAACATCCAAGACGTTCGAAAGTTGTTCTTTAGACGTGCTAACGAGTCCTTGTATGTTTTCCCTATTTTTATGTGTTTTTTTGAGTTGAGAAGCAGTGTATTTGACCCTAGTAGCTTAATAGACATGTTAAAGGTCAAAACGTCCGCGTATGACTCACCGGGGACCACCCGAAGGGGCCCCAAGGAGGACCCAAACATTGGACAAAAGGCTGCCAAAGGCAGCGAGGAGGCCAAGATTTGGACTTGCCATGTGCAAAGCACGCCTAGCACGCACCTCACTGCCTCAAAAATTATTTGGGACAGAATTGAGAGGCTGCCCCGCGACGTGCAGCCCACTCCCAGATCTCGTTGCATCGTTTTAAAGTCAATTTGGACATGTCTAAAAGTCCCAATTCGAATGGGGCTGTTTTGATAACTTAGGGGACATTTTATTAACTGTTTTTAGGACCTTTTTAAATCCTTTCCCAAGCAAAACCTCAACATCCATTAAAAAATCAAAGTCCCAAAGTTCTCGTCTCTCCCCAAAAAACCCCCAAAACCTCCATTGAAGACTAAGTTCAAGAACAAGCTATGGAGATGGATTCTTGGAGCTTTCTTCTCAGATTTTCATGGGATTTTTAATGTATAAGGTATGATGATCCTTTATCCCTAGATAACCAATCATCTATGGTGTCCTTTCAAAGCTTTTCAAAACATAATTGTAAGTCAAAAATCCTATCTTCAATCTAGCCATGGATTCATTCTCAAATTGATTTCAAAAGCATTCTAATGATGAATATATGTTTAGCTACCAATTTTATGTTGAACTTCTATCCAATTTTATGAAGAACCCATGATCCTCCTAATTTCATAAATTGGCCTATAATGTGGGTCTTGTGATCTTGATTTCATGTTTATAGAATTGTGATTAGATTGTATTGAATTGTTTATTGCTATTACTTTCTATATCAATTGAATATGAATTGTGGAGGAATTATCAAAGATTATCATTAGCCTGGAGATTTGGTAAGTTGACCTATTTCTTCTAATTATCCGACAATGTACATTGAATTGTGTTGATTGGTATGGTCCACTTATAGTGGTGATGTTTATATTCTTTGTACATGTTTATGTAATATGATCATGGCCTTGAAGGCATTAGATGCAAGATGAATTCATATGATGATGTACATGTTTAGGAAGTTGAAGGATTTAGCCTTGATTCTAATATCATGTTCTAAGTGAATTGATGTTATGTGAAGTATATGAATAGCCCTCAAAACTAGTTTCATTACCTAGGTGAGGGGATGATGTATATGCATATGTGTGATGATCATGTTAGGGTTAGGTGTTATATACGGCTAGTGATGAAAAATATCCTTGTGGCATGACCCCTAACTATATGACCCCTATATGAATGTGAAATCAAAGTATGCTAGGAGTGTTCTATTCTATTGTTGAATATGTACTTATCTCCTATGATGTAATGCGAGTGTGTGTATTCAATAGTCTTTAATACTATAGATGTATTTGACTCAAGACTTGAAGAATGGTATACATGTGTTGTGGTATTTAGAGGGTCGCTTCCTCAACGCTATATGATAGCCATTATGTAATCATATTGACCCATGTACATACACACACTTCATGCATATCTATGAGTAGGATAGATTTATGATGACTAAGGAAGGATAGTCTTCTATGCATCATTACTTATTTCTATGCATGTAAAGTATATGATTTATTAAATTTTAAACATGTGTGCCTAAAGGTGTATATGTGAAGGTAGATCTCACATATATGTACACACACACATGCATGTATGAATATGATATGATTATGTTAAAGGACATTCTCACATAAGGTAGGTTCTATGGTGAACGTAGAATTCTCACCCTAGATACCTTTGAGCTATATGATATATGAGTGAGTAAGTCCCTAAGGCCTATTCTTTATGAAATAATGTTATCTAAAGGCTTAATGATACTTAAAAATGGAGTTATTGCTTAGCACCGAGTGAACATGAAAATGAGAGTGGGATCTTCACTTTAGCAAGTCCGGCTTTCCACAAGAGATCCTTCATGTTAGTAAGTCCGGATTTCCAACCTAGATGTTGTCTCATGAGATGGAAACCTCCACGTTAGTAATTCAAGGTTTCTAGAAACAATCTCCTTGATCCATAACTACGTGCTCAGATAGGACTATACCTTAGTGGATTCACCTAAAATAGCTATGTACGAATGGTTGCACCTTCGGAAAGTGTTAACCCTCTCTTTTCGATGTGTGAGTAGAACATCGGGTTCGATGTAGCTCACATGGTCCATGTCGGTTATGGCTATGTCTCCCGAAGGTTAATAAATTAAAAAATATAAGAATATGAACTCTAATATAAATTCTTTGAGAAGTGTACTTGGTATAGGAGGACTATGGACCCTACCTATACATTGCATTAAGTGAATTCAAGAAAGGATAGGATTGGAGACCCTTATGAAGTAAATACTTATGTTATATATGACTTGTATGAATGCATGTTAAGTGACCTTGTTATGTTATGATATGAATTATGACTATGCATATGAGTTACACTTGTTGTTTCTAAATGAATTTGCTTAGTATATATGGGGGTATGGGACTCCATGTGTACATTGTAAAAGTAAGCTTGTGAAGGGGTTATGAGGGTAGTTTACCTATGATATGAACTAAATGATTTATTACTAAGGTTGTAGTAAAGGAAAGAGTCCTTATATGTTTGTATGAAATATGTGGCCTTATGACTAGTTATGAATGAATGTGTTATGACTTGTTTAGTATTTTATGCATAGTATAGCGTAACTCCTTAGGTACACTTAGTGGAAGTAGCATTTTGGGATGCTACCTACACATTGCACTAGTGTGACTTAGGAGTTGTCTTTGGTGATGGTCCTTATGTGAAGTTGATGTCTTTGATGTGCTTATGACTTGTGAGTATATGTAGTTGTGTTTATGAAGCATATTATGAAAGACTATTGTAAGGTGACCTTAAAGTGATACATTGTACTAAGTACACTTTAGGGTCACTTAAGGAAAGAAGTAAGATAGAAAGAGAGGTAATGTATAGTATGTATTGAATATGCTTTAAAATATGCTAAATGGCTTTATGTGTTATTATGGGGATTATCCATGTCTATATGATGTATGTAAAATATATTGAGATTATTTGTGCCTACGTTCATGAAGTTTAGTAAAAAGACATGTTGCATGATTTCAAATGAAATGTCCTCTTTAAATGCATGTTTTTGCATGGTTGTCATACTTAATGCATTCTTGTACTAATACCATTCTTCTTCATCTTTTTACACATAGTGTAGATGGTGTTGACTAGAGGATGTCTCCTAAGTGAAAAGCTTGGATGTAATAACTTAGACTTATAGTTTATGTTGTTAAGGGTCGTGTCCCTATTCTATTCCTATGAAAATGTGTCTTAAGATGACAAAGAGACATTCGAGTCTAACTATGTAAAACGAAGTTTATATATATATATATATATATATATATATATATATATATATATATATATATATATATATATATATATATATATATATATATATATAAAGTAATTTTTAGCATATGATGTGCTATGAAAAGTTTAAAAAATTTCTCTTTTTTTTTACGATTATGCAATGAAAGATATCTAAGGGCTTGTCTTAGATCTTCGAGAGGTCGACGATGCCGTGTTAAGATTAGAGGATACCATAACTTCTAGGGTATACCCTTGGGTCGTAACATCTTACTTACTTCCTCAAATCTTAGCTCAATCTCAATAGTTAATCTCAAAAGATTCACGATTTAACTTAAGTCTTTCTTAAACTCTACACTTAACTCTCTCTTGAATGTGAATTATGAATTCAAAAGTTATGATTCATGATAAGAAGGATCTAGGTGATACTGTAGACTCATTCATACATACTTTTAACTGTTATACTCACTTGCTAGAGTCTTGAAACAAGTTACTAGAAGTTGTGGAAGACTCCTCAAAAGGACTTTCTTGGATGTTTGAAAGAATTCTCAAAACTTCATTCTCAACTATACCTTGAATTTGAATTATTAATTCAAAAATATGATCATGTTAGGACCGATTTTAGGTGCTTAGAAGTAGCTTAGATTAGTTAGAATCGAAAAGGAGTGAAGGTGCACTTTAAACGAACTCAAACGGAGCTATCGGAGGTAAACTGGACTGGGCAGATGAATCTGGGGCTATGGCTGGAGCGGAGCCCCAACCCTTTACGGATATAGATGGGTTTGGGGCGCTCTAGCAGGCGCGCGTGCCAGGCCCCAACTCAGAGATTCTGC
Source organism: Solanum peruvianum (assembly GCA_027705065.1). NCBI lineage: Eukaryota > Viridiplantae > Streptophyta > Magnoliopsida > Solanales > Solanaceae > Solanum > Solanum peruvianum. The sequence continues at coordinate 37,056,713 of JAKWJD010001762.1, read as the reverse complement.
CGAGCACTTTTGCTCGTTTTCTCACCTTAAATCTCCTAAATTCGAACAATTTCTTCCCCAATCACTTGGATTCAATTACTTAACTTATTACACTCTAATCTACTAGATTTTTTTTTTTAAATTACTCAATTTGATCTCAAGAAATCATCAAAACTCCAACACAACAAGATTTAGAATGAACTCCAAGAACACCTATCAAGAACTCATCAAAATCTCTAATTTTTAAACATTAAGCATGAAATTTCCCTGAAAAAAATACATGATTGGTGTGTGGGTAAACTAACCTTAACACTATGGAAGCTTACATACCTCTTAGGGATTACAACCATGGCGAAAATTTGCAACAAGACCCAAGAACGTCGACGAACGCCTTCATCCTTGCCTCTTCTCTCCTCTTTTCTCTTCTTGCCTCTTCTTGGACTCTCAACTAAAATCCTACCTGTTTATTAGGATTATAAAACTGAACCTAAAAGGATTAGACCCCTAAAACATTACTAAACACGAGTTAAATCTTATTGCGTAAGTAAAGGACCAAAATACCCTCTCTGTTTTCGGCTAACTTTCCTTAACTTGACAGCCTAACTTCAAAAGTCCATATCTCACTCATCCGAACTTGAAATTTAGCAAACTCAGAGGCTTTGAAAAGATAATTCAAAGATCTGCACACCTAACTCATCCTGTACTTGAATTTATGGTCGTTTGAAGTTTACCCAAAACTCATACTTGCTTAACTCTCCATTTTTTAGATTTTTGTTATTCCCAATTTAATTCTTTATGGAACTCAAGGTATTAAATTTGGTGAACTGACCTTAATACTTAAGAAATTTTAATTCCTTGATAAAACTCACTCACTACGATAAAAGGTTCGAGTCTTAGCTCAAAATTTTTGCGAGGTATTACACAAAGATATATGATCTATAAGACAATTGATAGTTTTATCGAATTTTATATATAAAAAAAACGTAGATAACATATGTTTAAACATCATACTCTTCATAACAATACTACTTAATGTCTAAAGGCCATGAAATAAAAACGAAACTAAATAAACTGAAGGCTTAAAAGAATAGTTGATGTGTGATCATCAAAATTAATTAGGGCAACTAATTAATTAGTCTAAATTGAGATGTTAAAATTTAAGATTATAATGAATATTATCCTTAAGCGGTTATTATTAGTTTTAAAACCGCATATTTTGTTTTTAATTTTAAACTTTGTATTATGTATAAGTGTTTCAAAATAATAATAAATTTTTTTAAATAGTTGCTCTTTTTCTTATTCGCTAGAGTCCCTTTCGATCAATGCATATGAACTTATGCCCCACTTGATCAGGGGGATTTTTGCAATAGAGAATATAGATTCTTCTGCATAATTTTTTTAAAAATTTGAGATTTTAAAATTCATAGACAATTCATATTTTATATTAAAATATATACGCACAACATAAAAACTTTTACATTAGATATATTTTATTTTGCAAAATTAATAATTTAAGTATTTATACATTTTAGAAAATTTACCAGTTATTATGAAAATACTTTTTAAATTATTTTAAGCTAATTAGATAATTATTAACATTTTTTCCACAATTATTGTATGTAAGTATTGGTTGACCCTACCACTTCATCATGTATGTTCTCCTTATCTACATTTATGTTTTTTTTTTCAAAATATTTACAAATGATCTAAAGTTTAATCAGAATTTAAAAATGAGAAGTTAAATTAGTTAAAAAGGCTATATTTTAAAAATTGTTGGAACGTAACTTAGATTATAGAGCTAATAAAATGTTAATCTTTATAGAGTGTGTTTGGTATGAAGGAAAACATTTTCTGGAAAATGTTTTCCAATTTTCTCATGTTTGGTTGGGACAAAAGTTTTGGAAAATGTTTTCCAAATCAACCATTTTCCTCAAAATTAAGGAAAATGACTTCCCTTCAAAAATTAAGCAAAACATTTCCAAAGCTCTCCTCCAATTTCAAATTACATTTTTTTGGGGAAAACAAACATTAATTTTTTTTAAAATTATTTTCAATTTCAAAATTTTCTTTTTTCACCCGATCTCTGACCACCCTCCCCTTGCCACCCCCTCCCCCTCCCCCTCCCCCAACACCACCCCCTCCACAAAAAAATAATTTTGCTTTTTAATAATATTTTCAACTCCAAATTTTTATTTTAAGCTCCTACCTCCCCCCCCCCCCGACCAGCCCACTACCCACCCCTATCAGCCCCTCACCCCCACCCCCAACCCCCAAAAAATTAATTTTATTTTTTAAAAATACTATCAACTTCAAATTTTTATTTTTCACTCTTACCCCCTCCCTCTGCCCCCCCCCCACTACCCCCTCACCCTATCATCACCACCCAAAAAATTTATTTTTAAAAAATATTTTCAATTTCATAAATTATTTTTTATTCTAGTAAAAATAAATGATATTCCTTAAAAATATTTTTCATTCATAAATCAAACACAAAATCATTTCTGGAAAATATTTTCTAATCACCACCAACCAAACATGAGAAAATAAGTCCAAAATCTACTTGTTTTCCAAGAAAACATTTTCTAGGAAAACATTTTCCATGGAAAACATTTTCCTTCATACCAAACACACCCATAGTCTTTCTTTTTTTATTTGTGAATCTTCGTGTATGTGTTTAAAAGCAAATAAAAATACACATATATTTGTAATATGCAATTTTATCAACAATACTTTTTATAGATGTATCAAGTCTATACTTCCTTCATTTAAACTGCTCAAAATACTTGTAAGAAAGATACATGTAATAAGAAAAAATTATTAGTTAAGACAATCATCAAATTTTAATGTTCACACACAATAGAAAATAAGTGCAAAGTAAAGAGAATTTGCATTTATAAATGTTTATGTTGGATTTCTATGCAATTTATCGGAAGATTCAAATTAGTCATGCAATTTATCACTTATAAAGAACTTTCAAATCAACAATGCATAAGAGCCTAAGACACTTAAGATATAGATCAACTACATAACACTGTTTGAATAGATTAATATCACTTCAATCAAAGTCTACGTTAAATTAATTGTTATTAAATAGATATAAATGACAAAAATATATGTATTTTTTTAAGTACTCATTTCTCAATTTCAATCGAGATAATTAGTTTTTTTGCAAGAATGACTCTTCTATAATAGCAATAAATATAAATTTTCATCCACTCAAACTTTTAGATCGATTGATACTCTAATCTCTCACTTGGTAGATATTTTCGATTACAATTGATACTATAATCTTTCACTCAATTGATATCTTTTATTGTTTCTTTAAGTGATTGAATCATCTAACGCTAAGACAATGACCAATCACGATTTAATAGCTTACCATATGAAACAAAAAGAGATGCACAATGATTTTAAAGAAATTTGATATCTAATTTTGATTGTATTTAAGTTTGACGATAAATAAGTACAAAAATAAATGCTAACAGGACTACGATATGTGTTTGTAAGGTAATAACTATAAATATGTAAAATTGTAAATTGATAACGGCACGATATAGTGGTTGTTTAAATTTTAGATAGTATAATGTAACCGTTTTAATTACGTTATTGATGATACGTTTAATTATTTGCTATATATATTTGTTAAGAAAATTAGTTTTTGAATTGATTTTTCTAGATTAATTGACAAATATGCATATGTATTATGAAATATATCTTAAACTGATTTTGTTTTTTCTTGCAGTAATTATTTTAGATAATTCAGTTATTTTTTGATGGTGTGCCTATGATATAGGAGCATTTTTAAGATAAGATTACCATATTTTTTAAAAAAATTACCCTACTTGTGGGGAAAAAGAATTCATCATATTTTTTTTACCGTATAAATAACTTTAAATGTGCATTTGTGTATAAAAAAAGGAATCACGGACGTATATAATTATTATTAAAAAGTTGAATTTTTAAAAAGAGGTAAAAGGTTAAAATAATGAGAATCACACATTTCTTCTTCTTATTTATTTTTTTACAATCAGCTTTAAAATTTTAAAATAATGAGTCATCTGGATTTTTAAAACTTGATATTTCATATTTAATTTGTTTGGCATTCAAGTTTCAAAATTACTTATCTAATTTTCATTAAAAATTTAAGAAAAAATCAAATAAGAAATATTTACTTATACATTTGAAAGATCAATTAACATAAATTTGGAATGAAATAGATTATTTACTGTCTTTTATAACTTTATATTGAAAAAAAAACTAATTTAATTGATAAAAATTTTCAATTGAAATTCAAGAAAATAGAAACAATTATTTCTAATCCTATAAAAGTTCAGTTATTTTTAACATTTTAAATTGAAATAACTAACATACATAAAATTGAATTTATTTAAAAATTATTTGTTATATATATAACAATATTTTTTAAATTGAGATATTGAAAAGATGATACTTGATAGACATGTGCACTAATACACGTGTATTTGTTTTTTCAACAAAAAAAAAATACAAATTTGTTATTTTTAATTTTTAAAATATTTTTTTTGTGATAACATATAGACGCTATCAGCTCTTTATTATATATATATATATATATATATATATATATATATATATATATATATATAGATATATATATATATATATTATATATATATATATATAATTTTTAATCTTTAAAATTTTAATTTTTAAACGTATAATAACAGATATAAAGTCAATTTTACTTGTGGAAAAAGATGTCTTACAATTCTCTTGTTGTCACCATAGAATTGTCGCAATTCGTTAGTTAAATTTTTTCGTTACAGATTAATTATTATTTGTTATCCTCTATCCACAAACACAAAATCAAAGGTATATATATTTAAAATTATTTTAAATTTTAAAATGTATTCCAAATTAAATTTTAAAAATAAAATAGTAAATAATTATATATATAATATATACATAGAAGTCCTCGAATATAGAATTTAGCAAATTTAAAAAAATCATTAAAAAAATAGTAGATGATTAAATTATTTCCAAACTCCTCTAACTCTATTCAATCATATTTTTGAAATACTAAAGTTTCTTCGTTTAGTGAACTGTCATTTTAAATAAGTAAACATAGAAGAAAAAAATTTACATTTATAAATTTTAGTGCAAACTTTTTCACTAATCAATGTTTTGCTATAAAAGGACCAACTAACTTTTGATAATTGAAAAGAAAAATAGTAACTTTAATAAACAAACTTTCTATTTAATAGATCAAAATCATGTCATACCTTTGTCGTTGGATGATACCTTTGATTATGGCCTAGTTTTGCAGATAAAGAAATATCAAATTATAAATATAGTAGTGTACTTAGCCGCGCTTTGCGCGGTTATAAAAAGTATTAAATAAAATTGTTTATTAATATCAATAATTACTTTAATAAAAAGAACTTTTTGTTAATCACATAATTTTATATAAGAGAAGCTATAAAAAATGTTTAGATTAAATATAAATTTATTAAGAATCAATATATGTGAATTTCGAAAAGTTAAATATTAAAAATAAATTTTATGGAGAAAAAGGGAAGGTAATAAGAATTGGTTAATTTTAGAACTACTTAAATGTAAACTTGTGATCATTTTTTTTCTTTTTTATTTGAGATTTTCTTAATATAATTTATCTATATTTATGTAAACTTGAAATCTAATCATTCTTTATGCTTATTTGTATTTTTTTAAATTATATTCTTAGTATATTTTTTCGTCAATGTATAACTCGGATTGCAATTAATAATTAGTATTCATGACCATATAGTTAGCCAACACTATTATAAATCATTATCCACAATTGCTATTACTTGTCCTCGTCATGACCCAATCATCACATGTTTTTATTATTTTTATTGTACAATATTAAATTAATTTAATATTTATATTAATAACTTTTTAATAATTAAATTTTAAATAAAGAAAAGTTTAACAATCTTAATTTGTTGTTGTTGTTTTTGGTTGTTGTTGTTGTTGTTGTTGTTGTTGTTGTTGTTGTTGTTGTTGTTGTTGTTCTTGTTGTTGTTGTTCTTGTTGTTCTTGTTCTTGTTGCTGTTGTTCTTGCTGTTGCTGTTGCTGTTGCTGTTGGTGCTGTTGTTGCTGTTGTTGCTGTTGTTGCTCTTGCTGTTGCTGCTGTTGCTGTTGCTGCTGCTGTTGCTGTTGCTGTTGCTGTTGCTGTTGCTGTTGCTGTTGTTGTTGTTGTTGTTGTTGTTGTTCTTCTTCTTCTTCTTCTTCTTCTTCTTCTTCTTCTTCTTCTTCTTCTTCTTCTTCTTGTTGTTGTTCTTGTTGTTGTTGTTCTTGTTGTTGTTGTTTTGTTGTTGTTGTTGTTGCTGCTGTTGCTGTTGCTGTTGCTGTTGCTGTTGCTGTTGCTGTTGCTGTTGCTGTTGTTGTTGTTGTTGTTGTTGTTGTAGTTGTAGTAGTAGTTAGGTTTAGATATCCAATAATTTTTGGGACAACTTATATTGCGAAAAAATGTAAAACTTTAAAATAACATAAAGAGAACAAAAGAGAGAATTAACTACGAAAAAAAGATTCAAGAAAATGACACATACAAAATTACTATTTCTTTTCATTTTGTTTGGCTTAAACACAAAATATTAAAAAGTATATTTCACATTTTAAATAAATATTACATTTAATATAATAAATTCCTAAGAATAAAAAGTCACATTAATTAAGAGGATTAATAATATGACTTTGAGCTTTAGTAACATAATAAGAGTAATATTTGTACATTATTACACTAATAAAGAACATAAATTATAGAAAATGAAAAGATAAACAAATTAGAGTTATTGAGACAAATATTTTATTATAAGTAAATAGAAAGGTAGGAAACCAACTAAAATTTTAAAATTACAAATTAATCGTAATTTTGAAATAACTTTAGAACTCCCGAAAAATAACAAATATGAAAATATAAAGACTTATTCATAAACAACTTGAAATCTTCTAAGAAAAACAACAAAAATGAAAAATTTAAGAATTGCAATTTACATATTAATAAATAATTTATTTTTAATAAAACCATGTGTATTTTCAAAATTATAAATTAACTTTACATTCTTATGTTCTATCATTTTTGTTAATAAAAATTGTTTCACCGGACTACGAAAGTATATGTACGTATTTCTTTAAGTAGCATGTCGAAATTTATTTACTCATTTTATACTCTATTCTATATTTTAAAATATTATAAGCCACAAACACAATAAACAATATTATTAATAAAAAAGTGAGAGATGAATTTACCTAAACAAATAATTATTTTTGAAGAGTGTTATCATTATAATATAGTTAATTATCTAAGAATCATATAGAGGTCTAAGGAGAATAAATTAGATATTTTTTCTGAAAAAACTCAGGATTTCTATCTTCATGAACATAAACAAATAACATTAAATGTATGATTCAACAAAGAAAGAGTTGCAATTATATTAGACATATCAAATTATTTTTCCTTGTAAACTCAAATTATTCAAGAATGACTAACCATTTTCATTATAGATATATCTCCTATAATCGACAAATCTGATTAAATAAGTTAAAAAGTTATCTACCAAAAGAAGAAAAGGATAAAGAGTAAGGAAAAAATTATATTTAAACACATATAATCACTTTTGATAAAACATAATTAATTCAAAAGAAAATAACATAATAGAAACATTACTTCTTAAGGACCTAAAAGAATAAAGAATAATCCATTAATCTCCATCTTTGGATATTTTCATTTCATCCTATATACAAGAGTCAAAGAAAAATAATAACAAATAAATTATTAGTCCTAAAATGAATTTCAAAGTTAACAAAATAAAATATTATATCGCATAAAGAATAAGGAAAAATTACATTTAATCATAAATTAACCTACGTTATCATTTTTGACAAATAGTCAATATATATAACTCAAAATCCATTAATCTTCATCGCTTGATGTTATTATTCATCCTATGTACAAGAGTCAAGAAAAATAATAACAAATACATTACTAGTCATAAAAAAATTTCAAAGACAACAAAACAAAATAATTTATCTAGAAGAAATAAAAATATAATGACATATTAGCCTTACTTGCTAATTAAAAGTAATATATAAAATAATATTTGAAAAAATAAAGCACCTCAAAGCTTACAAATATTGTAACATTTTTTCCACTAATTCTCTACCCAAAGATGACTACAAAATAACACACAACTTTGGTGTGATTTTACAGTGTTAATGTAACCTTTCACATTAAATAATTAGAAGTTATGATTATGAAAGGTTTAAGAGGTTATGAATATGAAAGGTTTGATGGTTATGAATATTATTAATACTAATTTAAGAATAGAATTTATATAATTAAAGAGGTATAAATTTATAGAAAAAAATAACTGCAAAAAATAAATAAATAATGTCAAATAAAAAAAAATAAGAAAAATGAATGGAGGTGATAGAGAGGTGCCACATCACCTCCTCTATGATCCTCATTTATATATATATATATATATTATATATATATATATATATATATATATATATATATATATATATATATATATATATATATATATATATATAGATTTTTTTGTGGTTTATGAAGAGGACATTATCTAGAAAGAGAAAAAGCATATATTTCCTCCTGAAATTATACCGAAAAGTTAATTACATACTTAAACTATCATAATGACTATTACACACCTATATTATTTAAAAGTAAATTTATTTCCCCTAAATCTGATGTGGCAAAATAAAATAGTATAAAAAAAATCGTGAGCATCAGATAATTATTAAAATTAAAAAGAAAGATTTCTCCTTATACCCCTCCCTCACATCTCTTCTTCTTCATACCCACCTTCCTCATCTTCTTCACACCTAAATTTAGCTTAATGAATCAATAACAAGAAACGATGTAGCAACACATTACTTCAAAAAGTCACCTTTTTACCCACAAACCTTTGAACAAGAAATCAAACGGTACTAGGTGACTTATGATTTGTAGGTTTTAATTTGTGTTTGTTTATATCATCGACGGAGTAGAGTTTTTGGATTTTTTTTAGCTAAATTGATATGATGAGATTTAATTAGTAAACAAGATAGGCGATCACTAAAAAAGGGAAGAGAATTATTTCCTATTATTCCTATCTTCTAAAAAACCTTCATGAAGGATATATAAAAAAAATATCCCAAAAAATATTTGTAATTTAAGCCAAATTCACAAAAAACGGAAGTAGTCTTCTTGTGATTCATTTGGAACGAAAGAAATTCTTTCATTATACAAATCAACTTTGAATTTCAAAAAATTTTCTTGGCGGCCATTGTAAAAAGCTTCTTTTTTGCAATTGTGCTATGACGAAGATATAATTATTAGAAAATTTCACTAATTAATCAATGAAGAAAAAATAACAAAAAATATTTAAAAATTATAATATCTGACATGGCGCTGACGTATTGCTGATGTGGCAGCGCATGTAATACACCACATACTATGAGAATGGTGTTGCACGTTCAGGGTGATATTAAATTCGCTTTTAAATAGTAAAGATGTGTAATAGATTGTCATAATAGTTT
>JAKWJD010001762.1:36124567-36324567 GCA_027705065.1 Solanum peruvianum | reverse complement strand
GGGTTTTGGGAGTTTGAGGATTTTGGGAGTTTTGGAGATTCTAATGAAAAATGAAGGGGGAGTTATGGAGAAATTTTAGGAAAGTAAGGAAATAAAGGGGTGGAAACAGTTGGGAAAGAATTTTAAAAGATTGTAAGGGGTTAATGAAAAGTTTTCTTTTAATATAGCCGACAAGGTTTGGTCGGGTCTCTGGTTCTTTGGACTGATGACACCCCGTCGACGATCTATAATTAAGTGACAGCTCGTTTATTGCACACAGACTTAGAAAAAATTTCAAGAAATACCTTTGAACTATGAACATCGTCTATGTTCTATAGATTGAATAAAGGCTCGTCGATTGAGTTTGTAGATCTGTGCACCAGACCATCTTCTGCAGAATTCATGGTTTTGGTCCGTGCACATTGAACACCCAATAAGCTATTCTTTTTTTTTGTTTTTTATTTTCTGCACACTATTGAGACACGGGGCCTAAACTAATCTCTAGCCAACACACTAAAAAAATACATGAGGATGAGTAAAATAAAAAAGAACCAAGAGAATGCAACTATTCCTACAAATAAAAGAAAAATCTATTGTTGGCTAGAGGATACACCTTGTGTTGCCTCCCAAGAAGCACTTGATTTAATGTTTTGACAGGACGAAATATCCTTGATTACTCATATTTCATTAATGAGATAAGCCTCAACCCCTTCATGTACACTATCTGCATGGCCTAGGAAGTCAACCGCTCTATGTTGGAGCACTTTAGTGATCAGGAATGGCCCCGACCACTTGGACTTAAGTTTGCAGAGAAACAAGCATAGCCTAGAGTTTAATAGATATAGAAAGTCCCCAACCACAAATTCTCTCTTTTCAATCTTTGTGTCATCGTAATTCTTCATCTACTCTTTGTAGATGGCTGAACTTTAATATACTTTTATGCGAAACAAATCAAGCTCATTCGTCCCATTTAAGTCTCTATTCCACTGCTTCACTCCAATCTATCTTCAGTTTCTTCTTCTCCCACATGGCCTCCCAAGAATAATAGGCACCTCAAAGTCCACCTCACAGTCAAGAATCACTAAATAAATCAGAAGTATAAAAGACTCTACCTTCATGAGCACATCAAGGAGTATCCCAATGGTCCTCTTCACTGTTCAATCGTTCATTAGTAACGGCTGTGCAGTGGGCTTTGGGTTACCCAAACCCAATTTCTTATAAATGGGCATTCGGTCATCATCCTCAAAAATTACCAATCTCTTCTTTCTCACCATATCCTTCATGCACATAGCATAACCAGCATTTTCTCCAAACCTTCTATCAAAGGGACATTGATGGAAAGTTGTTTCAACATAGTGATAAAATGCTGGTATTTACCATCCTCAGTCTTATTCATTAATCTTTGAGGGATTCATGGTGGTGGTCTATAAATCGGGCTCACCTTTCAGGGTGACTCTACTTCTTTCACCTCTTTGTCCACCAATTCACCACTAGTTTCCACTACCTCTTTATATTTTCTCATCTCATCTTCTACAATAGATTAACTAGGTTGATCAATGGTTTACTTACCTCCTCGAGTAGTGAATGTCATGCAATGTCCATCATTTTTAGGATTTTGAATGGTATTGCTAGGCGATAATCTCAAGCTTACTTCTCAAATAAGAAGTAAAGAGGTCGTATCAAGTAAAGAACCCAACTAATGAGGTTGGGATCGTTCCAACGAGGAAAATAGTTCAGACTTAACTTTTTTCTTTTATTATTATTATTTAGTCCATATTTCCTTAGATATCAAAAGACAATAAAGGGTTTTTTTTATTTCAAAATTAATGAAAATTATTTAGAACTAAACTAACCCTTACCTTTATCTGGTATTAAGCATTGTATTCGATATTTGACTAAGTTATACCTCGTACCAATCGACACTAGCCTATTAGATAATCGACACTAGCCTATTAGATAGTGTACACTAAATCTATGTTGATAATTCTGTTCCTATTATCTACCTCCTTGGTACGGCAACTAGCATTAAGGTGAGTTCTAACGTTCTCCATCCATTAAAAAGACTTTTAGACGAAAGAATTATCAATACATGCAAGACACCATTCTAGAATTGCTATTTTAGTTAGATTTTACCTCTTTATTCACCCATGGTTCCCACAGCTCTAGTTATGGAGTTTCGCTACCCATAGTAATAATCACACTATTCATATATTCAATATAAGAATTCATGTACTTACTTTGATGAGAAAGAATAAAATACAAAAATTCACTTGATTAATCAACAAAAGAACCAACAATCAATTCCAGAAAAAGTGTAACAATTAGTGAAATTAATCTTTTAATACTTGAACAAGAGAACTAAATATTATCCAAAAGTTTAACTATCAAAAAGTCTCCTCTCCAAAAGTCTAACATCAAATAGTCTAACCCAAAAAATTAGTTTTTTCAAACTATTTATAATAAAAACAAAAACCTAATTAAAAAAGGATTCTATTACTGAAAATCTATCATAACGCATCCGAGTCGACGGACCTCGTGATGGACCGTCGTGGTCACGATGGGCCGTCATGGCCTCTATCGTCGTATACTTCACAAATTCTTTTGCTTCTTTCTTCATTACCCTCAACGACAGGTATGACGGACCAGTCCAACCACGAAAGTCCGTCGAGGGTCTGCGTTTCATAATACTTAATCTTCTTGGAATTTAGGTACTAGGACTACTCTCTGATCATTGCGACGAACAAGCAGGACGGACGTGGACATCGTAATCCCACACAAAGTTATACTTCCTTATTTTCCTTTAGCAGCTTCACTACAGTTCCACCTACGGACCTTCACAGTCTCAACGAACCATCATAAGCTTTGTAGCTGTTATCTTCTACATTTCTTAGCTCAAAAACTTCCACGTTCATCTTTGGAAATATTTCCAGCAAATAAGGAGAAACTTACATAAAAATCAATACAGAAAGGCTTTTGGACACACACTAAACTTTATGAAAAACATTACAAGTACCTTTAAACCACGATATATCAACACCCTCAACTTAAATTCATTGTTTTTTCCTCAAGCTACGCACTATGACTCACTACAAAATCTTTGTACAATAGTATCCATATTTTAGCTTTCACAATCATTTTGCTATCCATCCCGACCATTCTCATAATGTTTATGCATGTTATCACTATTAGGCTTGAATTATAAGGAACAAAACCATGAAACAGACTCACCATGCACTGACACCTATCCTCTTCAATTTCTCACCGAGGTGCTTATTTTTCTGGTATTGCAACTAGTGTCCTCAATTCAAAATAACATCCTCATTTTTCAAACAATGATTTCAGTTAGAGTATAAGGATTACTTTTCGACACTCACTCTCATAACAAATTTAGAACTCATACATACATATTGTTATAAGTTTGCCCTTATTTTTACTACTTTAAGTTATCCATACACCTCTTAGGATCACGATAGGACTTTCTTAGCTTGTAACATAGGCTCAAGGTCAGGTAGGGTAAATTTAGGTATACTTTAGTGACTTTTTGTCTTCCTTGACATATCGGCTAAACATACCAGTTTTTATAGTTTTATTTCGTACAATTCCTCATATTGTTTCATCTTGCTATTTTCCCTTCTTTCTTTATTTGTGAAAGTGACTCTTTTCTTTTCTTTCTTGCATTATATATATATATATATATATATATATATATATATATATATATATTATTTCACATTTCTTACAACTAGTTCTTGAGTCATTTTACTTTTGTTCTTTCTCTTTTGTTCTTTCAACCCCACTTTCCAGATCATTCCTCAGAATAGCCACCCTCAACTCATGTCTTTGCCATGAATCAAAGAACACAATACCCAAAGTTGGATCAGGGCCACGAAAAGGTTGTTTACTGCATTAGCCACCCTGAACTTAAGCTTTTGACATAAGCTGAGGTGCACGTGTCAAAGGAGGGACCAGAGCCAACACATTATTCCATGAAAAGATCAGTTGGGGTGAAAAAGAAAGGTCTATATAAAGCTCAAATCATTTGGATAAAAGAGGGATTAATCTCATTCGTTTTTTATTATTTAGGCTAAAAGTTGTATGTATTGAACAAGGGACTATGATCCTTTCTTAATTGTCTATTACAGCTTAATTTTAGTTGGACTAACCACGCAAGTTCTAGCTCAGTACAAATAGTGGACTATTAAAATTTTTATCACACTCACTTGACATCTCATTACTCTACCATATTATCAGACACCTAGTTCGAGTCTTAGACTTAGGGTCATGCAGTGTTTGATCTCTATGTCATGCTTAGAGCCATACAATTATCAATTACTAAGACTAGCCATGAATCATTTTCATTACATCAGGATATCAGTTTTGTTTTAGCTATCATGCTTCGGAGTTATAGTATTTAGACAAGATATAGACACGCCGGTTCAACAATAAAAATAATCACTCTCTTTGGGAAAAAGAACACAGGCAAGAAAACCCCAAAAGAGGATCGTGAATTGGGCTACTCGAACTTCACCATAGCACTCACTTTCCATTTACCCCACCCCCAACAAAAAGATATGCGATTGTCCCCAATTCATAAAAAAACTTAAATATGAGAGTGGTAGGTGAAGCAAAACTTGGGCGCAAAGCACCGACGATCAGCAAGTTGGTGGGTTTGATTCCCCGAAACCCACGACATATATAGTATGGACACCCTCAGTAGTGTCCTCATCAGCAACAACACTATCAGTAGTGCCTACCGCTGTCTCCACATATCTGGATCTAGATGCCCCAGCTGCTGACTCTACAGCCATGATCTGACGCGTCTCCTCATCAGTTATCAAGGCTCTCCTCGTTACCTCCATCTCAAGGAGATCCTTCTTCCTTGCCCTAGACTCATTCTCCTCTCGACCCCTGTGCCTCTTGGCATGCTCTCGGGGGGGGAGGTGGTGGAATCTTAGAAGTGGCGAACAAAGCCGCTACCACTGTGTCCTCAGCAGCATCTGTAGAAGGGGCCTAAGCTCAGGCACCCTATCCTATAGGATGATATCAATATCAGCTTGCAGACTCTCAACCGCATCCTGAAGGGTCGACACGTCAACCTAAGGGACTGGTCGGGCTAGCACCCATAAATAAAAACCATCTAAGTAAAGATGAATCTCAGTGATCTTTCGCTCATTGTGCTGGGCCATCTTTCGTTCCAAGCGCTCCTTCGCCTCAGAAATAGACCTCTGCATCCAACGCTGGATGTGATGCAGAAGTGTGGCCATCCTAGCCTCTAGTTTCTGGACCCTAGAAAGCTGGACCAGAGCGAGGAAAGGGGTTGATCTAGAGGAGCTAGCAGTAGTGACGCTTGATTCTCACCATGTGGAGGAACCTCTGGATGTGCCCTCTGCGTGAAGCCAACTCATTGGCCTCATCCCTGATAAGGCCGATATCAACAGTGCCGAACAGAGTCTTTAGTTGATCAATAAGCCATATGGGCACACCTGCGGACCTTCATAAGGAAAATATCATGCACGGAAAAGGGTATGTAGTGGTGACCTTTAAATCCTTCTCGTGCATGACCTCCTCTAGAGGCCAAGCGAAGTCCACATAAAACCCGGCTATTACCGCTGCCATCAGAACTGCGCAATCCCATGTAACTATATTATCAGCAGCCGTGGGGTATGAATAGTGGCGGACAATCACCATAAAAACTTAGTCGTGAGGTCATGTTAGACTTCGTGATGTCTCCCTTTTTTTCCATTACCTAGTCAGAACCCTCTCTATCAATAGATAAGTGTAGGGCCATCCACCTCTTGGTGGTATCTCTCAGCGAAGGCTCACACAAAAACTGGCCATCTTTATAAAATTTCCACCGATAGTCGAACTCGGCGGTGAGAGGGGTCCTGTTGGCATCAACATCCTCGCCGTACAGATACCAGCGGATGGCGGACAAGGATATGTCGACCTGTATGCAACGTACTTAGACGTGCTCAAGTGGGGCCTGTTTCGCGAGGGCAGCCCGCCTATCAATCTGTGATTAGGGAGTAGCCACATAAGAGGCATAAAACTCTCAGACCAACTCCTCACATTAGCGGCCCAAAAAATGAGCTATTTACTTTAGCTGGTGTCTGGGGAAGAGATTGTGGATATCTAGCATGGTAAGGAGACTCCCCGTAAGGACCCGCCTCTCCAATGTAAGGGACCGTGTCATGACTCCTTTATCATTTAGAAACTTGGCATCTGAATACGCTTGGTATTGCCTATTTACACACCACTTGTTTTGCTGGTCGGGAACCGCGGTGGGAGCACCAGTCGGAGTGCTTGGAGTGGAATCACGACTGTCAGTCTCATAACACGAGGCAGACTGTGCAACAGTGGCGGGGGCAGGGACTTCTGCGGACCCGGAGGCTTAGTCTGACCACAAAACTCCTAATGAACCCGATGCTCCTTCTTCTTGTGTAGCAGACCCAGAAGGTGTGTCGGTAAGTGTGCGCTCCTCAGCAAGCTAGGAAGCAATGACTACGCCGGACGCCACCTTTTTGGGTATAGCTTTTGTTGCACATGCAGCTCGTGCTGGAGTAGCAGTGCCTGTGGCCACGTATTTGGGATCATGGTCATAATCAAAGCCTATAACCAGTCAGGAAAATAGGGGTGAAAGACTTTGAGTGCCCATGTGCATAAACTCGATCTTATTTCTGTGCCATTAGAGATACTACCTGTAAAGAATCATTGTTAGTACTAGAAGGAGCAAACAAGACAAGCAAAAATACATAATAAAAACATAAGACCAAAGCTTTAATGACTTCTCTAAAGTAATAGTGAACTACGATGGACCAGGTGACGACTTGTCGTTAGTATGACGGACCATCATGGGGTCCATCATGTCTTACTTCATCGATATGTATGTGGAGAACCCTGAAGGAAAGTGTGTGACAGTTGTTACGGATAAGCAGAATGGACCATCGTGATTATTATGGTGTGTTGTCGATGTCTGTCATGGGGAACTTAGAAAAAGTATGGAGACCATTAGGAGAGGGGTCTCTGACCGTCATGACGGTTGTGCAAGATGTACCGTCAAGGGTATGAGAGTTAGTCGTAGATGTCTTTTAGAGGAAATTTTAAAAAATAGAGACCCTTAGAACAATGTTCTCTGACAACTATGATGGTTGTGCAGGACGGACAATTTTGTGAATGACGGTCCCTCTTAAATGTCCGTCAGAGGACACTTAGAAAAAGTTGGAGACCCTTTGGACGATGGTCTATGACAACCATGACAATTGTGCAGGACGGATCATCGTTAGTATGACGGTCTGTCGTAGATATCCGTCAGAGGACACTTGAAAAATATTGGACACCCTTAGTAGGGTCTCTAACAACCAGAACAATTGTGCAGGACGGACGGTCGTGGTATGATGGTCCGTCGTAGATGTCCATCAGAGGACACTTGAAAAAATTGGAGACCCTTAGGACAAGGGTCTCTGACAACCATGACAGTTCTGCAGGACGGACCATCATGTAACTGACGGTTTGTCTTAGATGTCCATCAGAGAACACTTAAAAAAATGAATAGTTGGGTGTTGGAATGGACCCTATGATGGTCCATCATCGGGGTCTCGTTCTTTCATTCAATGATAGAACTGAGGATGCCACAATCATCCCCTGTGACTCAAATGGAATACTTAGTGTTAACCTACATGTTTATAACCCAAGTACCTAGCAAACTAGCAATGCTAAAGCACCAATTTCTCGAGTTTTGACAAGGAAATTTGAGGATTCTCAACCTAGGTCAGACAAAATTGGATTAAAGAATCATGACCCACCAAAAATGAAATAGGGTAATACTAATTGAAAAATAAAAATGCAATGTAAGTTGATATAGATCAGAGACACATACCTGAGAAGAGGAGAAAAACAAACAAGTGAGGTTTATAGAATATAGCTTGTGTTATGACTTTTCTACAGTTGGTACTTCGTAGATCTATTTTTAAAATAGACTTGTATCTGCTCTTGAATTATAAAATAATTTTTCGTTAACAAAAAGTGTCCATGAATGTTCTGGCAAAAGCTAACAGATGAAGCATTGCGCATTACGTGTTTTTACCAATAGTTCAAAATGTCAGTCTGTTCCGACGCATTTCAAGGGACCTGCTTTTCCAACTGATAATTTCTTGTTCTATATTGTTCTGATCCCATTCTTTCTTTGGGCATACACCATATAGTTGATGGTTTATTTCCTGCTTTTAAGTTTCCTGAAATGGAAGTAGAATACAACCCTTACAAGGAGGATGTGATTTTACAAAAAGAGTCTCAAGAAGATTTTTACATGATAATATAAGGAGCATAGGTAAGTTAATATGTTGGGAACAATTACTTGAACAATGTGGAGGAAACAAAAGCATCCATGAGGTCCCCTGTAATTCTTATTCAGGTAATAGAAGTCAACTTGGTGCAAATCGGGGAAAATCCATCAAGAAGAGATTTACTATTCACATGAGAAACAACTTCAATTCATTGCAGGAGACAAATGTAAAGATAATAATATAACATGATACACAAGAAGAGATATTCATACTAGTCACGACGAGGAGAGCTGACAATGATAGCTGATCTTGCAGATCCTGCTTATAAGCTTGAGTTTTCGATAATTGGCAAGGTATGGACTGATCTCTATGTGGTCATATTTGAGAAAAAATAGTATTGAAAATGGGCATTGCATTGACTATAACATACATAATCGATGTACTCGCAAGCAGAAAAACTAATGTGAGTTGGAAATATGACTTAGATTTCTCATTTATGAATTGCTTTACGAAATCTGATCTAATGATTTGCAAGGTATGTTGCTTATGAATTAATTGTATGTATTAGTTGTTGAGAATGTATTATTTACTTTTAAAAGATAATTTGATAACTTTGTAATAAGTATAACTCAACTAGAAAACTTGTAATTATTAGTATGTAGTAAAAAAAATTAAATTTCTTGCATTGATCTTCATTTTATAGAGATTCAACTTCAGTGAAAAGCAAAGTCGAAGTAGAATTTGGGGACTCGAAAATAATAGCCTCAGTTTGCTTCCACAAAATAGGTCAGCATCATCTCTTTTATCTCCCTGAAATTCTAGAAAATCAAAGTGTCTTCATGCTTCTTTAAATAATATGAAAGATTTTAGTTTTCTTTCATGTGTGATTGAGAGTAAGACAATTCCTTACTGAAAAAGATATTATTGTAAATTTTGATCCATTTCTTATTGTTTTTCAGTTAGCAATATATGATAAACATCTTTTCTAAAAATTAATTAGTTTTAAAGAACTATGGTGTATATACTTCTCTTTTATGGTTTTGTGGTTCCGTTTATGTTACACACTTCGAGGTCATGCTTTGAGACACAATGATTTGCTTCTGCTACTCCTTTTATCTATAAAAGATTTAAGGTCTTAGGATGAGTTTATGGTGAGTTCTTGAGCGTTAAAATATTAGATTTCTATCAACAAGAAATGAAGATTTTAAATGAAATTCACCATTTTATAATTATGACTCTTTTTTATTTTTAAGACTAAAAAATGCTTCAGTTCAATGAATCTCTCTGTCTTTTATATTTCGAACTTCATACTCAGAAAAGACATTTCTTTACATCAAAAGGCAACACATGCGTATTTTTAATCAAAATATAAAATTATCCATATTTGTGTTTACCTAAACTTGATCCTGTTTGAAAATCTAGTCATATCCATATTGTACATCAAGAACACCTTGAGTAGATGAATTAAAAGTCTTGAAGAAAAAATGTGTTTTCACTTTCGAAATTGTCAATTGTTGTACTTAGGCATGGTTTTAAAAGTTTGGGTCCTCTTGTATTTCAAGGTATACATATTGTCAAGTTTAGTTGTGTTTCCTACTATATCTAATAACAAAAATTTTAATCTAATGAAGTTGATATGCTATGGTTAACCCTTGCATATCTGCCTACGCATAACATTTTTTCCATATAAAACTTCTTTATGAGAATGGTCCATATGGAGGTCTTGAACTGGCTGAAATATTTCATGTTTAACTATATGGAAGAACATATAGAGTGTCAGTTTATTTCCACCATTGTTAAAAAAATTTAGTTATGTTCTTTCCCTATTCAATTTGAGTTAGGAATTAATTTTTGTTTTTAAAGTTTCAAGTGTTGAATGTATACATGTTTCACTATAGAAACTTATTGTTTGTGCAAGTTTTTATTTTGATGGCCATGAATCATGCATTCTGGAATTAGTAAAAGCCTTGCCCACAAGCGATCCACGAGAAAGTAAAAATGGAGTGCAAGTATAAGTATTTTTACATTTTTAATATTAAACAGAAATATAAAGATAAGTTATGAATTGAAGAACTGTATGGATAGAGAAACTATATCGAGAGAGGATTTTGAACAGGCTTGATGTAGGAGCTGGTTGTTAGTTGATTGAGTTATAACTCTTCTTATTGGTGTTTTAAGTATTGTGTTTGTTGACCCAAAAATAGATTAATTTAAGAGTTTTATAAATTTTTATGTGCTAGAATTTTATTGTATATACAAATAATTATTACAATTAATTTAATATAATTTAGTATATTTAACCACTGCAATATGCCATTTGGTGGTTTCAATAGACTACCATGACAATATGCAAGTTGAACAGTTTCTATTTCATAAAAAATCGTTCCATAAAATGTCATTACAACATATAAGAAACTGTAACGTTTGGCTAATAATCCGTTGCTATAGATTTTCCTATGACATCGAGTTTATATCCGTTTCAATAGAGATCTATGGCAACTATTTTCCTATCGTTTCACAAAACCGTTGCAACAAACCTATCGTAATATGATTAGATGAAACGGTTCGTAAACCGTTGTCATTCATATATTGCTACGGTCAAAATAAGTCTTTTCAAAAGTTTTTATTACATTAAGATCAACCACAAAATAAAGGTGTGATATCAAGAGAAAAAAAAAATATTCACAATTCTCATGTGGTTATGACTTGTGGATATTATATTTGTTGTTTAACTGTTTGTATCACAATAAATTATTGCAGATAGTAATACATCATTGAATTGCAAAATAATTAGTATAAAATAAAAGCTACACAGAGTTATATTTCATCAGTTTTTCTTTGAATAAAATTTGAATTTGAAGTTGAATGATATTGAATTCTTATTAAAATATTGATCAGTAAGAGTTTTCAAACTTTAAACTTAAAAGAAAAACTTCTCTCCTATTTTTTAATTTTTGTAGATTGAAACTTAAACAATAACTTCTCTCTTTTTTCTTACTATTCTCTTTCTATTATCTTCATTGTGAAACTAGAATTTTTTTACTTTCACATATCTTTCAATGTTCGCAAAGAGATAGATAACATTTTATAAAATGAAAAACTATAACTAGAAGATGTAGGAGATGAAGTACCAAGGAAATAAAAGAAAGACAAAATCATAAAGAAAAAAGGAAAATCTCATAGACCATCTTCTAAATGTCCTGGACGTTCATGGACTTTTGACCTCCAAATAACTTCAAATAAAGTATATATTCTATAAAACACTTAATGAAGATATTTTTAACCTTTTTTTACACATATGATGCTATAATCACATTAATCCATTTTTCGGGGTCTCACTTTTCTGTTTTGGAGGTTTGTTTTTGCAACTTTGGGCAAATAATTAGTTTCCTCATTTTGTTTTCAATCTTTCGTTGCAATTCAAGGGAAATTTCTGGGCTTATTATCCTTAATACGTAAGTTCATTATTTCCTCATCTATCAATATGAATTGTGTTCTTCCTAACACTGGTAACTAATAAAAAACTAGGGTTGTCGGAACCATGAGTGATTAACAAAGCATAACTCGTAATTAAGCAATTCATGAGTAGTGTTTTAGCATGCATTGGTAATTCTTCAATTTAGAAGTTTTTTAAATGAGTCAACGTGTTAGAACTCACCTTGTTGCTACTTTTCCGACTAAGCTGTAGATTAATAAGAAAATAATTATCAACATAGATTTAGTGTGATACTATCTAATAGTGTAGTGTCGATTGGTGCGAATTAATAACTAAGTCATACATCGATTAGATATCTAATATGAGATAATCCTAAGTGTTAGTAAATTATACACACGTAGCCCAACAAAGGTGCCAGTTGAATTTCTCTAGATGCCGGACGAAGGATTTTGAGATACCTAACTTATATCTCTGCATGTAATACACTACGAAATGATTGTTACTAATAGGAATGTTACGTTATGAATTTGTGGGAAAAACATACACCGTAGTTACTCTCTCATCTTGATAAAAACCAAAGTTTACTCTTGTTCAATTGGTAATCATTATCATCAAATGAAATTTGTTTCACAAACAACCTCCCCTTTACTTGACTGTGTCGGAAATACTTTGACTAAAAAAAATATAATAATGGGTTAAATATAAATTTAAACCACATTCCTCTTGGGGTCGACCCCACCATACTAGTTGGGTTCTTTTCTTGAGAAGGATCGCTTATACTTCTTTAGGGAGGTGTAATTTCAGCGTATCAAGTATTGGTTCCTCTACTAGGGAATTTGTGATTTTTGATTAAGTATAACTACATTAATGAACATTATTCAACTATTTCCTAATTTTACCTTTTCTTTTATGTTATCGTCCATAAGGGTCATACTCTAGTGTATGCCAAGTACAGAGACCAGAAGCTAACAACTCACTCCTTACTATCAAGAATTGGGAAGAACATTGTGCATGATGAATACTAAAGCACCCTCAATTTATCATATGCAAGGAGTGGATGAAATAATAATGCAACCCCCCACAAGCCGTAGAAGGGAAAACATGGTCCCACCTGAAAATAGAGTTTGACCCCCACTAAGGTTCAAAGACCCTCAAATAATATTGATAAATTATCAAGCCAGGTTCGACGTGAATATCGCAAAGTCTGATGGAACTCTTGTCTTACCATCGCTCCCTCCGGGGCATACTTTGGTGGTGAATAGTAGCTTGACGCATATACTTGCAACAAGAAGCCTATTTGTTGGATTGACCATATTGGATATGGATGTTATCCGTCTGAGGGTGTTCTCTCTATTATTTACTTGAGATGCTGTGCTACGATTCAACGAGCTCCCTTAAAAATCTATCTATACATGGGAGTAGTTGATAGATACATTCTTTAGAAAGTTCCTCTCAATGCTCAATAATTTTGTCACTTAACCTGGAGGTTTGTGAGTAGATCTTGGGATAGATTCCATGCCTTCATGCGAAGCACTGTAAACCACCATATTAATGTTGAGTAATTTAAAGTGTAATTCTATATGGGACATGATGATAATAGTAAGGAAATGCTTGATATATTTTAGGAGGGTCATATGGCGAATGTTCATGGGCACATATCACTAAGAAAATGTGGAAGATATCTTCCACCAACAAAGTATGGAGCACTAGAAAGTCAGACACAAGTTGAAGCACCTTCTCTATTCAAACTACAAACAATCTAGCCACAAAAGAGATTCGTGAAGAGATGGCACAGATGGGGACTGAGTTGGATTTTTTCTTGAATAATGTGAGTGGGGGAACATAAAAGGGGAATGTAGTAAACTATCTTACTAGAACTCCACCGCCGATAGAAGAGTATTAATTTGAAGAAGATTTTTATGCATTGAATGATTAGACGGGGTGTTTCCAGATAAATGTCAAATGTTACAACAAGGATAATTCGCATCAAGGTCAAGGAAACAAAGGTTGGAACTATGGTAACTACAAATGAGAGGTTTAATATGTCCGAGATGGGAACTACAATCGCAACAACAACTTCAACCGGAAAAACTATGGTAACATAAATGATCGGGTTGGGCCATATATCCCTCCTCAAAATTGGAAATCTTCTCCTAAGGAAGGTGGAGGTAGTATTGTGCATATTGAGGATATTTGGAAGAAGATGCTGAGGAGGTTTGATACAACTTATGAGAATGTCAAGAATATTAGAAGCAAACTGTCTGGAATTTGGCATACGGTGGATGCACATGCACTCTTGATAAAGCATCTTGAGTTACTGATGACACAGTTTTCTATTAGTGTGAACCCGTGACAACCTTGAATTTTTCCAAGAAACACTATCAAGAAACCAAAGAATAATTGACATTGCATGCCAATAACTACTCGAGCGGGTAAGCATGGCATTGATCAAACTATGGCATATCTAGTTGAAGGAGATATGAGAAAGAAAGATGATGTGGCAGAACATATTACAGAGGTGGGTGATGCAACAATTAAACATGTAGAGTTAACTTTAAAAGTGGTCCCCATACCTCGACCTCCACAACCATTTCCATAGAGATTGGTGAAGAACATGGAAGATGGTTAATATCGCCGGTTTATTATTATGTGGAAACAACTTTCCATCAATGTTCCTTTGATAGAAGCTCTAGAGAGAATGGTCAGATATACTAAGTATATGAAGAAAATGGTAACAAAGAAGAGGTGAGTTAGTTTCGAAGATGATGACAGGTTGCAGCATAGTAGTCCTATTGCTACAAGGTCTCTAGTGAAGAAGAAGGAGGATCCAGGTGCCTTCACTATTCCATGAACTATATGGTAGCTACAGTTCACGAAGAAACTATGTAATCTTGGTGCGAGCATAAATCCCATTCCATTGTCCATTTATAAGAAGTTAGGTTTAGGGGACCAAAAGCCTACCACGATATGATTACTGATGGTTGATCGATCTATGAAGAGGCCCCATAGGTTAACTATACGATATTCTTGTGGAAATGGAGTCTTTGATATTTCTGGCTATATTGGTGATTCTTTACTGTGAGGTTAATTTTGAGGTTCTCTTTATCCTAGGAAGACCATTAACTGCCATAGGGCATTTCTTAGTCAATATTTAAAAGGGGAAGATGAATTTAGGTTTAACTATGAAGAAACAACTTTCAATATCTGTATGACCAAGAAAAAAAGTTGTGATCTCTTAATGGTATCTTCTATAATCTAAAAGGTTGAGAGTAGATCAGAAGTGCAAATTGAAGAGCTACTAGGTGTTGAAGCACTAGAAGCAGTCATCATGAATTTTGAAAGTTATGGTATTAAAAAGTATAATGATTTGGTGACATCACTTGAAAGGAACGAAAACCGGTCATTTAAGAAGTTGGTGTTGGATATGAAGCATCATGAGTCTCAACATGTGAGACCAAATATTGTGAAGGCACCAAAATAAGAGCTTAAGATTCTACCACAACACTTGAGGTAGTTTTTTCTAGGTTTAAATGACACTTCGGTGGTTATTCTTGTTGTAAACATAAATGGGCATCAAGTGAACTGCTTAGTGGCGGTGTTTAAGCGAGCTATTGGATGGACTATTCCAGATATTATTGGGATCCCTGCCGGTATTTGTTCCCACAAAATCCAACTCATGCCTGATCAAAACCTAGTATTAAGCACCAAAAAAGGTAGAATCCACCTATGCACGAAGTAGTTGAAAAGGTGATCATCAAGTATTTGGATTCTTGGCTCATTTATCCTATTGTGGAGAACATTTTGGAGTGCCGTATTCAGTGTGTGACTAAAAAGGTGGAATTACCGGAGTAGTCATGAAAGCAACGAGCTTGTTTTGATGAAGGCCGTGAAAGGATGAACAGTTTTGTATGGACTACTGGAAGTTGAATGCTTAGAGAGAAAAGACCTTTTTCCCATGCTCTACATGGACTAGATATTAGATCGACTTGCAGGCAAGGGACGGTACCTTTTTCTCAATTTCTATTGGTGGTTACAATCAAATCTCTATCACCCCCAAATACATAGAAAAGACCACCTTCACATGTGCTTATGGGACTTTTGCATTAAAAAATATGCCATTTTGATTGTGTAATGCACCGCCAACCTTCCTGCACATCCGTTGTTTCTGACAGATTGTCATATTTTAGGCAATAAGCTCGCACTTATAAGTGTGGAGAAAAATCCTTGATCGATGGGGCATCAACCTGTGAAGGGGGCATCAATTGCTAGGCGTAGATTGACACTGCCAAGGCAATGTATTGCAAACTTTTGGGTCTTTCTCAAGGACTCTTTGGATAGTCCTTCTGGAGTCTTGCTCGGACGTTTCGATCATAAATACAATAATATTCATGTTAGGGTTCTATCTATCATTTAGGCACAAAACAACACGTAAAACATGCAAAGGCACACTAGAAAATACTAGCACGGCAAAAGACTAACTTTCATATTTCTTGATCGTTCTTGGACATTTGACCTCCAAACTACTTCAAATAAACTATACAAGCTGTAAAACAGTTTATTTACATATTATTAACCTTTTAAGGAACATGTGAGACTGAAGCTACATTAGTTCATTTTTTAGGGTTTTACAATGTCCACCGCTTGGGAAAATTCATCCTCTAATGACACTTGGAACATTTTAAAATACTTTCAAGGATTTAGTGGCTCATAGAGTGGATCACAACATTCAACATATCATCATATAATAGCCAATGAACTAAACTTACAAGTAACACCAACTCTATATCGTCATGTAGTCATTGCAACTCAAGCAAGTAAAACATTCATTCACTCAACCTTTAATGCACCAAACGCATAGGCATCTCACATGTTCATAGGAGGAACATCCTTCTCCTAATCATGACTTGTCTTTAATTTTAATTTCATTAAGATCTCAACATGCAATATCATTCAAATCACACCACACACATCACAACAATAGGAATGTATTTCACACAAATTTCAATTTCTAATATGACACTAATTTTCATAAACATTGGCTAGACATACCATCACTTCTCCATAGTGAGCCTACATTAACACATTCCTAGACACGAAATTCACAAATTATTCAACGAACTCATCATATCTTATTTAGTGGATACTCAAATTCTCATTGTGGGGCCAAAACACCATACATTCTACGTGATATTAAACTTGTTTCTTACATTTTCTCATGAAGTCAAATGCACATTTAACATATTAAGATGCAAAAGAACACGAGAACATGTAATTTGATCAAAAATCCATTTTCATGCAAATGAGAATTCATTACAACATACATACCATAGTGTCATTGATGAAATTCATAACAAATGGAGAACATGAAACTTGTACTTTTATGCAAGACTCCCATCATGAAAAAGATACTAGGAACACTTTGATTTAAAGCTAAAGTAAGAATAGAGGAAAAGATAGGGATAACAACAACCTTACTAGTCAAACTATCACTCACCACATAGGATAATCCCATTTTAGGAGCAACTTATCTCAATCTTAAGAGAAACATAGCTTACCAACCTTAATAACTAAGCACATCATCCTTCTCTTGGGATCTAATCTTATGCACACCCTTATTAACATCACCTCAAGGTGACTATCGGCTAAAGAAGTTCAAGGGAAATAAACATAGGAACATTAAAGGAACTCAAAACCTTACCATCTAGGAACATTATCCCCCACTTGGTGTAAGCCTAACCATATAATCATCTTTGATCGAACCTCTGAACGAACAATGCCTAGGTACAATCTAAGCAGCTTCATTAGGATGACCATACTTTGGATCAAACTTAAAAGACACAACCCACTTTAAAGTAAGTCAACATCAATTGTTTTCCTTTCCCCATGAACTAAGGAGTATATACATTCCTCTAGATCAACTTTAGGGAAAAGCATAATACCAACTTATGGAATAAAACACTTTCTTTCTTTTTCCCCACACTTAGAATAGGTTCATAAGAGACTCATCTACTAGTCACAAGGGTTCTCCTATTACCTAGATTCCTTCACAACTACCTTACAAGGTAAGCACACTACCTTCCTTCCTATGGACAAAGCCTATACAAAAGACTCTCATTCACACAAGGGCAACTATAAAGTATTGCACATATAACAAGGGGAAACATTTTATTTTTCTCACTATTTACCCAATTTCTCTAAATCATTTCCAAACTATATCATCAGATTATACTATCTTTTTACATAATGAAAAGATAATTTATCATTCTAAAGGGACCTCCATTCAACCATAACAACCATTAACAAGCTATAAACATATCAAAAATAATAACTTCTTTACATAACAACTCATTTATAATAGATCACACATGTATCCATAAATGGCATGACATGAAACAATCGAAATTTACCTTCACATATGCTCATCAAGCCATAAAGCTATAGTAAGCATCAAAACTCACCTTTTCTCCCTGAAGCCTTGAGATACCATCCCATATAAGAAATCATATCTGAAAGACCACTGAACAAGGAAACAAAAGAGAGATATCATATAAAGAAAGTTCTATCACACGACATAATAGTAGTGAAGAAAGTGAAATCTTAAGTTCTTACTCATAGACGTGTCGCGACTCACCACCTATGAACAAGACTCTACTAGACGTGGAAATATGAAATTTTGGATCCTAAAACCACTTTCTATGACCCCATGCTACTATACCACATTTTTCACTACCATGGAGCACCACCTACAAGTAACATGGCGTACTTGACCCCTCGGAGGTCTTTTACATACCCATAGACATCATTCATCGAATTTCTACACAAAATTTAGTGGAAAATTTAAAACTTTTCATAACACATCATATGCTAGAACACCACTTCACATACATAAAATATCATAAGTACATAGGTACACTCTAGGTCTCTTTTTCCGTCTTAGACTTAACATCAATAGAGTAGAATAGAAACATGACCCTTAAAAATAAAAAATAATATCTTAGCTATTAAATGTACTTTAAATAACATCATTAAACAGGAAATCCTCAAATTTTAAGGATCCATTTTTTTGCTTGGGGATCAAGTTGTTAACTTTAGGGTACATGCTCTACCAACCAACACCTACACTTTGTGTAAAAAGATGAACACGAATAGTATTAGTACAAGAATGCACTAAATATTGCAACAATGAAAAAAATATGTCTTTAAAGATGACACTTAAATATAAAACATGCATCTTCTCTTTTCGTGATACTTCATAAATAGTACTACAATAAGAATTATGTAGTTAACTTACTTTATATAGACTTGTACAATATTCATAACATCAAACAAAGCCACATATTACATTAAGGAACATTAATTATTTTCATGACATTATATTCCCCTTACCATAAATCATTTACCCCAAAGTAACCCTTTGGTAATACATCTTGGAACACATGAATATTGTCCCATTCAATTATCCACACTCAAGCAGCAGCTTAAGGTCACCAAGGTTAACATTCATATAACCTTCATTGACCAAAACATATACATTCATAGAAGCATAACTTAACATGAAACACATACTTCACATATGAACCACTACAATTTATGGACTTTATGTAAGACTCAATCCAAGACAATATCCAAGTCAATACTATGTATATCATAAAAAAGAGACAATAGTCAACAATCATATATTTTAATTTCCTTTGATTAATACATCTTAATAACTTACTCATAATCCCAATCTAATTCTACTAGTGCAATGTAGACGTGAATCCCCATAACCTCAGACATACTAAGTAAACCTACAAACGAGCATAAGCACATTTATTTACTTTAAACTTCAACATAACAAGCATAGACAAGTACATGCATATATAATAAGACCTTCATCATATAGCGAATAAAACTAACATAATGTATATTATCATACAAGTAGGTACATACTACATGGTCATCCATAAAAAACATATACATATACATATACATATTGAACTTCGTTCAACATCTCTCTTCAAGAGCTACTTGTGCAATGCATAGGTGAAGTCCCATTATCCTGGTTAGGGTTCATCATCTTACTTCCATTGTCCTTTTTACTTTAGTAAAACCTTAGTCTCAACTGATATTATAACATGTGAGATAAACATGGAATCTGGTGTCATGAAACCCCACACTAGAAAGAGGTTATCTACTAGCCAAGATATAAAGTTAACATCATGCTTGCATATAAGGTGGATTCACTTGCTATGTTCAATGGGATAAAATACTTAAGGAACTAGGACATGTAAAACTGAAACCCTCTTTATGAGAATTGACATTGTCGTTTCAACTCCATGATGACATTATTGAACAAAGCTTCCTTTTTGATAAGGGGTACATAACTTTGTAAAGTTCACAACGTGCTAAAATAAGTTTCCTTTTTGAAAAGCCTTTATTTACATTACTTCATAAAAATAGGCTTTAGGAGATTTACTATAATACCTCTCAAATGATCTACATTAAGTTAGAGCCTAAATTGGTTAATAATAGATGTTATAGGCTGTATCTAAAGTTTCATGAATTTTGGAGTTCAAACTTCCATGAAACGTCCATGATGTTCGAAAAGTTTTCCTTGAAATGACTTGTGTATCTTAGTGAGTTTAATTGAGTTTTACATGTTCGTTTTAGATGAAATTGATGTGAGAGGTTTCTTACATTAATGCAAGAGTATTTGAGGTAGAAATGACTGGGCACAACTTCACAAGGACAAACAAAAGGATCCTTGAGGAAGACCAAACCTTAAGCGAGCAAGCTGCCCAAGGCAGCATGATTTGTTCATGATGGGAACTTGTCCGTGTCGCAGATTAGTCTCTTGGAGAGCCAAAAGGATCTCTACGTCATGGAGACAAGACAGACTCTACTATTTCAGAATTTTACTTTAAAAAATTATGCAGGAGCAGCTCCTGTGGTTCAACCAGACATGACTAATGGGGAGATTATAGTGGATTTTTTTACTTTAGCCTAGCCTTAACTGTCAGTGCTGAAATGTAGACCCCAGGCGAGACCGGCGTCGTTAACCTCTTAGAGGTCGCGGAGAAGCCTACTTAAGTTATTCATACTTCACTTAGGTTAATTTTAGCGGAAAATTTGAAACTTTTTGTTATTTAACATACTTGCTAAACATTCTTAACATTTCATTATTGTTCATCATCAAACGTCTAACATTTAGAGATAGGCAACTGAAAGATATAGTTTCATAAGTATTAACAGTATAATTGCCAGAATGGCACCAATACATATTCTGAATAAAAACAGGAAAGAAACGCTAGTGGAACATGCTCCACTATCACAACTCTAAAACTAAACTAGAATGTAAAACAATAGCATTCTCGAAGGCATGAGGACCTACCAGTACCAGATGAATACTTAAAATCTGGATATTTGTAATGACGATCCTGTAGCTCTATCGTCTCCTGTGCCTGTACCTAAAATAGTAGAGTTGTATAGGGTTAGTACACACTTGTAATAAGTATGGCTATATGCAAGTACACACCAAGGACATGCATGATATAGAATAGCTCTTCCCTGACAACATGATTATGGGAAGTCAAGTAAGTGGACTTTCCAAATTTCTATTAGCAAAGTACATGAGCTTCCCAAATTTTGATTCGGAAAGTCATGCTATGAGAGTAACATGCATCATCATAAATATCATATTGCACACAACACATAACATATAACACATAGCTTCTTTCATATCATTCATTCATATTCCATGACACCTTGTAATCATGGACATGCCATTAAAGTTTTCTAAAATGATGGCTCAACATATGGGATGTCAACTAGGGATTCTTCATTAGAAAACACAGAGTCTGCTTCATTCATTTATACGTACTTTATTTCATTTCGTTTATAGGCTAGAGCGGAAACCAACTATACCTACAGTGTAGTTTAAAACATTCATTGGGTTTGATGTGCAATGATCAAGAATAAGCTAATGTCATTACCTGAATCTAGCTCACCTCTTGATTATGCTATCCTAACACCTTTTGGTATCATTCATTTCATTATGTGCTTTATTTGAGGATGGCCTCATTCAATCATTGGGAACTTTAACCTTAACTGACATAGATCATGTGACCATCATGAAATCTAGTGTCTCCCCCATACTAAAAAGAGGTGGAATCACCGGCAGAAGTGACCCAATAACATCCTAGCGTACATGAGAATTTCACCCCGCCAATTCCCTATATTGGCAGATAGGTTCGAAGACTAGGAGATGTAAGGAGACCCATACCGGGAAAGCCAGACAATCATATCTCATGCAATTTACGTGAAACTCTGCCCGTCTTTAGAAAAGGCATCACCTCTCATAGATAGTCTATCGATGCTCAGTAAAAATTCCATTACTTCCATGTCATACGTCATGGAAGCTAGCTACTAGTATGAGGAAATCATAGATCATTAGATGATATCTAATCTCTTCATTCCTTTTGAGGGTGTTAAGCTCATTACTCTCATTAGGGTTTTCATAAAGACAGGTCTCCTCATTATCTTATACTCTCATGGGTGAGTACGTATTGGTATCATTACCTAGGCTCATTTGAGATTGCTCTCATCATTTACATTAGCCTCATATCATGTTGTCACCACATTCTTCATCATCAGCACCTTTGCTTTTCATAGTTACTCTGCTTTTATTACGTCCATGTTCTTTTTATCAAATGAAAATACACTTGGTCATTTGGTGTGTTTCACACCCTTACTTAACCCTTCTAGGGTTTCATGATTTCATTGTTAATTTCATCATTTCATAGATCATCTCATAATATGCAAATGCACTTGGCTATTTAGTGTATCTTACACTCATACTTAACCCTCCTAGGTTTCATCATTTCATTACATACATCTTAGGTTCACTTACTTTTTAACATATGTTTGACTTATGTGTTTATGCATATAAGTCATGTGGCTTTACTCATAATTCGTCAAGTGATTCTCACTTTCCTAAGATTATGTAGTAGAAGACTTATGTATCTTGTATATATGCCATGATCTTGATTTTGATCTTAGTAGGTGGAATTATTCTTTGATACTTTTTTCATGTATGACTTATGTATCAATACGGAAGTTTCGGCAAGGGAACCCAAGTATGAATCTCTTGGATAACATTTAAATTTTATTGATTTTATTTTTACCTCTATGACATTGGGACTCTAGATTGAAACCCAACATTAATAATATATATTTAATTCTCTACTTGATTTCATCTTAAATTGGGCGAATGGTTGTGGGTTCCGACCCCCAGAACCCCTTTTTATTTTTCATTAACATCACTTTGCCATTTTTTCGTCCAAACCAAGATGTTGTGGGATCAAACCCCAACAACCTCTTTGATTTTTGTCATTTAATTCACTGGAATAGGGAGGTTGTGGGTTTGAACCCCCACAACCTCCTTATTTTAATTTAATTTCTCTACGGGCTTGGGAAATTGTTAGTTCGAATCCCACTCCTCCCATTTATTTGCTTAATTATTTTTCTCCTCTTTCTCCTTTAGTTCGCGAGTTCAAATCCCGCAGCCCCCTTTGTTTTTTTTCTTTTCTTTTCTCACGAATTCATAGTGGCTAGGTTCGATTCTCGTTAGCCCCATTTTCTTTTTCCCTTCTCGCGAAACAAGTAGCCAGGTCCAATTCCCCTTAGCCCCATTTTCTCTTCCTCCTTTTTTTTTTGCAAAACCAGGAGCTAATGGATGAGGTCACATGTTCGAATCCTTCTGGCCACACCTCTTTAAAATGTATTAATTTCTAGATTTCTTGGTTAAGTTTTAGCCTAAAATAATATTGCATAGTTTCTGGAAATTTTAGTCACTCTTCAACTCATTTTCATCAACATTTTAACATGATTCAAAGGGTGCATTCATAAATTATTGTGATACATTTTTAGGCGCATCTTTCATAAGTTTATTTGTCTAAAATATTGTTATTCTATCAACCATATTTCATTACAATGAAAATCACATTTTATACCCATTTCACACATAAAAAACACATAATGAACTTGTTAATTCATACGACCGACAGTGAGCTCATTCACTGCTAAAGTTCAACACCAACGTGCACCCACACACATCATTTTTTTATCATACATTTCTTGTCATTTTTGTTATTTCACGTACATAAACATATTCACATTCAATACGAAAACATAATACATGCCTAAATCTCCCAGCATAAAATACCCTACCTATGAGGTCATTTGGGAGCTAGTGACAAGGACATGCAATGGGGAAACAACCTTAGTTTCAAAATGAATATATTGAATCATAAGGGTCCTCTTGGGAAAGGAACCATGCATTAAGAAACCCATACCTTTTGACGTTTAATCCACACACGACCTGCTGTCCATAACCCTCTCTAATCATGTTCAACACCGAAACATTCACCAATTCTCGACGTAACACCCCTTCATTTTGCCTAACGTTTTTGGTTATCTTGCTTTCTTAGAATTTTTGTGGTTTTTCTTCAAGTGTGAAGAACTTCTGTTGTTTAACAGTTGTTGAATTTTCTTTTGTTAGGCAGAGCGTGAGAGAAAGAGAGTTGAGAGACGTGAAAGAGATTTATTAGGATTAGGAGTGTAGGTTTGAATTTAGTCAATGTATGGTTTAATTTAATAAATAAAATCTGATTTATTTAGATTAGGTGAAATGACCACTATGCCCTTACAAAAATTCAGATTTTTATCCAACAATTAAATCCATAATTTGATGCTTCTACTGGGGCTTTAACCCGAGTGACACCCAATTTGCGAAAATGGGTCACTCCGGGTCGCCCAAACCCGAATTGCTCTTTTAAATTGAATTAATTAAATAATTTATTAATTCCTCGAGGTAATAACAATATTACCCTTGGCCTGGAAAAGACCATTTTACCCCTAGACCCTCAAAACTTAAATATCCTCTTTTAAGTTCGGTAAAGACTTTTTTGATTAAATCTTCATTTTCGAGAGCCTCAGTTGGTTCCCAACCTTTCCTAGCTCAACTAACTCCCCAAGTTGGTTGGATTGGTCTTAGTAGGGGTTCTGAGGTTAGGTTCTATGCGTATCAATCCGTGCGAACCCTGGTCTAATCGGAAGCATTCTTGACACCTTAAGTATTTTTCCTATTCCTTTTTAGAGTTGTTACATTATCCCCTCATTAGGAACATTCATTCTCGAATGACACTACCACTTCATATAATAAGGCCAGTCAGATTATAATAAAATCACTATGCACAATCAAGCAATAAAAACAAAATACGGAGAGATAAGAAACATAGGCTTAAGAGTAGGAAGTCCAATCTTAAGAGCTTAAAAGATGAGGGTAGAGGGATCTAATGTCAGCCTGAGCCTCCCACATAGCACCCTCAACAAGATGATTTCTCCGTAATACCTTCACTGTGGAAATCTCCTTGTTCTTCATCTGCTTGACGTGTGTGTCTAAGATCTCAACAGGTACCTCTTCATAAGACAAGTCTTCACCCTCCAAACCTTCAACAGGTAGGATTGATATTGGATCAACTGTCACTTCTCCAACATAGTAACATTAAAGACTTGATGAATAGAAGCTAGATCCATAGGCAATACTAACTCATAGGCCACCTAACCCACACGCTGTAGGATCTCATATGGCCCAACATACCCCGAACCCAACTTCCCTTTTCTTCTAAATTTCATCACCCCTTTAATAGGTGATATCTTCAAGTAAACCTAGTCACCAACAGCAAACTCTAAGGGTTGTTTTCTGTTCTCATCATCTGACTTCTGCCGAGTATAAGCAGTAGCCAACCTGTCCCTAATCACTCCGACCTTCTCTAAGGCCTCATGAATGATCTCTGGACCCAAAATAGATGACTCTCAAACCTCTAGCCACCCATATGGAGATCTACACCTCCTACCATACAGTTCCACAAACGGTACGATGTCAATGGTCGAATGATAGCTATTATTATATGAGAACTCTATCAAATTGAGATGGTCATCCCATTTACCTCTTAAGTCAATCACAAACTCTCTTAACATTTCCTCCAATGTCCCAATGGTGCGCTCTGCCTGCCCATCTGTCTGAGGATGAAAGGTAGTGCTAAGCTTTACCTACGTGCCAATGCGTTAAAAAGATCTCCAGAATTGTGAAGTAAACTGAGCTTCTCTATCTTAAATTATAGACAAACGAATCCCATGCCATCTAACAGTCTCATCAATGTAGAGTGTCACATGATCCTCGGCTCTATAAGTAGATTTCACAGGGATAAAAAGTGGGCAGACTTAGTCAATCTGTCCACAATAACCCATATGGAATCATGCTACTTCCTACTCCTCGAAAGACTAACCACGAAGTCCATATTAATGGCCTCCCACTTCCAAGTTGGAACCTCAATAATCTGAGTCAGACAACCAGCCTTTACCTGCTGACAATTAGGAAACTTGGCCACATATTCTGCAATGTCCTTATATATACCATCCCACCAATAAATCTTCTTAAGATGATGATACATCTTGGTGGAACCTGGATGTATGGAATATATGGAACCATGGGCCTCTGTATTAATCCAAATCATCCACATCTGGTACACACAACCTGTCCTGATACCTAAGTATTCCATCATCTCGCAAAGCGAAAGACTCATTCATTTTCATCAGTAGTGACTCCTTGAGCTCCATCAACACAGGATCTAGATGCTGACCCTACTTGACTTCGTCTACCAAGGATGATTTAGAACTAGTATGAACTGACACATCCCCACTAGTAGTGTCAACCAATCACACACCCAGTTTGCCAGTCTAAGTATAGATAACACCAGCTCCTTCTTCTCATCCTCAAACATGGGTAGTACTTCCCATGCTCATCCTTCTCAAACCATTAGCTACAACATTAGCCTTACGTGGATGGTAGTGCACATTCATGTCATAATCCATCGACAACTCCAACCATTTCGAAGGATGTGTATTCAACTCCCGCTGTGTGAACACGTACTGGAGACTCTTATTGTCTGTGAACACATCCATGTGCACTCTATACTAATAATGCCTCCACAGCTTCAATGCAAACACCACACACCTGCCAACTAAGGGTCATTAGTGGGATAATTCTTCTCATGAACCTTGAGTTGTCTAGAAACATAGGCTATCACTTTACAAGCATACATAAGAACACAACCCCAATAAACCTTAGATGCATCACAGTAAACTGTGTAATTCTTACAACCTTTAGGCAGAGTAAGCACCGGGGCTGAAATGAGTTTGTCCTTGAGCTCCCTAAAACTCTTCTTATAAGTCTCCGTTAATTAAAACTTGGCTTTCTTCTTAGTCAAAGTTGTCAATGGGATAGCAATGGAAGAAAATACCTCCAGAAATAGTAACTAGCCAATCACAAAAAGCTACGAATGTCATTGGGATTAAGAGGGTTTGGCTAGTTCTTCACATCCCCAGACATTATGGGGTCCACCTCCAAAACCTGATCGTACATAACATGACCCAGGAAGCTCACTAATCTAAGCCAAAATTTATAATTGCTGAATTTGGCATACAACTTGTGTTGTCTAAGTACTTGCAAGGTTAGTCCCAAATGTTGTTCATGCTCTTCCTTGGTGTTAGAGTAGATAAAAATGTCATTAATGAATACTATGACAAAAGAGTCAAGGTATTCACAGAAGATCCTGTTCGTGAGATCCATAAATCCACCATGTGTATTTTTGAGAACAAATTACATGACTAGAAACTCATACTGACCATAGTGGATACGAAAGGCTGTCTTTGGTATATCTACATCCCTAACCCTAAGCTTATGGTACCCTGAACGAAGATCAATTTTCGAAAAGAAACTTGACCCAATGAGTTTGTCAAACAAGTCATCTATCTTGGTAAGTTGATACTTGTTCTTGATAATGACTTTGTTGAGCTGCCGATAATGGATCCACATTCTAAGGGTCCCATCTTTCTTTTATGCAAACAACACTAGAGATCCCAAAAGGGATATGCTCGGCTGAATGAAACCGTTATAAGTGAGATCTTTTAACTACAACTTCAACTGTTTGAGTTCTGCTTGAGCCACTCTATAAGGAGGAATTGAGATTTGTATAGTATCGGGTTCTAAGTCGATACAAAAGTCAATATCTCAAAGGGGAGGTAATCCACGCAAATCTTCAAGAAACAGATCTCGGAACTCATTCACTACATTCATTGAGTCTATGGAAGGAATGTCATGATCAAAATCATTAACACTCACAAGATGAAATAGTAACCCCTTGGACATCATTTTATTCTCCTTAAGATTTGAAATCAAGGGATTAGGACGACTCGATTTGTACGCCTCTAAGACTAACTCTTCTTCATTATGGAAGTGAAATCTCACCTCTCTACTACGACAGTCCAAGAATGTATAACAACTTTGAAGCCAGTCCATGTCAAGAATAACATCAAAATCATGCATGGGTAACTCAACCAAGTTTGCATACATAGTCTTACCACTTACAACTATTGTCCAATCCTTGTATACCCTATCAGTTCTTACATTTTCTCCTAAAGGTGTACTAACAACTATAGGATCATGCAGAACTTAAGGTAGTACTTCAAAATAAGGGCAAGCAGAGGAGTAAGAATGGAAAGTGTAGACCATGTATCAAGTAAAGCATAAACAGAAGTTGAGAATACATGCAGCGTACCTATGACCACATCAGCGGACTTCTCCTGTTCCTCACTGCCCTTTATGGCATAAAATTTGTTCCTTTTGGGAGGCTCGCCTGCTGCTTCACCCTTTGGGTTTGGCCTAGGTGGAGCATTACCTCCAGCCTGACCTCTGTTTTGTGGAAAGTCTATGACCATGTGTCCATTTTACCACAACCAAAGCAGGCATTTGTGCCCTGTCTGAACTATTCGCTGTGTGCTCGGCCACACTATGCACAATTATTCTTAGGATGCTTTATATCACCTCCATTTCCCTTCTCGGGATCAGGTCTACCTCCTCTAGGTCTAGCACCCGTTTGAGAATTGGAATTCCCAAAACTCAATTGCCCCTTTTTGAACCTTGGCTGCTCACGGACACCAGTTGTTTCTGTGGCCTCCATGGCTGGGACCTGCCTGATTTGACGCCCAGGCCCCCTAAAATCATGAACACCTCTCTTTGTGCGGTTGTCCTCTACCTGCTTGACATGCAAAATCAACCTGGGAAGATCCATATTATCATGGAGCATCGCAGACATACACTCCTCCTCCAAGTCTCCATTGATTCCTATGCGGAACCTGCTCATCTCATCCCTGATGTTAGAAACCAGAGAAGTATTATACCTTTATAATTTCAACAAAGCTCAATATTTTCCCCATTCTTTATATTAAATACTAGGGAAAGCAACATACCTTTGTAGCATAAAAAGCTTCAGGGAATACTCTCTCACGTTCATAGAGACTTGTTTAAGGTTGATGAACTCCGTAACTTTGTCTTACCTCATCTCTCTGGGGAAGAATATCTCAAGAAATGCTATATTAAACTGCTCCAAAGTGACTGACACTCTACCTAAGACACAACTATCTTGCCACATCTTGCACCAAGTCTGTGCGACATCCTTGAGCTGATAGGAAGTAAGCTCAGCCTTCTCAATATCAATGGCCCCCATAGCCACCAGGATCTTATGCACCTCGTCTACAAACTCTTGATGATCCTTTGATGTCTTAGCCCCTGTGAATATAAGAGGATTCATCCTCGTGAAATCTCGTAGTCTATCAGCCATGCTGCAAACCGGTGGGTTCTCCCTATAAACATCCTGCAGGTTGACTTGGGCAGCCATAGCCTGAGCCTGCATCGTGATGCCTTATGCCATCTGGACCAGAGATTCCCTCAACTCAGTATCAGTCGACCCAATTTGGTTAACCGATATGGCTACTCCTTCAGCTGGAGCCTGGGGTGGAACTAGATTGTCCCTAGCAGCGGCTTCTCCTCTCCTCTTACCAATGGCCTTCCTAGTGTTCATTCACTTAAAACAACAAGGATTGATGTTATACACGCTCGTAAGACAAACAACTCAGACATAAGGAACAACATGATAACATAAGAAGAAGGGAAATTTTTCTATGCATCATGTAGTCTCTAATCGAGGATAGTGGTGCACTTCACTACCTTGACTTAAAAACTACTCAATGTGGTTGATGTGAACTTAATATTCTTGAAATTTAACCTAGCGCTGTGATAACAACTTTGTCAAGACATGAATCTAGACCCCAGGCGAGACAGGAGTCATTAACCTCTCAAAGGTCGCAAACAAGCCTACTTGCGTTATTCATACTTCACTTAGGTTAATTGTAACGGAAAATTTGACACTTTTTGTTCTTTGACATACTTGCTAAACATTCTTACCATTTCATAATTATTCATCATCAACCGTCTAACATTAAGAGATAAGTAACTGAAAGAAATAGTTCAATAAGTATTAAGTGTATAATTGCCAAAATGGCACCAATACAAAGTCTGAATAAAACAGGAAAGAAACGCTAGTGGAACATGCTACTAGCTCAACTCTAAAACAAAACTAGAAGGTAAAACAATAGCATCCTCGAAAGCATGAGGACCTGCCACAATCGGATGATTGATGAAAGTCCGAATATCAGCAACGACAATTTTGTAGCTCTATCATCCTCCTGTTTCTGCACCTAAAATAATATAGTTGTATACGGTTAGTACACACTTGTACTAAGTATGGGTATATGCAAGAACATTTCATGTATATGCACGAGAAAGAATAGCTCTTCCCTAAAAACATGATTATGGGAAGTCAAGTCAGTGGACTTGCCAAATTTAGATTATGAAAGTCAGTGAAATTTGCAAATTTTTATTAGGAAAGTCCATGAGCTTCCGAAATTTTGATTAGAAAAGTCATGCCAAGAGAAAAACATGCATCACCATAAATATCATGAGGCACACAACACCTAACATATAACACATAACTTCTTTCATATCTTTCATTCATATTCCATGAGACCTTACAATCATGGACTTGACATTAAGACTTTCCAAAATGAGGGCTCAACCTATGGGACCTCAACTAGGAAGTCTTCGTTTGCAAACACAGAGTCTGCTTCATTCATTCATACATAGTTCATTTAATTTCGTTCATATGATAGAGTGGACACCAGCTATACCTAGGGTGTAGTTTAAAACTTTCATCGGGTATGATCTGCAATGATCAAGAATAACATAATGTCATTACCTGAGTCTAGCTCACCTCTTTATTATTCTATCCTAACACCTTTTGGTATCATTCATTTTATTATGTGCTTCATTTGAGGCTGGTCTCATTCATTTATTGGGAACTTTAACCTTAACCGACATAGATCATGTGACCATCAAGAAATCCAGTGTCTCCCCCACACCGAATAGAGGTGGAATCATCGGTCAAAGTGACCCAATAACATGCTAGAGTACATGGAAATTTAACCCTGCCAGATCCCTATATTGGCAGATAGGTCCGAAGACTAGGAGATGTAAGGAGACCTCCACACTTCTCTAAAGAAGGCAACACTGCTCATAGTTAGTCTATCAGTGCTTAGTAAAAAGTTCCATTACATTCATATCATACTTCATGGATGTTGGCTTCTAGTATGAGGACATCATTGCTCATTAGATGATTTCTCATCAAATCATTCGTATTCAGGGTGTTCAGATCAATACTCTCATTATAGTGTTCATAGAGAGTGGTCTCTTCATTATCTTATACTCTCATAGGTGAGTACATATTGGTAACATTTACGGAGGCTCATTTAGTAGTTCATCTCATCATATGCCAATGCACTTGTCCATTTAATGTAATTTACATTCATACAGAACTCTCCTAGGGTTCATCATTTATTTACATACATCTTAGGTTCACATACCTTTTAACCTATGTTAGACTTATGTGTCAATACATACAAGCCATGGTCTTGATTTTGACTTATTTATCTTTTATATATTCCACGATCTTGATTTTGATCTAAGTAGGTGGCACTATTCTACGATATTTTTTTTCACATATGTCTTATGTATTAATACGGATGTTTGGGTAAGGGAACCTAACTTTGAATCTCTTGGATAACAGTTACATTTTCATTGATTTTATTTTTATCTCCATGACATTGGGACTCTAGATTGAACCCCAACATCTATAATATTTCTTGAATTCTCTACTTGACTTCTTCTTAAATTTGCCGAAGGGTTGTGGGATCGAGCCCCCACAACCCCTTTTTATTATTCATTAACATCACTTTGCCCATTTTCGCCCAAACCAAGAGGTTATGCAATCAAACCCCCACATCCTCTTTGATTTTTATTATTTTATTCGCTCGAATAGGGAGGTTGTGGGTTTGAACCACCACAACTTCCTTATTTTAATTTAATTTCACTAGGGGCTTGGGAGGTTGTGGGTTCGAATCCACATCCCATTTATTTGCCTAATTATTTTTCTCCTCTTTCTCCTCCAGTTCGCGATTTCGAATCCCCCAGCCCCCTTTTGTCTTTTTTTCTTTTCTTTTCTTGCAAATTCACAGTGCCCAGGTTTGATTTCCCTAAGACCCATTTTCTTTTCCTTTTTTTTCGCAAAACCAGTAGCTAAGTGATGAGGTCACAGGTTCAAATCCTGGTGGCCTCACCTCTTTAAAATGCGTTTGTTTCCAAATTTCTTGGTTAAACTTTAGCCTAAAATAATATGGCATAGTTGCTGGAAATTTTAGTCACTCTTCAACTCCTTTTCATCAAAATTTTCACATGATTTAAAGGGTGAATTAAAAAATCGTTTGGAAACATTTTTAGGCGCATCATTCATAAGTTATATTTGGCTAAAAGATTGTTATTCAATCAACCATATTTTATCACAATGAACATCACATTTTATACCCATTTCACACATAAAATACACATAATGAACTGGTTAATTAATACGTCTAACAATGAGCTCATTCACTGCCAAAGTTAACTGACA
The DNA here is from genome assembly GCA_027705065.1 of Solanum peruvianum. Lineage (NCBI taxonomy): Eukaryota > Viridiplantae > Streptophyta > Magnoliopsida > Solanales > Solanaceae > Solanum > Solanum peruvianum. The sequence goes on along the minus strand of JAKWJD010001762.1, from coordinate 36,291,928 downwards.
ACATGCACCCACACACTTCATTAGTTCGATCATACATTGCTTGTCATTTTTGTTATTTCACGTACATAAACATATTCACATTCTTTATGAAAACATCATAAATGCCTAAATATACCAGCACAAAATACCCAAAATACGAAGTCATTTGGGAGCTAGTGACAAGGACATGCAACAGGGGAATAACATTAGTTTTGAAGTGAATATCTTGAATTGTAAGGGTCCTCTTTGGAAAGGGACCAAGAATGAAGAAACCCATACCTTTTGATGTTTAATACACACACGATCTGCTGTCCAAAAACCTCTCCAATCACGTCCAACATCGAAATTTTCACCAATTCTCGACGGAACACCCCTCCCTTTTGCCTAAAGTTTTTGGTTAACTAACTTTCTTAGGATTTTTGTGTTTGTTCTTAAAGTGTGAAGAACATTTGTTGTTAAACAGTTCTTGATTTTTCTTTTTTAGGCAGATAGTGTGAGAATGAGAGTTGAGAGACGTGAAATAGAAGTGTATGAGAATGAGAGTTGAGTGACATGGAAGATATTTATTAGGATTAGAAGTGTATGTTTGAAATTAGTCAAAGTAAGGTTTATTTTAATTAATAATATGTGATTTATTTATATTAGGTGAAATTACCATTATTCCCTTACAAAAATTCCGATTTTTAATCTATAATTAAATCCTTAATTTGATGTTTCAGTGGGGCTCGAACCCGAGTGACACCCCATTTGCAAAAAATGGGACACTTCGGGTCGCCCCAACCTGAATTTCTCTTTTAAATTAATAAATTAATTAATTTCTAAGGGTAATTACAATATTACCCTTGGACTTGAAAAGACCATTTTACTCCTAGACCCTCAAAACTTAAAATTTCCTCTTTTAATTCCGGTAAAGACTCTTTCAATTAATTCTTCATTTTTGAGAGCCTCACATGGTTGGTTCTAACCTTTCAAATATCAAATAACTCCCTAAGTTAATTGGATTCATCGTATTAAGGGTTGTGAGGTTTTGTTCTACATGTATCTATATGTGTGAACCTTTGTCTAATCACAAGCATTCTTGACACCTTAAGTATTTATCCTATACTTTTTAGGTTTGTTGCATTAACAACCTATGTGAATAGGTGTATTTAAGTTAGAATAAATGTTGTGTAGAGCACTATGAAATCTAGATTGAGAGATTTTGAGAGGATAAATTCTTCTATGTTTCTTGGCTCTATGGTGGGAGAGGATTCCAAGAGTTTCTTGATCCTATTTATAAGGTGTTGATTACCATCGGGTGAATTCTAGGGCGAAGTCGGAGTTAGCTTTGTACAAATTGAGGGAGGTTCCTAAAGTATGGTACACTCAATAGAAAAATAATAGGCCTGTGAGTCGGGTCGAGTGGGACTAGTTAATGGAGGCTTTCTTCGGAATGTACTTTCCAATGAGACGAGGGAGGTGAAGGTTCACAAATTTAACAATATTAAGCAAGGAAATATTAGTGTTGAGGAGTTTTCCTTCATGTTCACTATGTTGTCTAGATATGCTCCATCCTTGGTGTCTAAAACTACAGATGATATGAGTAGGTTGGTGTGCGGTGTCGTAGACCTTGTGAATGAAGAGTGTCGTACTGGCATGATCCATGATGATATTAATCTATATAGGATTATAATATATGCTAAATCCATACAAGAGTCAAAACTTAAGAGGATCACGAGAAACTTTAAGAGGGGTAAGGTGGAGGAGCAAAACAAACCTAGGTTCAAGAAGAGTGTTCTAATTTAAGATGGACCTAGTGCTTCTAACGTCAAACTTGAGATGTGTAGCGGTTTACAAGATTGTAAGCCTACTTGTATACTTGTGCAAAGAGTCACTATGGGGAATGTCTAGTTTGTATAAAGAATTGGATTGGTTGTTGTAAGGATGGACACAAATTGAGGGATTGTCGTACTATTACGGCTAGAGGAATGGAAGGTAAGCATGTTCCTCCAAGTGTGCCAGGAGATGATGCTCCAAAGAAGACTTGTTTCTATGTGATCCTTGCGAGAGGATCAAAGCCGGATGAGGATGATAATGTTGGTAAGTAATAGATTCTATCTTTACTATGATAAGTTCCTTCTATATGGGGTAGTATAATGAGTAGTAAAATGGTGATTTTACTGTCTCTTATCTTCTATTCAATTCAAGCTTAAGAAATAGAAAGTCATAGTAGCATTTTGTATAGATTCATTGTGTTTATGCGTCTTGTTAGAATCAAATTTCATTGATTCCTTTCATTGTGGATTTCAAACAGTTATGATTATTTTTGAAAATGTGTTTACATGGTTTTATATTGCATATTGTCATGTTTTTATCATCAATTGCTTAAAGGTTGCATTTTTGAAAATTTGAAGGATGTTCACGATAATGTCTTGCAGCTTACTGTAAGGTTTCTGAAAATTTGACTAAAATGTTGAAATTTGTTTTATGGTGTATAGAACTGATGTATATGAGCATTATAATGAATGTAAAATGCTTTTTTGTATTTGGAATGAAGGATGTGAGTTTTATGGCATGATGAGTTGTAGAATGAATTTCTACCTTCTTGTTGTGTTGTGAGTCTCTTGAGTATGTGAAATTGTTGTTTTACCCTAAATTTTGTATTATATTAGGTTATGTGTTATGGTTATGATCTTCTACCCTAAATTGTATATTGTATTATGTATTATGTAGTATGGTTATGATATGTTAGTTGAATCACTACTCTTCGAAGTGTTCGACAGTGGCAAGTGTCATTCATGGAAAAATGTTGTCCAAGTGGGGAAGATTGTAATACCTCTAAATCGACATTGGTTAAAATAGAGCCTAATATGTGTTTAATGAGGTTTTAATGTCCTAAAATCGTTAATAATAGTGTTTATAGGCTGTATCTAAAGTTTCATGATGTTTTAAGGTTAAATATCAAAGAAACATCCATTATATTCGAAAAGTATGCCTTCAAAGAACCTTGTATGTCCTAGTGTGTTTCATCTAGTTTTACATGTTCGTTTTGGATGAAATTGGTGTAACTGGTTCCTTACATGTATACTAGAAACGTCCGGGAAAAACTCCCCAAGAACCAACAAATGTGTCCTTGGGGAGGACCAAGCCTTGATCGAGCAAGCTGCTTAAGGCAGTATGATTTTTTCAGGATAGGAACTCGTCCACTTGGCGGACTAGGTTCATTGAGAGAAGTTGTTATGCGTCGTGGAGATAAACCATACTCCACTATTTCGGATTTTTTTTTCCAAAAATCATTCAGGAGCAACTCTGCGTCATGGACTTGTTTCCTGACGATAATTCTGGATATATAAATTCAGTTTTACTAAGGATCCTCTAAATTCAGAGGTCTTTTAAGTATTTTAGGGGCTAGTTATTGGCTGTTATTAGACCTTGTTAAACCCCAATTAACCCTACAAATCATAACCAACAAGTACAAAACAAAACCCCTGTTTTGTTTCGCGCCAAAAACCTCCATTGATGAAGCGTTGAAGATCCAAGGAAGAAGACAACTTTTTCAAGTTTTACTCCATAAATTTAGTAGTCTTTTCATCAGAACTAAGGTATGGGTTTTCATCCTATAATTTCTTCCATTCAAAGATTCAATTCAATGATTTAAATATTATCAAAACGATGAGTTCTCTTATATTGTCATTCTGCCATTGGTTCTTGCATAAAATGTTTTTTAAATATGAATTATGATTGAATTGATTTTAATTTTATGATTTTAATGTAAAAAATCTATGAACTCATGTATTTCATGAACCCTAGTTTTTTACTACTTTGTGGGTGACTTAATTATGTCTTAATGCTGATGAATTCTAGTGTAGTATTCTTGGACTATTGAATGATGTAAGAATTATATTGGATTTATGGATAGGATGTCGTAGATTTATAAATAAATATTGAATTGATTTAGATTAATTGTGTACTATAATTTCTTTTTTTGAATTTATGATCATGGCCATGGGTAAGGGCCTTTTGGCATTGTATTGGATGATTTAGCTATGGATTGAAGTGGTGAGAATGGATTGATGGTACGCTTACGTAATTCTCTTAGTTTTACGTAATGTAGGTCTTTAATTATGTTGTGACTTGTATGGTCCACTTGTGATGCAGTGCTATGTGCTTTACTTATGAATGATGTGTCCTCATCCGTGTTACTTTATGTATAATGATGATCATGACCTTCTCGACAGTACTTTATATATTATGATGGTTTTGTAGTTGATTTGTATGAAGTGTGATCATATCCATCTACTTGTGATTAAGGAGAATTTATGTGTTCTCTATTGATGTTGTTAGGTGATCATGTTAGACTATGCCTATGTCCTTATGTTTGTAGTCTTAGAGTTAATGCATAATTCTTCTTAATTGGATATATGAGTCTTGTTATGGTTATATTGATGATACGATAGTAGCATATAGGGTGACCTAAAGTTGACTTGGTTGTTCTTATGTGCTACTTGAAAGATATGCTATATGTTAGAAGTAAGGCATTGATGCGTATTGTTTAGGTATACCTAAGTCCCTTTTTCTTGATGCATGAATGATGTGTGAATATGTGATCTCTTTGGTAGGTAATCTTAGTGCAACTTGTATTTTATGTGAGACCTTGAACTATATAAAGAAGGTCAATATGTGGAACCTTTTAGAAAGAAGGTTATTATATCCTTGAAGTTTAAAGTTGTAATGCTATCATTCTTGTGTGAATGGTGGACATAAAGTTAGTTGGATGGAACGACATGAAATTTTCCTTAGTAAAGTCATTATTATATCTTTTTAACCATTGGAAGGCATCCCTAGGAGACGTCTTTTGTAAGGTGTTATGATTTGGTTGTGAATTTGTTACGGAACCTCTCATGTACTCCTTTCTGTGAATTACTCTATGAGAAGAAAGGATAGCATCGAGTGAGTATGGTTTGGGAAGTATCTCTAGTTAAGGATGAGGCTAGAGTACAAAAAAACCCTTCATATCCCTTAACCAATTCCTACATGGGATGTGTCAAAGTTCTACCATTGACAAGTAGAACACCCTCAATCGGAGTAGGTTACAACTATGGATTCCATGCCTTGTTACCATGTTCTATGTCAGTTATTGCTTATTATTATCATATGTGATACCCTCTAGTGTTGGAGAAGTTCTCTGAAGTTTAGGTGGTGCTATGAGACGTTATCTAGACATTACACAATAGGAGTTGAAGATTTTGGTGAGTGAGTCCCTAGGTGTTCTCAAAGATCATTACTTGCATGTCTTTATATGTTGAATGTCTCTTAAGTTAACTAATGACGATAATGACTTAAGTTATAGAGCATGTTAAATAAATAAGTACTTACCTAGAGTAGTTAAGGGTTTTCTAGTTAAGGTACGAAGGAGTCATAAGAATGGACACTTCCTATCTTACATGGGTAAGTCTTATGAATGAATCTAGACAGGAAAGTTTGTTGAATAAGTAGACATGATCTAAACTTAGTAAGTCTTAAAGATTATTTAAGTAACTTTGGTGAGGGTGTATATGCGTTCACTTCTTTAGTTACTTAAGTATGTCTTTTGATAACCATTGGAGGAGAATGTCATACTATATGTATGTTATTGTATGAAATGAGAATGATCTTATCCTTGTTAATCTAAAGGATCTCTTAAGTGTGTGTGATGGGATTGTATGGACGGTCGCTTCACAACTAACCCAAGTGAACCTGATAATAACCTTGGTAGGAGGATCTCATGTTTATGTTTTTGGTATATTGTAAGTGTATTTATCTCATTATAGGTAGTCTGAAATAACATTTAGGTGTGCCTATAGAGGGTGTATGTGTTGTCTCTCTTTGTCTTACTTAAATGAGTCTTACAATAGTTTTTTGTGAGAGCGTTGTTTGTTAAATGAGTTTACTGTAATATTGGGTTTAGTTCACTGTGAAGTGACTTGGTTCAATGTAATATTTCTTAATTTTTGATAAAATACTTACGTGATATCTCATTTGTTCCTAAGGTGCTATATGTTGTTCTTACGATTATATTATGATGTTTTAATTTAAAAAAGAGTATATTTTCAATAAATGTACATTTTCATGATTTTATGCATTATGGCATACGTAGTACATATGTTTGTATTAATTCCTTACTTTTATCTATCTCTAATGTTATTAATAGGTGAAATCATTTTCGGAGAGAAGCTTGGAATATAGGATATTTCAAGCAACTTGAACAACGTCCTCGTTTGATTCGAGGGCATAGATGTGTTTTGATTTCTTATTTGGAAACATTGTAATAGACTTAGTACTATTATATTTATGTATGGTCCATGTACCATGTATTCTTGTGTCTAAAATTTGATGATAGGAGATTTAGTATTTCCTAAAGTTATTATATCAAAAATATTTTGAAAGACTATTCGATTATTGTGAAAAGTCTTAATTCCGCACTACTTTTCATATATATATATATATATATATATATATATATATATATATATATATATATATATATATATATATATATATATATATATATATATATACATATAGCTTTGAATGATATGAAAGGGCTTGTACAATATCTCCGAGAGTTAAAGTACGCCATGTTGCGCTATGACTGTATCATATCTTCTTGTGTGTACTCGTGGGTCGTGACATTTACCCCTCATATGCGTAGCTCATAGGTTAATGATGTGAATATCCTTTCATCAACACCTAAGTCATGTGAGAATATCCTTTCATATGGACATAACATATACATAACATAATCTAGTTTAGAGTAAAATTGAGCAACACCTTTTAAAAGACCATACACTAGATTATCATAACATGATTCATTCATGTGTGTGTATGTGTATATATATGAGACAACCTTTCTGATAAACACTATTAGACACTACAGATCATTACTTTATTAGTCATTACCTTACTTCATAACATAGCAAGAAGAAGCATAAGAGTAACTTCTAATCCCTCACAATCATGCATTCATAAACATCTCATGTTCATTTCTTAATCATGTACCATAACTTATATACATAAAGAATCACCCCAGGAATTATTCTTTAAACTTACACAAGTGCAATATATAGGTAAAGTACCATACCCTTACCTATACTAGTATACATATCACGTCGTCCTTCTTAAGATACTTCTTTCATACTTTCATGACCATATTACACTTGTAGTCATGCTTGAAGGGTGTGTACGTGCATATTTTCCAACATGATCACATAAAGTTAACAACATCGTATTGAGGAAGCCACCCTATAAAAAACACAACACATATAAAAAATCCTTCAAGTCTTAAGTTACACATATAGAGTATAAACGACTATTGACTGCACACACTCACATTACATCATAGGAGAATAAGAACATATTTAAAATCTAAACATAGAAGACTACTACTCATGCATATATGACCACATAATCAACTTTCTAAACATGATTATCATCATATTGAATATGTTTACACATGTTGCTTTCCTGGCCATGATCACAACACATAAGGAATAAGATGAATGAAAACACCACCAGCATAAGTGGACCATATAAATCAACACAATTAATTGACAATTTTACACTAGATAGAGAGATCTAGGTCAAATCACCTAGTCTCGATTTTATTATCATCATTGATAAACTCCCAACAATTCATAAGTAATTCATATAGAAAAAATTAGCATTAGGCAATAAAACATAATAATAATCAGAATTCATCAAAGTCTAAACAAGATCACAAGACCCAGATTATAGGACATATTGAGAAATTAAAAGGATCATGTGTTCTTTATGAAATTTTATTGAGATTCATCTTTAAAATATTATCTTATCATAAATTAATCATTATAATTCTTTTTAAATCAATTTGACAATGAACCCATGGCTAGATTGAAAGATAAACAATTTTGGATCATGAACTATCTTTGAAAAACTACTGAAGGAACTCCTTCGATAGAAGATTACTTATATACGGAGGCTTAACGGTATTTCAATACATTTTACTTAAGAGTTGTGTGTGTCTAGAACCTTTTGTAGTAGTTTTAACAAGTTTTTGTGTTTGTTTTGTAGGAAAGATGTTCAGGTGACGAGATTAGTAAACAATTCATAAGTTGCAGAATAGGACCTACAAAGGCCATCGACGGTCTGTCATCTGATTGACAGACTGTTGTAGGGGATATTAGATGAGAAAATAAGGACTTTGGAGAAGACTCGGGGAAATCTTACCAACTCTGGAACTAGGAGAGTGAATGAAGCTTCGTCGACTGATCGACGGACCATACTGTTGGATCGTGTTTTTATTATCAAAGAAGGTTCCATTACCCAAAGTTGGAGAAATTCTAAGGATGGAGCTAAAAAGGAATTGGCGGATCGTAGGTGCATTGACGGACCATATTGTTTATTAGTTAATTAATTTAGAAAAGGTGCCACCCGAAGAAAGAAAAAATATTCTAATTTGTAATCGACAAATGGAGTTCACGGAGCGTCGAGCAATCGACGGTCCGTTAATTTGTCTATATGTTTAAGCCACGTCAACTAAACAAACATTCCTTATTTTAATTCATTTTTCTTTAGTATAATGATTTTATAAATAGGGAATTAAAACCTCATTTTGGGATTAGCTACTCTTGTTATTGTGATATTTTATTTTAGAGATTGTTGGTTGCAAATATTTAGCAATTTAATAGTTTTCATATTCATGTTGAAGGATTTTGTTGTAATTGCAAGGTTAATTTATGGTTTCTTCTTCTAATTAAGTATGTTCATGAGATATTTCTTAAAACAATGAATTGTGATTTTACTTTCCTAGGTTCTTGTACGTATTGATAAATATTTCGTTAGAAGTGTTTTTAACAAGTGCAAACGTTAGAACTCGCCTTGTTGCTACTTGCGTGACTAAGGTGTTAGGAATAAGAAAAGAATTATCAAGATAGATTTTGTGTTATACTATCTAATAGGCTTGTGTTGATTGATGCAATGTTACAACTAAGCCATACATAGATTATGAAATCTAATATGAGGTAAAGTCAAGGGTTAGTAGCTAGTACACACGTAGCCGGATCAAGGAACTGGGTAAAATTCTTGAGATGTTGTACGAATGATTCAGAGATACATTACTTACAACTTTACATGCAAAAGACTAGGAAAGAATTGCTATTGACAGGAATACGATTTTATGAGCCTCTAAGAAACATATAAACTCTAGTTATTCTCACAACTTGATAAAACCTCAACATTTACTTTTGCTTACTTGTTCACTTAGATTAATTAAGAAACTTGTTTCATAAACTCCCCCCTTTAAGTAAGTTCTTTCGAAAAGACCTTGTCTAAATACACATGATTGTTAATTCAAAATAAGTCTAAATGATTTTCCTTATAGGATCGAGCCTCACCTACTAGTTAGGTTATTTACTTCATTAGTACCGCTTATACATTTTAGGGAGGTTTAATTTGAGTGTATCAATTACCAAAGGATCAAGGATTTCCATACCTTACTTCATCAGAAGACACAAGAATTTAGAGATGAAAGCATTAGAATCCATGCCCTAGCTTCTTCTTGAGCTTTGATTAAAATGGTGATTCTAGAGAGAGTTTTCTTTTATAGGGAAAAGTATAATCTGAGAAATGAATTTGAATTGGGGTGTAACACCCCGAGCCTACTTCCTAGTCGTGGATGACACCCAATGACCACTGCTGGCCTTAAACGAACCCTTGGCGTGGCTTACTAAATATAGCAGAAGGCTTAACATCAGATAACTGAAGAAATAACTTCAAATATAATATTTATCCGTAATGGAAACCTTAAGTCTTATATTTTACTAATGATATGAAAGGCAAAAGAAAATTATCACTGTCTATCTATTTATGAAACATCTATTAATAAAGATGGTACTTGAGACAGGACCCCCAATCATCCTAACAACTGAACCTAAAACAAGTAACTAAATGATAAAGATGTCCTTTTTAATTAGGGAGGCTAACAAACTGACTCTGAGCAGCTCACTAGATCACCGGTGCGCACTGGATCACTAGTTACCTACGTCAGCTTCATGATATTACGCAGTCCATTTGGCATCACTATATTGAATGTACGAGTATGCGAGTTATAATGCGAAACAATACTTAATGTTTAAAAGGACTAAGAACAAACACTTACCTTGTCTTTGCTCAAATTCTGAATTTACTAATCATTTCAATATAATTAAATTAAAAGAAGTGTGCAATATAAAGAACATTATCTAAACATGTTGAAAACTCTTAATGTATGCAGGATTCCATTAACTCTAACATGTATATAGGAATATAAGTACACTGATGTATCTAAAAATACAACAACTTCTACGGGAGTTTGTCTAACCGATAACAAACACTTAAAAGCTACAATGATGACATATCGATCTACTAATGTTGCAAGGACATCCTACACTCCGACAAAGGTAAAAGACCTAAAGTTGCTACTAAATCCACTAGTCTATTTTAAAGGGTTAATCTAAAAAAATATGAAACTTTTCTACCCATGGTGTCTACATGGTTATGGGCGTTGTGAGTCCTCTAAACTCTCCTCCATATCGGTGCTTAATACAACTCCTAAGATATACGAGCTCTTATATTTTAAAAACATATTGATTTTGTGCTTGAGATTAGTGCTCAAAAGAGATAGCTCAAAGGCTATATTGGAAATCCTAGTTTACCTACATGGTTCTTATAGAAAGCTATAGTTCTTTATGAAAAATTTCCCTTAGTATCCTTTGAAATGAAAGTTCCCTTACTTCTTTAAATATGAAAACATTTTTGAAGTTATTGTTGGAATACTTACTCCCACATAATTTTGAAGAAAAGAACTTCAACTTAACTCTTTGCTTAGTTTGAAACTCTATTCTTAAAATGAATGTTTAAATAATTCTCTTGAAAACCTTTAAGAATATTACTTTAACTTAGTTCTTAGCATTAGACTTGACTTCTTAACTTCTTGGACTTTTATCGTAACTTTCCATGAATTGAATTATGGATTCAAGGTTATTATTCGAGTTTTTTTTAATGATTCCTAGGTGTTTAGATATCATTTGAATTAATTAAAATCACAGGAAGGTGTTAATGTACCATAGAAGGGATTAAAAGGACTAATCAACAAAAACTGGAGGAAAAATGCCAGGTTGGGGGTATCAGTGGTGCACCTCTCCAGCCTCAGTTGATTGAGCCTTTATTTTGGTGCACTATGGCAGGACATATTTGACTGAGGCCAATTTCTAGCGCACTGCAGGCGCGCTGCCCGTGCCCCTACCCTGATGCATCTGAAAAAAATTTCAACTCGTTTTTCATCTCCAACCTTCCTAGATCTTTCACAAACACCTTAGACTATTGGTACTCTCAATAATCATTGAATTCAACTTAAAAAACCGGAGAAGCAATAATTCAACCAATAATGACAACAAACAATTTAACTAAAAAGAATTGAAAACTATTCATCAAGAAAATAGCTTTTAATATTAAATCAACTCATTGATTTCTAATTGAAACAAATTGTTGTGTGGATGAATTAGTCCAACACGAAAGATCCAACATAACTTAATAGGGATAACCCCCAATGAAATTCCCTCAGATATCTTTGCATTCTTGATGAATACTCGGCCTTTTTCTCCTTTCTCATTCTTCTCATTTATTTTCTCCCACCCTAAGTGTATTTTAAATTTTCTAAAACTGACTTTGGGCTTATTTTTTCCACTAATAAACCTTTAAAACAAATTTACGAAATAATTTGGTGAAAATACCACTTTAACCATACTAAAATACGGATTGGGATCTTTCTCAAGAAAACAACCCAACTTCCGATAAACATATCTCCCGTATACGATATCGAAAGTGACAAAACTTGACTTCATTTGAAAGATCACTCCAAGGGATTTCCAACCATAGAAAGAATTTGCTCTAACTCATCCTAAAATACATGTTATGGACATTTGAAAATGACAAAAAAAATAATTTTTAGACTTAGGAAATTTTCAAGATTTTCCTTTTTCATTCTTTAAGTTATAAATTCTTATTCCTTAGCTTATTCTTAGATATTTTGAGTTACGAGATATTACAATATCTCCCAATTGAGAACATTCATCATCGATCAGAATTATTTCATTAAGAAAAGAATAGTATCCTCAAGTTTAACTCTCGATAATGAAAAGTATTAACAACTTGAAAGTGAATAAGAAGTGAATTAGTACCTTAATCTGAATTTTCTTTGGATTCAAAAAGTTGTGGATATCTCTTCTTCATATCCTCTTCAGCTTCCCAAATTTCTTCCACAAAAAATTAGTTCCTCCAAAACACCTTGACTGATACAACCTCCTTTGTTCTCAACTCTTGAACTTGACGATAAATAATTTGAATCAAAATCTCCTCATATGATAAGCTATCTTTATTCCTAACATTATAAGTTGGTATTATTAGTGATGGATTACCCATGCACTTCTTCAACTTGGATACATAAAATATGGGATGAATCGCTGCTAATTCTGAATGTAACTACAACTCATAAGCTACGTTGTCAACTCTTTTAGATATCTTAAAAGGACAATATACCGGGAACTATGTTTCCCCTTCTTACCAAACCTAATAATACCTTAATGGGTGAAACTTTAGGAATACCCAATTATCTACTTTAAATTTTAATGCTCTCCTCGTCATATCTCTGTATAAATTTTCACGACTCTTTGCCGATTTTAACCTGCATTGGATCCCCTTCACCTTCTCCATGTCCTTGTGAACTACATTTGTCATACCAATAGTTTTTCACAAACTTGGAACCAAATAATAGGAGATCTGCATCTTCTCCCATAAAGATCTTCATATGGAGCCATTTGGATGCTCTAATGGAAGCTGTTGTTTGAAATAAATACAATGAGAGGTAGGTGATCGTCCTAGTTCTTCTTGAAATTAATCAGACAATCACTCAACATATTTTCTAAGGTCTGATAGTACGTTTTGCTTTTCCATTTATCTTAGGATCAAAAGCCGTGGTTTAGATCACTTTCGAACCCAAAGCAATCTTGAATGACTTCTAGAACAAAGTAGTAGAGTGTCCACCTCTATTTAAAATAACGGAGACATGAACTCCATGAAGTCTTCCACTTCTTAAATGTACAACTTAGCATATCCTTGCCCAAATGGGTAGTCTTTACATGCAAAAAGTGGGCAAATTTTATCATTCTATCGACAATTGCCCAAATAAATCATGCTTCATGTAGGTCTTTGGCAAGACTTTCATGAAGTCCATATTAATCATCTCCCACCTCCATTATGGATGTTTTATATTCCGAGCCAAACCTCCAGGTCTTTTGTGTTCTTGTTATTTCTTGGAAATTTGGGCACTTGGTAACATACCCTACAATGTCCTTCTTCATACCTTCCCACTAATATACTTCTCTCAAGTAATAGTACCCATTAGTGGAAGCCATATAAATGCATTTTTATAGCGATGAGCCTGATCTATGATCCTCTCATGGAGGTTGTCCACCCTAGGTACACACGATATACCTTGATACTTGGGTACACCATCTCCCCCTTGTTCATAGGCCAATGCTATTTGCTTAAAAACATATGACTTCCAATCAAGAAAAAAATGGTCTTTGTGTTGCTTTTCTTTCACCTCTAACACTAATGAGGATTCATCCCCATTAGTCACCGTTATTCTTCCTTATTTTGAATCTATATGTCTGACTCCCAGGCTTGCAAGTATGTGCATGTCTTAGCAAAATCTTTTTTCTCGTCTTCTAGATGGGCAATACAACCTATAGACAAGTACCTCAAGGCATCAAAAACCACATTAGGCTAACTTGGGTTGTAATGAATGTTATGTCATAATTATTGAGAAATTCTAATTATCTCCTTTGTTTGAGATTAATCTTTTTTTGAGAGAACACATATTGTAGATTATTAGAATTAGTGAATATATCAACATGAATTCCATACAAATAGTGATGCCATATCTTTAAGGAAAAACTACCACGGACAACTCTATGTTATGGGTTTGGTAGTTCTTCCCATGAACCTTCAAACTATCTCGGTCATACGCAATGAACTTGCCCTTATTAGCACATAACCCAAACCAACTCTTGATGCATGACAATCCACCACAAAACCTTGTTTACCCTCCTGTAAGGTTAAGACTAGACCCGTAGTCAACCCTTTTTCAACTCCTAAAAGTTCTTATCATAAGCCTCAGACCACTGAAACATACTGCCTTCTAGGTCAACTTAGTTAAAGGAGAAGAGATAAATGAAGACCCTTAAATTAAACTTCTATAGTAGCTAGTCAAGACTAAGAAACTCCGTTTATTTTTTAGAGACCTGGGTCTAGGCGAAGTCGAGCTGCCTCTATCTTTTGGGTATTGACTCTAATCCCATCACTAGAAACTATGTGATTCAAGAATTCAACAGATTTATGACAAAACCCACACTTGGAGAATTTGTTATAGAACTCCTTTTCTCTCAAAGTCTGAAGTATTATTCTGAGGTGACTACCATGATCTTCTTCATTCCTTAAATAGACTAGTATGTTATCAACGAAGAGGATAACAAACATATCTAAATAAGGAATGAATACTTTGTTCATAAGATCATGCGCACTGCTGATGCATTGGTCAGTCTAAAAGTCATTACCAAAAAATCATAATGCCCATATTTGGTTCTAAAGGTTATTTTTGGAATGTCACATTCCCTAAGTATCAACAAATTTTACCCTGACCTTACATTTATTTTTGAGAAGTAGAAAGCACCCTAAAGACTGTCTTAAAGATCATCAATCCTTGGAAGAGATTATGTATTCTTGATGGTAACCTTATTCAGTTGAAGGTAATCTATACAAATCCTAAGGGACCTATCTTTCTTTCTTATAAAGAAGACTGGAGTGTTCCAATGTTAGAAACTTGGTTGAATAAAGCCCTTATATAAGAAATCTTTGAATTGTTTTTTGACATCTTTCAACTCTTTGATGTAATTCTATATGGAGGAATAGAGATAGGTCAAGTAATATCTATGCCGAAATCTATATCTCTCAAAGGAGGGACTCTGGGAATATCATGTGGAAACTCTTTTACTACTTAAGTTGCTGAATAGGAGGTACATCAACACTTTAGCCATTAACTTTGACTAAGTGATAAAATACACCCTTTTTAAACTAAATTTCTCACCTTAAGGTACGAAATGAAGCGATCCTTTGGCTCTGCTGAAATGTTTTTCCACTCAAAGATTGGTTCATTTTTAAAATAAAACATGACTACTTAAGTTTTAGAATCAACTAAGGCCTAAGAGACATTAAGATAGTCCATATCAAGAATGACATCAAAGTCTACCATGTATAACTCAACTAAATTAGCCATGGTATTTTTTGTGATTGTCGAAAACGGGAAAATAAATATAGATTCTTTATGCTAGAATGAATTCTCCAATAGGTGTGGCAACACGGAATGGTTCACTATGTTGCTCAGGGATAGCATTAAAGTTAGTAACAACATATGGAGTTAGAAAAGACAAATTTGCTCCAAGGTCAGCAATGCATAAATAGTAAATACAAAGACTTCAATCATACTAATGCCAACATCTGGGGAATTCTCATGTTCTTGGAGATTGTTGAGAGAATAAAAACAATTTTTTCTCCACCCGAAGAGAAAGTAGCTCCCCTGGGTGCACCTCGGTCTTGATGGAGCACCTGTAAAGGCTGACCCCTATTTCCCCCATTACCACTTCCCTTCTTATTTATTGGATACTCTCTCGTCAAGTTCCCGGTCTGAGCTCACTTGAAGCAACCCGTGTAACACTTCGTGCAGGCAGGAGACTTACTAACTCTATGCACCACAGTACCTTGTGAATATGCAGGCTTAACCCGGGTATTCTTACTGTGACTCTCACCTCTATCTTGGGTGACGGTATAGTGATAGGTGATTCAGCAGGACTCGTATATTTCTATTGGAAAGATGACTGATTTGCATTACTCTTCTGTTGCCCGAATTAATTATCTGTCTTAGCCCTCTTGTTCTTGAACTACTCTCTATCCCAAGACTTTCTTCCTCTAACTTTTTTACATATAAACATTAACCTTGAAAAATCCGTGTCACGAATAAGCGTTGCTGCCCGACCCCCTTTTCTTGATAGACGTCCAACCCGAGAAAAAAAAGATCATCCTGCTCCTCATCTCCTTAACTATCTTAAGAGCATAGTGAGACCGTTTAGTGTACTTTAACCCATAATTATTCACATGTAGCACATCCTTCTTAATGTTTGGGACTCACGTACATTTTCCTTTCCAATTCTTGAGGAAGGAAATTCCCCAAGAAGGCCTCTTCAAAACATGTCCATCTCGCAGGTGGTGCATCTTCACTTCTACTGTCTTTCTACTGATTAAACCATTACCTAGAAATGCATCATGAGTTGATAAGAAACTAGCTCAACCCTTTCAGTATCAACCACGTACATCACAGTAAACACCTTCTTAAACTCTTCCATAAAGATTTTCCGATCCTCTGTAGTGCTTGATCATGTCAAAAAGTGAGGTTTCATTCAACAGAACTCATGAACTCAACATTTGTAACTTTTCTATGTTGACCAATCTGGTTAATCACCACCTGACTCAATATTCTAATAACCTCACAGAACTCAACATTGGTGACTTGTCTTTGAGGTTGCACGTTTGGTGAATTAGGTAGATCTTGTTCCTCATATTTCTTCTGGCTGGACGACCTCTTTCATCTCTTCACAGAGACATGATGATGTGAAACACGCATAAGAACAAACAAGAAAGAATCTTTTAGAGATAACTCTAACACACGAAAGGAAATATGAAAGAAATGAGGAACTCCTAATGTTGTAGACTCCTAATCATATATGTGGCGCTTCATTGTCATGACTAAGAATATAGATACATGGATTCAAAGACACCCTATAATTTTTGAACATTATGCTTTGATACCAAATTTTTCATACCCCAAGCCTACACACTGGACGTGGACGGCACCCAATGAACATTGCTTGCCTTGAATGAATCCTTGGCCTGGCATAATTAAAATTGTTTAATACTTCAACACAAAATATAACTCAATAAATCACATTAAATGTAATACTTATCTAAAATGGCAACTTCATGTCTTACAAAGACTCTAAAATAAAGATCGATGTTTGGATAGGACCCCTAATCATCTTAACAATGCAAAATCAAAAATGAAAGGAGGCTCACCTAATGACTCTTAGATTCTCACAGTATAAGAGGAGCACCAATTAATAATCTTTCTTACCTTTGTTTGCATCATGATATGTTGTAGGCCAACTAACTTCAGTTCATTGGATGTACGGTTATGCGTGTTTGAATTCTCATAAACACTTAAGATTGAAAAGTATTAATAAGAAACACTAACCTTGGCTCTACTCAACTCATGAATAACTACTCATTTCAATATAATGCAATTTAAAAGAAGTATGCAATATAAAAAAAAACATTATCTAAAACATGCCGAAAACTCTCAATGTAAGCAAGATACCATTAACTGTGAAATATATATAGGAATACAAGTAAATTTATGTGTATAAAAATACTATAACATGTGTGGGAGTTTATCTAACAAACAACTATCAGTTAAGAGCTACAGTGACGATACATCGATCTAGCTCACCCTGCCAGCATTACAGGCCAAAGGTACAAGAACTGAACTGCCTAATGGATCAATTGTCTATTTTAAAGGTTTAATCTAATATGTATGAAACTTTTATACCCTTGGTAGCTACATGGTTTATGGGGGTTTTTATTCATCTGAACTCTCCCCTATATCGTTGCTCAACACTAATGTAGCGACCCTCAAAATTAACTTTGTTGAAGTAGAGTTTCGCAAGTGTGTAAAGAGTTAATAATGTGTTAAAATAATGAATTTTAGTATTTTGTGTTAGTTTGGTATGTTTTTATGTCAAACATCAAGGAACTAACAAGACGTTCAACGAGTGGACGTCTATGTGCCTGCATTAGTTTTATATGCCTTTGTATATGTAGGTAGTTGTTTGGTGTTAAACTTTATATGGGAGGACCCTAAGACCTAGATGACAATGTTTATGGGTTCAACATCTGGGTAAAACTCTACGTAGTACCACGCGGGGACCTAGAGGAGGACTGTAATAGTTAGGCAAAAACTGCATAAAAGTGTGCCAACCAAATGATGGTCCGTCGATGATCGGCATCGATGGTTGCCTGCAAAAGCTATCAATAAACATTCAAGCTTATGGCGTTTTAGTGAATTCACCCAAGTATTTTTTGAAGAATTTATGATTTTTTAGGGTATTTAGGGTATTTTAACTGGTTTTATACTCCTTCATATAGGTAATACTTCATTATTTAAATATCAAAACCCACCCTCAAGAAAGACTCTCTCAAACCTCAAAGAATCTAGGACTCAAGAAAACAATAGAAGTGAAGGTCATGGACATTTTCTTCACAAAAAATTTTGTCGGTTTCTTCACATTGAGGTATTTTAGTTCACCCTTTAATCTTATTTATTCAAGGATCCATTACAAAGATATTTCAAAAGGGTTTAAAACTCCTACTTCTTCTATCTTTGACTTGAAACACTTGTTTTTAAATGGACAAATTTAATGATTGAAATATGTTATTTCTAGTGTTAGTTGATGATTTTTATTTAAAACCCCCAACGAATTCATGCTTATTCATATTTACATCTTTTAGCTTATGAAGTGGGTTTAGTGTGTACGTCTAGATAGTGTTAGACTTGAGTTTCTCATGATGTAATTTGAATTAGTTAGTGCCTATTTATACTTTAATTGATGTTTTAATGATATATAGAGAAAGGGTTGTAAAGTCTTGGATAATTGGTATATAAGTTGTATTGTTTAGTTCTATTGTGAAGTAATGTTGAGTATTATGCTCCACATTTGGTGGTGATATTTACTTGAAGTATATGAATATATTTTTATAAATGTGGGTATTGTGATTATGGACTTCAAGGCATGGAATGTGAAGTGAAGTTATGTGAATGACGTTTATGCATGATGTGTTTAAAGATGTTGAAATGTGTATCTTCACATTGTTATGCCGAAATCAAGTATATGTATATGTGAAGCATTGTAGTGAGTGAGATATAATATAAAAAAAATATGAGGATATTAAGAGTCAACATTATGAAATGGTGATTCTGTGAAAGATGTGCTCACATGTGTTCACACACACACTTTTAATGAATGAATGAGGTTAATGAATGTGAATGGGGGATTGTAGAGTAGAAACTCTTCATGAGTAGATATTAAATGTCTAGACCATTCCATAAAGATTTTCAGATCCTCTGTAGTGCTTGATCATGTCAAAAAGTGAGGTTTCATTCTACAGAACTCATGAACTCAACATTTGTAACTTTTCTATGTTGACCAATCTGGTTAATCACCACCTGACTCAATATTCTAATAACCTCACAGAACTCAACATTGGTGACTTGTCTTTGAGGTTGCACGTTTGGTGAATTAGGTAGATCTTGTTCCTCATATTTCTTCTGGCTGGACGACCTCTTTCATCTCTTCACAGAGACATGATGATGTGAAACATGCATAAGAACAAACAAGAAAGAATTTTTTAGAGATAACTCTAACACACAAAAGGAAATATGAAAGAAATGCGGAACTACTAATGTTGTAGACTCCTAATCATATATGTGGCGCTTCATTGTCATGACTAAGAATATAGATACATGGATTCAAAGACACCCTATAATTTTTGAACATTATGCTTTGATACCAAATTTTTCATACCCCAAGCCTACACACTGGACGTGGACGGCACCCAATGAACATTGCTTGCCTTGAATGAATCCTTGGCCTGGCATAATTAAAATTGTTTAATACTTCAACACAAAATATAACTCAATAAATCACATTAAATGTAATACTTATCTAAAATGGCAACTTCATGTCTTACAAAGACTCTAAAATAAAGATCGATGTTTGGATAGGACCCCTAATCATCTTAACAATGCAAAATCAAAAATGAAAGGAGGCTCACCTAATGACTCTTAGATTCTCACAGTATAAGAGGAGCACCAATTACTAATCTTTCTTACCTTTGTTTGCATCATGATATGTTGTAGGCCAACTAACTTCAGTTCATTGGATGTACGGTTATGCGTGTTTGAATTCTCATAAACACTTAAGATTGAAAAGGATTAATAAGAAACACTAACCTTGGCTCTACTCAACTCATGAATAACTACTCATTTCAATATAATGCAATTTAAAAGAAGTATGCAATATAAAAAAAAAACATTATCTAAAACATGCCGAAAACTCTCAATGTAAGCAAGATACCATTAACTGTGAAATATATATAGGAATACAAGTAAATTTATGTGTATAAAAATACTATAACATGTGTGGGAGTTTATCTAACAAACAACTATCAGTTAAGAGCTACAGTGACGATACATCGATCTAGCTCACCCTGCCAGCATTACAGGCCAAAGGTACAAGAACTGAACTGCCTAATGGATCAATTGTCTATTTTGAAAGGTTTAATCTAATATGTATGAAACTTTTATACCCTTGGTAGCTACATGGTTTATGGGGGTTTTTATTCATCTGAACTCTCCCCTATATCGTTGCTCAACACTAATGTAGCGACCCTCAAAATTAACTTTGTTGAAGTAGAGTTTCGCAAGTGTGTAAAGAGTTAATAATGTGTTAAAATAATGAATTTTAGTATTTTGTGTTAGTTTGGTATGTTTTTATGTCAAACATCAAGGAACTAACAAGACGTTCAACGAGTGGACGTCTATGTGCCTGCATTAGTTTTATATGCCTTTGTATATGTAGGTAGTTGTTTGGTGTTAAACTTTATATGGGAGGACCCTAAGACCTAGATGACAATGTTTATGGGTTCAACATCTGGGTAAAACTCTACGTAGTACCACGCGGGGACCTAGAGGAGGACTGTAATAGTTAGGCAAAAACTGCCTAAAAGTGTGCCAACCAAATGATGGTCCGTCGATGATCGGCATCGATGGTTGCCTGCAAAAGCTATCAATAAACATTCAAGCTTATGGCGTTTTAGTGAATTCACCCCAAGTATTTTTTGAAGCATTTATGATTTTTTTAGGGTATTTAGGGTATTTTAACTGGTTTTATACTCCTTCATATAGGTAATACTTCATTATTTAAATATCAAAACCCACCCTCAAGAAAGACTCTCTCAAACCTCAAAGAATCTAGGACTCAAGCAAACAATAGAAGTGAAGGTCATGGACATTTTCTTCACAAAAAATTTTGTCGGTTTCTTCACATTGAGGTATTTTAGTTCACCCTTTAATCTTATTTATTCAAGGATCCATTACAAAGATATTTCAAAAGGGTTTAAAACTCCTACTTCTTCTATCTTTGACTTGAAACACTTGTTTTTAAATGGACAAATTTAATGATTGAAATATGTTATTTCTAGTGTTAGTTGATGATTTTTATTTAAAACCCCCAACGAATTCATGCTTATTCATATTTACATCTTTTAGCTTATGAAGTGGGTTTAGTGTGTACGTCTAGATAGTGTTAGACTTGAGTTTCTCATGATGTAATTTGAATTAGTTAGTGCCTATTTATACTTTAATATGATGTTTTAATGATATATAGAGAAAGGGTTGTAAAGTCTTGGATAATTGGTATATAAGTTGTATTGTTTAGTTCTATTGTGAAGTAATGTTGAGTATTATGCTCCACATTTGGTGGTGATATTTAATTGAAGTATATGAATATATTTTTATAAATGTGGGTATTGTGATTATGGACTTCAAGGCATGGAATGTGAAGTGAAGTTATGTGAATGACGTTTATGCATGATGTGTTTAAAGATGTTGAAATGTGTATCTTCACATTGTTATGCCGAAATCAAGTATATGTATATGTGAAGCATTGTAGTGAGTGAGATATAATATAAAAAAATATGAGGATATTAAGAGTCAACATTATGAAATGGTGATTCTGTGAAAGATGTGCTCACATGTGTTCACACACACACTTTTAATGAATGAATGAGGTTAATGAATGTGAATGGGGGATTGTAGAGTAGAAACTCTTCATGAGTAGATATTAAATGTCTAGACCATTCCATAAAGACTTTCAGATCCTCTGTAGTGCTTGATCATGTCAAAAAGTGAGGTTTCATTCTACAGAACTCATGAACTCAACATTTGTAACTTTTCTATGTTGACCAATCTGGTTAATCACCACCTGACTCAATATTCTAATAACCTCACAGAACTCAACATTGGTGACTTGTCTTTGAGGTTGCACGTTTGGTGAATTAGGTAGATCTTGTTCCTCATATTTCTTCTGGCTGGACGACCTCTTTCATCTCTTCACAGAGACATGATGATGTGAAACATGCATAAGAACAAACAAGAAAGAATCTTTTAGAGATAACTCTAACACACGAAAGGAAATATGAAAGAAATGAGGAACTCCTAATGTTGTAGACTCCTAATCATATATGTGGCGCTTCATTGTCATGACTAAGAATATAGATACATGGATTCAAAGACACCCTATAATTTTTGAACATTATGCTTTGATACCAAATTTTTCATACCCCAAGCCTACACACTGGACGTGGACGGCACCCAATGAACATTGCTTGCCTTGAATGAATCCTTGGCCTGGCATAATTAAAATTGTTTAATACTTCAACACAAAATATAACTCAATAAATCACATTAAATGTAATACTTATCTAAAATGGCAACTTCATGTCTTACAAAGACTCTAAAATAAAGATCGATGTTTGGATAGGACCCCTAATCATCTTAACAATGCAAAATCAAAAATAAAGGAGGCTCACCTAATGACTCTTAGATTCTCACAGTATAAGAGGAGCACCAATTACTAATCTTTCTTACCTTTGTTTGCATCATGATATGTTGTAGGCCAACTAACTTCAGTTCATTGGATGTATGGTTATGCGTGTTTGAATTCTCATAAACACTTAAGATTGAAAAGGATTAATAAGAAACACTAACCTTGGCTCTACTCAACTCATGAATAACTACTCATTTCAATATAATGCAATTTAAAAGAAGTATGCAATATAAAAAAAAAACATTATCTAAAACATGCCGAAAACTCTCAATGTAAGCAAGATACCATTAATGTGAAATATATATAGGAATACAAGTAAATTTATGTGTATAAAAATACTATAACATGTGTGGGAGTTTATCTAACAAACAACTATCAGTTAAGAGCTACAGTGACGATACATCGATCTAGCTCACCCTGCCAGCATTACAGGCCAAAGGTACAAGAACTGAACTGCCTAATGGATCAATTGTCTATTTTGAAAGGTTTAATCTAATATGTATGAAACTTTTATACCCTTGGTAGCTACATGGTTTATGGGGGTTTTTATTCATCTGAACTCTCCCCTATATCGTTGCTCAACACTAATGTAGCGACCCTCAAAATTAACTTTGTTGAAGTAGAGTTTCGCAAGTGTGTAAAGAGTTAATAATGTGTTAAAATAATGAATTTTAGTATTTTGTGTTAGTTTGGTATGTTTTTATGTCAAACATCAAGGAACTAACAAGACGTTCAACGAGTGGACGTCTATGTGCCTGCATTAGTTTTATATGCCTTTGTATATGTAGGTAGTTGTTTGGTGTTAAACTTTATATGGGAGGACCCTAAGACCTAGATGACAATGTTTATGGGTTCAACATCTGGGTAAAACTCTACGTAGTACCACGCGGGGACCTAGAGGAGGACTGTAATAGTTAGGCAAAAACTGCCTAAAAGTGTGCCAACCAAATGATGGTCCGTCGATGATCGGCATCGATGGTTGCCTGCAAAAGCTATCAATAAACATTCAAGCTTATGGCGTTTTAGTGAATTCACCCCAAGTATTTTTTGAAGCATTTATATTTTTTTAGGGTATTTAGGGTATTTTAACTGGTTTTATACTCCTTCATATAGGTAATACTTCATTATTTAAATATCAAAACCCACCCTCAAGAAAGACTCTCTCAAACCTCAAAGAATCTAGGACTCAAGCAAACAATAGAAGTGAAGGTCATGGACATTTTCTTCACAAAAAATTTTGTCGGTTTCTTCACATTGAGGTATTTTAGTTCACCCTTTAATCTTATTTATTCAAGGATCCATTACAAAGATATTTCAAAAGGGTTTAAAACTCCTACTTCTTCTATCTTTGACTTGAAACACTTGTTTTTAAATGGACAAATTTAATGATTGAAATATGTTATTTCTAGTGTTAGTTGATGATTTTTATTTAAAACCCCCAACGAATTCATGCTTATTCATATTTACATCTTTTAGCTTATGAAGTGGGTTTAGTGTGTACGTCTAGATAGTGTTAGACTTGAGTTTCTCATGATGTAATTTGAATTAGTTAGTGCCTATTTATACTTTAATTGATGTTTTAATGATATATAGAGAAAGGGTTGTAAAGTCTTGGATAATTGGTATATAAGTTGTATTGTTTAGTTCTATTGTGAAGTAATGTTGAGTATTATGCTCCACATTTGGTGGTGATATTTACTTGAAGTATATGAATATATTTTTAAAATGTGGGTATTGTGATTATGGACTTCAAGGCATGGAATGTGAAGTGAAGTTATGTGAATGACGTTTATGCATGATGTGTTTAAAGATGTTGAAATGTGTATCTTCACATTGTTATGCCGAAACAAGTATATGTATATGTGAAGCATTGTAGTGAGTGAGATATAATATAAAAAAATATGAGGATATTAAGAGTCAACATTATGAAATGGTGATTCTGTGAAAGATGTGCTCACATGTGTTCACACACACACTTTTAATGAATGAATGAGGTTAATGAATGTGAATGGGGGATTGTAGAGTAGAAACTCTTCATGAGTAGATATTAAATGTCTAGACCATTCCATAAAGATTTTCAGATCCTCTGTAGTGCTTGATCATGTCAAAAAGTGAGGTTTCATTCTACAGAACTCATGAACTCAACATTTGTAACTTTTCTATGTTGACCAATCTGGTTAATCACCACCTGACTCAATATTCTAATAACCTCACAGAACTCAACATTGGTGACTTGTCTTTGAGGTTGCACGTTTGGTGAATTAGGTAGATCTTGTTCCTCATATTTCTTCTGGCTGGACGACCTCTTTCATCTCTTCACAGAGACATGATGATGTGAAACATGCATAAGAACAACAAGAAAGAATTTTTTAGAGATAACTCTAACACACAAAAGGAAATATGAAAGAAATGAGGAACTACTAATGTTGTAGACTCCTAATCATATATGTGGCGCTTCATTGTCATGACTAAGAATATAGATACATGGATTCAAAGACACCCTATAATTTTTGAACATTATGCTTTGATACCAAATTTTTCATACCCCAAGCCTACACACTGGACGTGGACGACACCCAATGAACATTGCTTGCCTTGAATGAATCCTTGGCCTGGCATAATTAAAATTGTTTTATACTTCAACACAAAATATAACTCAATAAATCACATTAAATGTAATACTTATATAAAATGGCAACTTCATGTCTTACAAAGACTATAAAATAAAGATCGATGTTTGGATAGGACCCCTAATCATCTTAACAATGCAAAATCAAAATGAAAGGAGGCTCACCTAATGACTCTTAGATTCTCACAGTATAAGAGGAGCACCAATTACTAATCTTTCTTACCTTTGTTTGCATCATGATATGTTGTAGGCCAACTAACTTCAGTTCATTGGATGTACGGTTATGCGTGTTTGAATTCTCATAAACACTTAAGATTGAAAAGGATTAATAAGAAACACTAACCTTGGCTCTACTCAACTCATGAATAACTACTCATTTCAATATAATGCAATTTAAAAGAAGTATGCAATATAAAAAAAAAACATATCTAAAAACATGCCGAAAACTCTCAATGTAAGCAAGATACCATTAACTGTGAAATATATATAGGAATACAAGTAAATTTATGTGTATAAAAATACTATAACATGTGTGGGAGTTTATCTAACAAACAACTATCAGTTAAGAGCTATAGTGACGATACATCGATCTAGCTCACCCTGCCAGCATTACAGGCCAAAGGTACAAGAACTGAACTACCTAATGGATCAATTTTCTATTTTGAAGGTTTAATCTAATATGTATGAAACTTTATACCCTTGGTAGCTACATGGTTATGGGGGTTTTTATTCATCTGAACTCTCCCCTATATCGTTGCTCAACACTAATGTAGCGACCCTCAAAATTAACTTTGTTGAAGTAGAGTTTCGCAAGTGTGTAAAGAATAATGTGTTAAAATAATGAATTTTAGTATTTGTGTTAGTTTGGTATGTTTTTATGTCAAACATCAAGGAACTAACAAGACGTTCAACGAGTGGACGTCTATGTGCCTGCATTAGTTTTATATGCCTTTGTATATGTAGGTAGTTGTTTGGTGTTAAACTTTATATGGAGGACCCTAAGACCTAGATGACAATGTTTATGGTTCAACATCTGGGTAAAAACTCTACGTAGTACCACGCGGGGACCTAGAGGAGGACTGTAATAGTTAGGCAAAAACTGCCTAAAAGTGTGCCAACCAAATGATGGTCCGTCGATGATCGGCATCGATGGTTGCCTGCAAAAGCTATCAATAAACATTCAAGCTTATGGCGTTTTAGTGAATTCACCCAAGTATTTTTTGAAGCATTTATGATTTTTTTAGGGTATTTAGGGTATTTTAACTGGTTTTATACTCCTTCATATAGGTAATACTTCATTATTTAATATCAAAACCACCCTCAAGAAAGACTCTCTCAAACTCAAAGAATCTAGGACTCAAGCAAACAATAGAAGTGAAGGTCATGGACATTTTCTTCACAAAAATTTTGTCGGTTTCTTCACATTGAGGTATTTTAGTTCACCCTTTAATCTTATTATTCAAGGATCCATTACAAAGATATTTCAAAAGGGTTTTAAAACTCCTACTTCTTCTATCTTTGACTTGAAACACTTGTTTTTAAATGGACAAATTTAATGATTGAAATATGTTATTCTAGTGTTAGTTGATGATTTTTATTTAAAACCCCCAACGAATTCATGCTTATTCATATTTACATCTTTTAGCTTATGAAGTGGTTAGTGTGTACGTCTAGATAGTGTTAGACTTGAGTTTCTCATGATGTAATTTGAATTAGTTAGTGCCTATTTATACTTTAATATGATGTTTAATGATATATAGAGAAGGGTTGTAAAGTCTTGGATAATTGGTATATAAGTTGTATTGTTTAGTTCTATTGTGAAGTAATGTTGAGTATTATGCTCCACATTTGGTGGTGATATTTACTTGAAGTATATGAATATATTTTTATAAATGTGGGTATTGTGATTATGGACTTCAAGGCATTGAATGTGAAGTGAGTTATGTGAATGACGTTTATGCATGATGTGTTTAAAGATGTTGAAATGTGTATCTTCACATTGTTATGCCGAAATCAAGTATATGTATATGTGAAGCATTGTAGTGAGTGAGATATAATATAAAAAAAATATGAGGATATTAAGAGTCAACATTATGAAATGGTGATTCTGTGAAAGATGTGCTCACATGTGTTCACACACACACTTTTAATGAATGAATGAGGTTAATGAATGTGAATGGGGGATTGTAGAGTAGAAACTCTTCATGAGTAGATATTAAATGTCTAGACCATTCCATAAAGACTTTCAGATCCTCTGTAGTGCTTGATCATGTCAAAAAGTGAGGTTCATTCTACAGAACTCATGAACTCAACATTTGTAACTTTTCTATGTTGACCAATCTGGTTAATCACCACCTGACTCAATATTCTAATAACCTCACAGAACTCAACATTGGTGACTTGTCTTTGAGGTTGCACGTTTGGTGAATTAGGTAGATCTTGTTCCTCATATTTCTTCTGGCTGGACGACCTCTTTCATCTCTTCACAGAGACATGATGATGTGAAACATGCATAAGAACAAACAAGAAAGAATCTTTTAGAGATAACTCTAACACACGAAAGGAAATATGAAAGAAATGAGGAACTCCTAATGTTGTAGACTCCTAATCGATATGTGGCGCTTCATTGTCATGACTAAGAATATAGATACATGGATTCAAAGACACCCTATAATTTTTGAACATTATGCTTGATACCAAATTTTTCATACCCCAAGCCTACACACTGGACGTGGACGACACCCAATGAACATTGCTTGCCTTGAATGAATCCTTGGCCTGGCATAATTAAAATTGTTAATACTTCAACACAAAATATAACTCAATAAATCACATTAAATGTAATACTTATCTAAAATGGCAACTTCATGTCTTACAAAGACTCTAAATAAAGATCGATGTTTGGATAGGACCCCTAATCATCTAACAATGCAAAATCAAAAATGAAAGGAGGCTCACCTAATGACTCTTAGATTCTCACAGTATAAGAGGAGCACCAATTATAATCTTCTTACCTTTGTTTGCATCATGATATGTTGTAGGCCAACTAACTTCAGTTCATTGGATGTACGGTTATGCGTGTTTGAATTCTCATAAACACTTAAGATTGAAAAGGATAATAAGAAACACTAACCTGGCTCTACTCAACTCATGAATAACTACTCATTTCAATATAATGCAATTTAAAAGAAGTATGCAATATAAAAAAAAAACATTATCTAAAACATGCCGAAAACTCTCAATGTAAGCAAGATACCATTAACTGTGAAATATATATAGGAATACAAGTAAATTTATGTGTATAAAAATACTATAACATGTGTGGGAGTTTATCTAACAAACAACTATCAGTTAAGAGCTACAGTGACGATACATCGATCTAGCTCACCCTGCCAGCATTACAGGCCAAAGGTACAAGAACTGAACTGCCTAATGGATCAATTGTCTATTTGAAAGGTTTAATCTAATATGTATGAAACTTTTATACCCTTGGTAGCTACATAGTTTATGGGGGTTTTTATTCATCTGAACTCTCCCCTATATCGTTGCTCAACACTAATGTAGCGACCCTCAAAATTAACTTTGTTGAAGTAGAGTTTCGCAAGTGTGTAAAGAGTTAATAATGTGTTAAAATAATGAATTTTAGTATTTTGTGTCAGTTTGGTATGTTTTTATGTCAAACATCAAGGAACTAACAAGACGTTCAACGAGTGGACGTCTATGTGCCTGCATTAGTTTTATATGCCTTTGTATATGTAGGTAGTTGTTTGGTGTTAAACTTTATATGGAGGACCCTAAGACCTAGATGACAATGTTTATGGGTTCAACATCTGGGTAAAACTCTACGTAGTACCACGCGGGGACCTAGAGGAGGACTGTAATAGTTAGGCAAAAACTGCCTAAAAGTGTGCCAACCAAATGATGGTCCGTCGATGATCGGCATCGATGGTTGCCTGCAAAAGCTATCAATAAACATTCAAGCTTATGGCGTTTTAGTGAATTCACCCAAGTATTTTTTGAAGCATTTATGATTTTTTTAGGGTATTTAGGGTATTTTAACTGGTTTTATACTCCTTCATATAGGTAATACTTCATTATTTAAATATCAAAACCCACCCTCAAGAAAGACTCTCTCAAAACTCAAAGAATCTAGGACTCAAGCAAACAATAGAAGTGAAGGTCATGGACATTTTCTTCACAAAAAATTTTGTCGGTTTCTTCACATTGAGGTATTTTAGTTCACCCTTTAATCTTATTTATTCAAGGATCCATTACAAAGATATTCAAAAGGGTTTAAAACTCCTACTTCTTCTATCTTTGACTTGAAACACTTGTTTTAAATGGACAAATTTAATGATTGAAATATGTTATTTCTAGTGTTAGTCGATGATTTTTATTTAAACCCCCAACGAATTCATGCTTATTCATATTTACATCTTTTAGCTTATGAAGTGGGTTTAGTGTGTACGTCTAGATAGTGTTAGCTTGAGTTTCTCATGATGTAATTTGAATTACTTAGTGCCTATTTATACTTTAATATGATGTTTTAATTATATATAGAGAAAGGGTTGTAAAGTCTTGGATAATTGGTATATAAGTTGTATTGTTTAGTTCTATTGTGAAGTAATGTTGAGTATTATGCTCCACATTTGGTGGTGATATTTACTTGAAGTATATGAATATATTTTTATAAATGTGCGTATTGTGATTATGGACTTCAAGGCATGGAATGTGAAGTGAAGTTATGTGAATGACGTTTATGCATGATGTGTTTAAAGATGTTGAAATGTGTATCTTCACATTGTTATGCCGAAATCAAGTATATGTATATGTGAAGCATTGTAGTGAGTGAGATATAATATAAAAAAATATGAGGATATTAAGAGTCAACATTATGAAATGGTGATTCTGTGAAAGATGTGCTCACATGTGTTCACACACACACTTTTAATGAATGAATGAGGTTAATGAATGTGAATGGGGGATTGTAGAGTAGAAACTCTTCATGAGTAGATATTAAATGTCTAGACCATTCCCTACTCCTCTTTTAGAATTGTAGTGATGAAAAGGGGAATTTTAGGGTACACTCTTCATGTGTTGAGATGAACTTTTTAGTAGCAACCTCCCTATTCCCAACAGCATTTTAAGATAGGTTGGAGATTGAAAGCCCTTTGTGAGTTGAGATATGGTGTTCAAATAGTAAACTCAAGGGATAAGTACCATTCGTGAGTTGAGATGTGGTGCTAAATAACGATTGTATTTTCTTTTTGTTCATGTCTTTCCTTAGTGAGTCTTAGGATGTTTGGATAGGAATAGCGTTTTTATTATGGATGAGTTTTATAAATTGTATATGAAATGGATTAACTATAAAGTATAAGTTTACGTTGAAATTATAGAAGTTCTAATTTATGTGCTAAATGATGTTCTATTTCATTTTTTGTCATTATATTCATGAAGGTGTTATTTAAAAAGCATGAAAGCTTTATTTAAAGTTAAATTCCTCTTTTGCATGTCTTAGAATAAGTCAATACTTAGTATAATATTAGTACTAACCCCGAACTTTTCTATACTCGATAAGTATAGGTTAGAGGGAGATGGAAGTATAGGAGGCAAAGGTTGGAAAGTTGCACCTCTCTCTAACACTTTGGAAATCCTTTGACTTAGACTAGAGCTGAATATATTTAATAATGCTTAAAATGATGTTCCCAGAAATTATATTTGTCAAGTGAAGAGCCTATTAGGTTTTAAGAATATGTATTAAGGTACATAGGCATCCCATTGTCCAATATTTAGTAATATTGGGAATGTTAGGAAATATTGGCTTAATGGTGTTAGCCAATTTCTATGTATTAACAAGTTACTTAAAATACACTTTGTTGTTCAAATGCCCCAATCAAAGCTTGTTTTGGAAGTGTACCTGCAATGAAGACCCTAGGCTAAAATTTGTAATCAATCAACAAATTTATTATAGGTACGAGGCATCCAAGTGTCAAGCCTAGGTAGCATACCACATAACCATTTAAAATAATCATGTAGATTAGGAAGTGCCAAAGTAAATAGTGAGGATACTTCGAAAAAAAATAAGGGTGCAACTACACATGTGCAAGAACATGTGTTCTGGCGGCCGAGAGTCAAGAAGAAAAGCCATATTAATTCGGTTATGGTGTTCGGGGGAAGTGGCACGACAGTCCAAGACGCATGGGGCTTAGCTTTCTAGCCATTCTAGGCTCTAACTAACTTACCTAACTAGATAACTAACCAAGGTCAAACAAAAATAAACGAAGAAGTGCACCCAACAACCTAAGACCTAAACGGATGACACTAGCCGAGTAAATACCTAAAGAAACATCCTATTACCTAACCTAGGAAGGTCCAAAGGTGTTTTTATGGTCCAAAATACTTAGGGCTACTTTATTTATTACGCTAGGTCACTTAAGTAATTAAACTAATAAATTAATTAATTAATTTAAATCCTAGTAAAAACTTGAGACCTAAGTCAAATGTTCTCTTAGTTGTAGTCAATCTTGGAGGGGAGTTTTAGGTAATTTAAATTGAGGGTCTTTACGAAAATTCTTGAGAAGTCTATATATTGATATTATGTCAGTTTTAAACCACTTTAGATCTCCAAAATCAGAATGAAACGAAATTTCATCCTCTCTCAAGAAACGCTTTCTTTTTAAAACTCCTTTGAAGAACAATAAAGCTTGAGGAAAAAAACGAAGGTTTCGAAGTTTCAAATCAGATTTCCTTTGATTCTTCATCTACAATGTATGGCTTTTCACTCATGCGATTCCTTTTCCCAAGAGGTGCGTTCAAGATAAGTTTTCAAGAACTTCAAAGACTTCAAGTTTTACTCTACAAAACGGATTTACTTCCTTACCCTAGATTTATGTTTTTCAATGAAAAGTAAATGTATTCCATTGCTTATTTCATACGAATTGTTGACTTAAAGCTTAATTATTTAGGTTCCAATTTGTACTCATATGATATTGTGTCTAGGATGGCAAAGAGACTTAAGGTCTAAATATGTACTTAATATATATATATATATATATATATATATATATATATATATATAATATATATATATGTATATGAAGTAATGTGGTAGTATTTGATGTTCTAAAAAATTTATAAATTTACCGCTAAATTTATGAATGACAATGTGATGAATGATAACGATGTACTTGTATAAGACCTCCGAGAGGTCAGTACGCCATGATACTTCTAGGGGGTCCTCCTCGGATTAGAAAAACATGGTATTAGAGTATGAGGTTTTATGAAAATGGTTTTAGGTTCTAAAATTCATATATTTCAACGTCTAGTAGAGTCTCGATCATTGGTATGAATTGTGACACAGCTATCAGCAAGAGGATATAAGACGATAAGGTTTTCCTTCTTCACTATTCTCATGTTGTACCAAGAACATAACTCTATAATATCTCCCTTCTATTTTTTCTTTTCCTATGGTCTTTTAGATGTGATTGCTAGGATAAATGGTATTTGTATTCTTGAGGGAGAAAAAGTGAGTTTGATGCTTATGTTGGTTTTATGGTTTGATGTATACGTGTGAAGGTGAATTTGGCATATTTGGATTATGTGATGTAATATGGATATGTATGTGAAATATGAGAAGTGATATATTATGTTGTTATGGTGTCCTTTGTTTCTATGTAAGAGACCTATGTGAAATATAATGTTATCTTAAGGAATCTGTATCATGACATAGTTCAAGCATGTTAGAAGTTGTTATGGTTAAAATGAGTCTCTTTTGGAATATTGTGTTACTATATGACTCTGCATGATGATAGTCTTATACTATAGTTAAACTTTTGGAATATTATGGATTCTTAATGGATGTATCTATGATTGAGGATCTTTATATGTTAATTCCCATGCTTAAGGAAAGGAATCCTTATGTTCAGGAATTCCTAAGTCATGTCTTTGCTGTAATGTGTATAAGTTTACTTGTGTATTAGGTTTTAAGGTTTTTGTCCCAATTGTACTCTTATGATGTTGTGTCTAGGAAGAAAAAGAGAATTTAGGTCTAAATATGTGCTTATGATATATATATATATATATATATATATATATATATATATATATAATATATTATATATATATATATATATATATATATGAAGTAATGTGCTAAGAAAATTTTAAATTTTCCTCTAAATTTAACTATAACAATGTGAGGAATGTTAACTATGTGCTTGTATAAGAACTCCGAGAAGTCAAGTACGCCATGTTACTTCTAGGGGTGGTCCTTGGATCTCAAAGGAAACCTCTCTTATAGCTCTACTATCTTTCGATTGCTCATACCAAAGTTGAGGAGTAACATTCAATTTATAGGCAGCTAACTCTATCTTTTCAATGGAAGATACTCCCATGATTACAAGCACCTTATAATCTCATTATTAAACATATTCGGATCCTCACAAACTTTGGATCCATAGAACTCCGTTTGATGGATTCTCAAGAACTCCCTTACTCTAGTAGAACTCATTCCTCCTATACGATTAGCTGGAGCCACTTCTCCTTTATTATCTTAGGCATATAGGGCTGGGTCAACAAAATCATAGAAGTCCTAAATTCCTCCAACATAGCATTCCCTATCGGAGAATCATTAGGAACTTGAGGAGGAACTTACACTTACACTTGGGGAGGAATCTCTTACTCCCTATTCTTATATCCTTCCCATCATGTATTATCCCTAGTGTTAGACATAACCTACAATATTATAGGCAAACATTAGAGAAGTTCCTACTAAAGGAAAACTCTACGGAATGTCTTGGAGAATTAAGAAGTTAAACTTTCCTAAGCATCCCATAATCTCCTACTCATAGATGTTTCGCGACTCACACTAATGAATAAGACTATACTAGATGTGGTTATGAGACATCCAAAGACAACTTAATAACCTTATGCTCGGATACCATGTTTGTCACGACTGCGTGTTCACCCTAGAACATAGGGAATTCTTAGGTCACAACATGGCGTACTTGGCCTCTCAAAGGTCTTGTACAAACAGTTAGACCATCATTCATTGCATCTATACAAAAAGTAGCACGAAATTAAAATCTTTTCTTCAAAAACATAATAGAAGTCATCTCATAAAATGCCTAACATATGTCTCAAAAACTGTCTATAACATCAAGAATACAATAGTCTTTGGTTAAGGCTCATAAAAGTCTAACACAAAGGAAAACATAAAGACAACATAGTGGTGGTAGTCCTCGAATGTATGTCGACTTACCAATTTTCTCTTCTTCAAAAACCTTGGAAACTCTACCCTTCAGGACACCTCAATATTCTCAATACCCTACATGGACAAAATGTAGGAAATATGTATTAGTAAGATATGTACTATGTATGAAAACATCACACGAACATAAGATACCTCAAAGGGTTAGTCAGTAATAGTCATAGTAATAAGAGATAAAGACATAAGCATAACATTGAAATAAGAAGAAAATTATAGAATCATAAAATATAAAGAGTTAATACTTTACTTATCGTCTTTCTTACTATTATGAACTACATCACAATCTACCTCCAAGCATCCTTGTGCAAGGGTAAGGTAGCATCCGATACTACTACAAGAAAAAGTACCTCCCTTTGGCCATACTTGATCCTAGTTCACATTCATAATCAAGACCTAAGTTCATCATACCATAAGAGCACTATGTCCGTAGGCCACCTAAAAACACACTTGTGCAATGTTGTGAAATATCCCATAATACCTCATACACTAAGCATATCTTCAAATCACCCTAACATATTTTATGTCATCTTGAGTCATTAAATAGACCTACTTTATATTTACTAGGAACTATAATGTTAAGTCAATCATGTCATTGAATGCAACCCTAGTAAATATCTAAGTTAAACATACATCATGTAGTGGTCATGTCATAGGTAGTTTCAAGGCATATTTGTGCAGCGTATAGCAGTCATCCCATACTACCGTCCAATATAAGTACTCGTCTAGACAAACCTAAGCCAAATTAGCTTATCTTGTAGCCTTTACTATTAAGTAAAAGATACTATCATCGGAAGCATCTCATCATACAAATCAAGCTAACTGAGGAAGGATACAACCATCCTAACCACCATACAACCAATCATGTAGGTGCAAGCTAACCATAGGGGAGCATAAATCTTTAATCCTAATCTACCATGAGAGGCCTATCTGAATGTATTCCATGAAATACACCTTACATGAAATTCAAGCTACCATGAAATGCACCATGCATGCAAGTCAAGGTAACATTAGGATAGTATAAGACTTTTCCCTAAAGTTACCAGGATATGGTTTTGGCCAAACCAAGTCAAGCTACCCTGATCAAGTATCCTAGAAAAACAAGACCAAACTAACCATGGGAACGTCCACTACCTCATCCCAAGCTACCATGAAGGCACTCTAGTCATGCTACTTCAAGCTACTCTTAGGAGAGCTACATTACCCAATCCCAAGTACCATGGGAACCACTATCCCCCAACATACCATGAACGTCCAAACCTCAAGATACCATGAGTAATCTAAACAATCTTCCATGAGATTCACCTTCTAAATCTACCATGAGATTCACTATCCCAAGGTACCCTTGAGGCTTATCGTCTCAAGATACTATATCCTTGGTGTTGTATCACTGATTCTACTACACAAGAAGTGATCATACAATCCACCTTCAAGCTAATCCTTAGTTTACTATGCATTGATTCATGTTAGGTTGTTGAGTTAACCTAGGGTTCCTCTATGTGAGAACTTGATTCTCTTAATCATATTCATGTCTAGGTGTAGAAGAGGAAGAAAAAACATCATCACAATCATCTTCATCAAAACTTTACCCAAAAATCCCTATCATCAATGGCATTAACAACCCCTAAAACGATGATTACCTTGAATTCATTCT
This sequence comes from Solanum peruvianum, assembly GCA_027705065.1. NCBI lineage: Eukaryota > Viridiplantae > Streptophyta > Magnoliopsida > Solanales > Solanaceae > Solanum > Solanum peruvianum. Next base: position 36,255,536 of record JAKWJD010001762.1, on the reverse strand, counting down.
GATCTATGTTGAATTTCAAGCTTACTTCATTCAATTAGAACATAAGAAGGCAATTCTATTCATAAATGATCTTATAGGTTCAATGTTATCTATAAAATTGAAGACAACCTAGAACAATAAATACTAATTCAATCCATATCTAGGTGATTCATCATGATGTAAATATCATATAATAAAATAGAATGAATAAGATTGACATAAGACCTTGATCTAGCCTACAATGGTAAAATCAACATGATCACCTTCAAGTTCATTACAACAATTCACTCTGAATTCACCATGAAAATGTTACATAATCATCATTTAGACATCATTTAATGCTACCACTAGATAATAATAACAATCAAGCCTTAACCACATTGTAGTCACAACCCTCTCTAGATGGGGTTCTTCGGATTCACAATTGAAGGGAAACTAGGGGTAATTAATGCGTGGAAGAATCAATGAATGAATTAGCTTCACATATCTTGTATTATAGCCTTAATCTAGATGATCCTTGAATAAACATCCTAAGTTGCTGCCCCAATTCTTCCTCTTCTCCAATGGTGTTCTTGAAAGTTCTATTGTGAGAGACAGGTTTTTGATATTGAGTCTAGATTCTAGGAGGGTATTTAATTGTTTAAATTCTCATTTAATGCTTAAAACTACCTAAAGTAATCGCCCATATAATTTTTTATGTGGGTGAATTTCCCAATTCACTCCTTCACTTAATATGGTAGAAAGAGTCAGACCAATCGACGGTTGGGGCACCTACGCGGCGTCAACCAGAAGACCTGTTGTCCTGGAAGACCGTCGTTCTTGTAAGGGACTCCTAAATTGAGTTTTTTCTCATGATATGAAGTGTAAACTAACGCCCTCACCAACGGGGCGTCGATGGACCTACGGTCTGTTGGTACCCCTTTTTTGGTTGGGACTATTTTGACGGTTTTCTCCTACGTGGCTCCCTCATCAAGGACCATTTTGGTAGGTCCTCGGGGAGTCGTTCCAATATGTTTCCATACAATATATTTTTCTATATGTTAGGAACCTTCCCTATCAATTTAAACCACAAACACAACTTAAAAACCTCATGAAACATACTAAGGCACGCTAGAACGTCTTAAGACTAATGTTCAAATGTAATCGGATGTTTTGGGATGTTTAACTCCAAATTCTATTATCTCTACGTACTGCCCCTAAACACCATATTTGACTCTTTGAGGGCCTTATAATCTTTTGGACCCACATGTAAGGCTCTATTTGGACGTAATTTATTTTGGGGTCCTTACAAGATGACCAAGAGAATATGAAGGAGGCGTTTCCACCTCATGTGCCTCAAGATACGTACGTACCCCATGTACTAAAGATCCGTACGTTAAATGGGATATGAGTAATGAGGAGATAGGGTTGCTCTTAGATATTTGACCTGACTCATGATAATTAAAACTTATGTCGTCACTAATCATGTTGTTGCCGAAGCTAACCTAGGATGGGGACCTCGACGCAATGCAAGTACTCCCATTTCTAGAATCCGGGATACTATAACGATAAACCCGTGCACTTTCATTGGAAGTAAGGTCGATGAAGTTCCACAAGGTTTCATAGATGCGGTGTTCAAGGTGGTGGATTCTATGGGTGTGACTCCTATAGTAAAAGCACAATTAGCCTCTTATAAACTAAAGGAAGTCGCTCTACTGTGGTCTGAGCAATGGAGGGATGATAGACCCTTAAAGGAAGGTCCGGTAGATTGGTAAGTTTTCATGAATGCTTTTCTTGATATATTCTTTCCCATAGAGTTTAGGGAAATAAAAGTAGTGGAAAACATAAACATTCATCAAGGGGATGAGTGGGGATGAGTATTGTGTACAATTAAACCAACTCTCTATGTATGCCCCTACCATGGTATCCAACTCTAGGGCTAGAATGACTAAATTTGTGATGGAAGTATCGAACTTGTTGTAAGAAGAGTGAAGTACGTCAATTCTCCATAATGATATGCATATTTCTAGGCTTATGGTGTATGCTTAAAAAATTGAGGAGTCTAATCTTCGGAAGATTATTAGGGATGGAAAGAGTACTAGGTAGGATGAACAATGTCAAGCAAGTCTAAGAAGAGGTACTAAAGTTTAGAATCTTCCATGGGGAATAAAGCATGGTTTTCCAACAAAAATTCTCAAGGAGGTGGCCTTGCTTTTGAGAGGTGAAGGTGTGCTACTTGTAGTAAGCAACACTTGGTTATGTTTCTTACTAGTACCGCTATTACTTTTGTGTGTTATCATAGGGGTTATAAGATTAGAGATTGCCCAAGCCTCAAGGCAAAAGGGAAAGAGATCAACCAAGCTCCTTATGGTAGTCCGGATCCTAATGCTGCAAAGAGGAATTGTTTCTATGCCCTTCAAGCTAAGGAAGGAACTTATCCACAATGAAGTCCCTAATAAGTCATAATTTCTTATTTCCATTTTTTTATTTTCGATGGGTTTAGCCTAAGAGAGGGAGAGCGAGTTGAGTAGCAAGGTAGTTGATATCCTTATATTTTCCTTATATTCTTATTCAATCTTAAGACTTAAATCCTTAGTAGCTTGTTTTTTTGCAACCTTGCGTTTGAGTAAGAGTTTCATATCTTCTTATGTTATGAGTTTCATTGATAATATCATATTTTTCATGCTCTTGATGATACCATGGTTATATGAATATATTTGTAGTTATCTATCTTTCCATGTCAATGTGTAGCTAATGATATTGCTTAATTTCTTAAAGTTTGTTATGTTTTAGTTACCAATGTGTGATTTAAAAGTTATTACAAGTTGAGCTTATAAATGCTATGATAATCATTTTTAATGTTGGAGAAGGTAGTTCCACCATAAATGAAAAGAGAATGATGAAGTAAGAGTGTGATTTGAATTGTAGAATTTGTTCCAAAAGTTTCTTGTGTTGCAAAAAATGCTTAATGATATGAAGTTGGTGTTCCTTCTAAGTTTGGTGAATTTACTAAGAATGATTATGTATATGATGCTATTTTTTATATGCAACTAATTGAGTACTTGATGTCTCCGAAAGTTTTTAGTGTCATTCCAAGACAAATGTTTTTTTAAGTGGGGGAGAATGTAGTTACCCTTATAATGCAGAAGGTTGAACTAGAGGTTCACAAGTGTTTCATGAGTGAATAATGTGTTCAAATAGTGAATTTTAGTGTTTGAACTCACTTTGGTATGTTTGGAGGTAAAACATCAAGGGACGACCAAGACGTTCGACGACTAGACGTCTATGTTCTTGCATGTGTTTTGGTGTGCCTTTGTTTGTTTCGGTAGTTTTTTTGAATTTAAATTGATACGTGAGGATCCTAAGACCTAGATTACCGTGTCTAGGGGTTCCAGTACGGGTACGACTTCACCGAGGACCCATGGGGAGCCCTACAAGAGGACCCGAATAGTTAGGCAGAAATTGCCCAAAAATGTGCCAACCAACGAACCAAACGATGGCTTGTGTACTTGGACCATCGATAGGACCTGGAATTTTGCTGGTTTTGGGATTTTCAGACACAAACCAGGAGATCTCATAAATTGGTTCTTTATCAATCCACGGTCCATCGCTGATGGGCATCAACGGTGGACTGCAAAAGCTGTCAAAAAACGGCCAAGCTTGGGGTGTTTTAGTAAATCCATCCCAAGCCTATTATGAATAATGGACGATTGATTTAGTGTATTAAGGTTATTTTAAGTTGGTGTATACTCATAGACGTAGGTTAGACTTCATTATTCAAATACGAAAACCCCTCCATTAAGAAAGACTCTCTCAAATTCCATTGAAGCTAGGACTCAAGGAAGAGCTACAAGTGAAGGTCTTGGACGTTTTCTTCACCAAACTTTTGTGTGCTTCTTCATATTGAGGTATGTTAATTCATAATTAAAACTTCTTTACCAACGAGTCATTCAAAAGAGATTTCACCAAAGGGTATCAAACTCCAACTTTCTATATCTTTGACTACAATCACGAGTCTTTGCATGAAACATTTTAACGATTTAAATATGTTATTATTAATGTTAGTTGATGATTTAATGTCGAAATGCCAATGAATCCATGCTCATGCATATTTCAATCTTTTAGCTTATGAAATGGGTTTAGTGTTTGTCTAAATAGTGTTACAGTTGAGTTCCTCATGTTGTATGTTGAATTAGCTACTGCCTATTAATGCATTTATATGATTTTTTGATGAAATTTTGAAAAAAGGTTGTAAAGTATTTGAAAAATGGTAAGTTGGTTATATAGCTTAGTTCATTTCTTGAAGTAATCGTTAGTGGTATGGTCCACATTTTGTGGCGGTGCTTACTTGAAGTATATGAATATCTTTGTATTAATGTATTTATTGTGATCATGGCCTTGAAGGCATGGAATGTGCAGTGAAGTGATGACTATGATGTTTATGAATAATGTGATAGGAAGTTGAAATGTGTATCTTGATGATGTTATGCGTAAGTGAAGTATATGTATCTGTGAAGCATGCTAGTGTGTGAGATATGATTAATGAAGGCATGACCATGTTTAGGAGTCAATCTTATGAAATGGTGATTATGTGAACGTTGTGCTAACATGTATTCACACACACACACTTTGACTGAATTAATCACGTAAATGACTGTGAATGGGGGTTGTAGGGTGGATACTCTTCCTAATGAGAGATAAAGTGTGTAGACCATTCCCTACTATTCCTAAATAACTCTTGTAATATAGGGGAATTTGGGGGTGAACACTCTTTGTGATTTGAGATAAAGTATTTAGTAGCAACATCCCTATTCCAATGAGCTTTCTAAGATAGGTTTGAGGTTGAATTCCTTTTGCGAATTGAGATACAGTGTTAAAAAAATGAACCTCTAGGGATAAGTACCCTTGTTGAGTTAATATGTACTGGTAAATAACTTTCACCTAACCGATAATTAATGAATGTTTAAGACTCTGTGGAGGAGCAATGCTTAGCATCGAGAGGATTTGAAGAAGGGGTAGATAAAATTCGTGAGTAGAGATGTTGTATCCAATATACCTCTTGAGATGACTTATCATTGTTGGTAGAGAATGAGTTACTTAAATGGAATCTCCTTATCCCTTAACTATTCACCAACATAGGAGTAGCTATTGGAAAATCCATGTAAAGGCTCATGAATGACCCTACCTTAGGAAAGTAGGGATCACTTATCCGGTAGGGATAGTACAAGGATTCCATGTCTATCTCTCACGGTATATGTAGGATAAAGATAACCCCCACAAATGAATCTAATGAACAAATTCTTATAAAGAGTTTACTAATAAGGGTAGGTGGTGTACTTATGTGAAAATTAATGAATGGGTCATTTGGAGGGAGTCTTGGTGTGTACTTATGTGAAAATTAATGAATGGGTCATTATGTGATGTAAATGATGAAATGTGACTATATGTATAATGAAAGTGAAGCATGTTCATTCTATATCTAAAATTCTTGAAATGTGATTGTTTATGTGTAAGATTTATGAAGTTTAAGTAAATGATGAATATGATTTGCCTAGACTAAGAGAATTCTCAAGGAACACTAATGTGGGAGTAGTAGTATTGGATTCTAATTTCACACTGCAACAAGTGTCACTTGGACATTGTCGTGGTGGATTGTCTTTATGTGAAGTTCCTAAATGCATCTATGTTCTTCTAGTACCGTAGAAATTCATGTAGGCTTGTGAAATGAGATAAAGCATGCCTATCATTGGTAGCCTTAGGAATCACTTAATTAGGTGTTTACTGAAGAGATTGTATGGGCGGTTTCTTCATGTTTTACCTTCGTGAGTCTTAGGATAACTTTGGATAAGAATAGCGTCTATGATAGATGAGTTCACTGTAAAGTGTATATGAAATGAATTTACTGTAAAGTATAACTTTATAATTAAATTATGGAAGATCTACTTTATATGCTAAATGTTTATCTATTTAATGTTCTGTGACTATATTCATGAAGGTTTTATTCAAATAGCATAAAAGCTTTATTTAAACAAAAATGTCCTCTTTTGCATGTTTTTTCATAATACCATACTTACTACAATGTTTGTACTAACCACATTCATTTCTATACTCTATAAGTATAGGTTGGAGGCGAGTGGAAGTTTAGGAGGCAATGCTTGGGAAGTTGACTCTCTCAAGACTCGGCATGTCCTCATATATTATAGGAAATAGTCTATATTTCTTTAGTTTATTCTTTAAGACTTGTCTAAGACTTATTATGTATTTCTTTCTACGTAAATTTCCATTACCTTAAGATATTTAAAATGTGTCTTTATATTTGCTTGTGACGATGAGACTTACTCCATAGCATTTTACAAAAGAGTTCTTATTTATATATTGTTGTGAAAAGTTTTAATTCTGCACTACTTTTCATATATTATGTAATGAATGATAGCAAAGAGGCTTGTGCAATACCTCTGTGAGGTCAAGTATGTCGTGTGATGACTCAATGGTGCTCCTTTCTTTTAGGGTGTTGTTGCAGGTCGTTACAACTACTTCCAAAATATACTATTATTATGTTTTAAAATCATAGTGATTTTCTGTTTGAGATTCAAAATACTTAGCTCTAATGTAATCTTGGAAATTATAGTTTCCCGCTTGCTTCTCATAAAAAGCTATAGTTCTTTTCTGAAAACTTTCCCTAAGGCTCCCTTATACTCAAAGTTCCCTTGTTTAAATGTTAAAAAATTTAGAGCTTCCTGTGCGAGTACTTTAGTCCCATATAAATGTGAAGAAAAGAACATCAATTTAACTCTTTGCTTATCTTGAAACTTGAGTGTTGAAAACAAGATTTATATGTTTAAAATATGACTATTGAAAACCTATAAAACATTACTTTAACTTACTTCTGAACTTTAGACTTGACTTCTTAACCTCCTTGACTTTGATCTTAACTTTTCTTGTATCGAATTATTGATTCAATATTATGATTCTAGTTCATTATTGATTCCTCTGTGTTTAGAGATCGTATGAAATAATTAGAATCACTAGAAGGTGTTAATGTAACTTGGAATGGCTTAAAAGTTCTAAACTACCAAAACTGGATGAAAAATGTCGGGTTAGGAGTACTTGTAGCACGCCGCTCAAGCGTCAATTCATATAGGCTTGGTTCTGGTGCATATGTGGCACACCGCGGAGGCCTCAGTTGACTGTGGCCAATTTCATACTCTTGCTCCTACCCTGATGTGTATGACATTGTTTCAACTAATTTTCATATCCAAACCTTCCTATTTCTTTAATCAAACACTTGGAACTGTGAGTACGCTCAATAACTATTGAATTCAACTAAAAATTAACCAAGAGAAGTGAGAATTCAACCAAGAATGACAACCAAAAATACAATTAACAAGAATTTAAAACTTTTGTTCAAGACCTTAACTTTTAACTTAAAATTAATTCATGTATAATTGAAAGATCCCAAACCTTAAAAGGGATCACCCTCAATGAAATTCCCCTCAATGATCGTGGCGTTCTTTACGAATCGTTCGCCCTTTCTCCTCTCTCATTTCTCCATCTGCTCTTGTCTTTCCTATCATGTCGTAAGCTTATTTTAAATTTTCTAAAACTGAATTTAGGCTTAGTTTTACCCCTAACAAACCTTTTAAAACAAATAAGGAAGTAGTTGGGTTAAAAGACCACTCTAGCCTTACTAAAATTCGGACTTGCACCTTCCTCAATCCAACAACATAAATTCCAATAGGCATTCTCCCCCATACGATATCGAACATGCACAAACTTGACAACATTGGAAACATCTCTCGTAAGGCACTCCCACTATATAAAGAACTGACTATAACTCATAATAAGATGGAAGTTATGTCCATTTGAAAATGACAAAAAACTCAATTTTTAGACTTAGGAAATTTTGTAGATTTTCCTTTTTCTTTCCTAAAATGATAAATTTTAATCTCTTAGCTTATTCTAAGATATTTCGAGTTACAAGATATTACATGGGGTTTTGATCTTTGGAACCAAATTAATTACCCGAAAATAGAAAAAAAAAGCGCCTAGACTCTATTTGGAATGTGGAGTTTATTCTACAATTCACCCTCATTTGGAAGCATTTAGTAGACAGAATGCAAGTCCAAACTTTAGATGACAGCAATGGAGTATTGATGGAACGACGACACCTTCCTACACATCTATCGATTGAGAAAAAGGGTAATATTTTTGGGTCTGTGCACCCACTTCTAAGTGAATAGCAGTACCCCACAATCGAAGGGCCGTCAATCATTCAACGGGGCATTGATTGGTACGAGTCGATTGATACTTCCAAGGCTGAGTCTTGTCAGCTTTTGGGGCCTTCTAAAGAACCCTTTGGGATGTCCTTGTGGAGTCTTGCCCGGGCGTTTCGACCCTAAATACAACGATATTAATGTTAGGCACCTATACTATCATTTTATGCACAAAAACACACGTAAAATATGCAAAGGCACACTACAACACACTAGAACGCCTAAAGACTATCTTTCAAACGTCTTTGTTGTTCTTGGACGTTTGACGTCCAAACTTCATCAAATCAACAAGACAAACTGTACAACACTTTATTAACATGTTAGATCTTTGTAAGGCACATGTGAGGCTCTAACTATCTTATTTCATTTTTGAGGGTCTTACAATATCCCCCACCTAGGAACATTCATCCTCGAATGAAACTTCTAACATTTTATAACCATTCAAATATTCAATGACTCATATAGAATCTAATAAAATTCAGCACATAATCCTATAATTGTTAATGAAAAAAAGTTACAAGGAACACAAAATCCATATCATCATGCACTTAATGCAACACAAGCAAGTAAAACCTTTATTCACTCACTACTTAATTCATCAAACACAAAGGCATATCTCATGTTTATAGGAGGAACATACTTATCCTAATCATCAAATGGTCTTTACTTTTCATTTCATTAAGAGATCAACATGCAGTATCATTTAAGTCTGCCACACACATCCCAACAATAGGAAGGTAATTCACGGAAATTTCAACTTCTAAAATGATACTAGTCTTCATACACATGCATCATTTAGGAAAATAATTACACTTTATAGGCACACTTAAAGACATTGTCTAGTCATACCAACACTTCTCACGAGCGAGCCAACGGTAATATTTCCCTATTCACAAAAGTTACACATTGTTAAAGGGACTTAACATTTATTATTTAAAGGAGACTCAAATGGGGAACAAAAATCACACATTATAAGTGACATCCAATATGCTCTGTACTCTTTCTTAAGAAGTAGAATACACATTTAACATATTATGATGAAAAAAACACGAGAAATATGTAATTTGATAAAAATTAATTTCATGCAATTGAGAATTTTTCAAAACATGCATACCATAGTGTCATTAAGGACATCCATAACATATGGAGACCATGCAACTTGTACTTATATGCAAGACTCTCATCATAGATAAGCTACTAGGAACTCTTTGATTTCATATTTTAGTTTGAATAGATGGAAAAGATGGGGATATCAACAAACTTAAGTCTTAAACCATCATCCCGACAAAGGGTGATTCTATTTGAAGATCAACTCATCTGAACCTCAATATAGCCTTATCTTACTAACCTAAAAAATGAAGAACAACATCCCTCTCTTGGGATCTAAGCTATTGCATACACTTTATTAATACTCTCAACTTCGAGGAGTTCAAGGGAACTCAACATAGGAACATTAAGGGCAATAAAAACCTTACAATCTAGGCACATTATCTCTCACTATGGGTAAGCCTAACAATATCATCATCTTTTATTGAACCTTTCAAGCAACCATGCCTAGCTACAATGTATCCACGTTTTATAGGATGACCATAAATTGGATAGAACTAAAAAGGCACTAACAACTTTAAAGTAAGTCAATATAAATTATTTTCCTTCCCCCATGAAATCAGGGGTACATACATCCCTCCAAATCAAGTTTAGGGCAAAGCATAATACCAACTTATTGAATGAAATCCTTTCGTCCCTTTTCCCCACTCTTAGAATAGGTTGGACTCATCTACTATTCACAAGGGTTTTTCCATTAAATAGCATGCTTCACAATAACCTTACAAGGTACACACACTACCTTCCCTCCTAAGGAGCAAGCCTATACAAAAAACTCCAATCCATACAAGGGCAACTATGAAGCATTATACATATAACAAGGGCAACATTTTAATTTTCTCACTATTTGCCCCATTTCTACAAATCATTTCTAACCTATATTATCACATTATACTATCTTTCTACATAATCATAGGGCAACTTATCATTCCAAAGAGAACTCCATTCAACCATAACAACCATTAACAAGCTAAAAACATATGATGATCCTAACTTCAAAACATAACATATCATTTCTCATAGATCACACATATAGACATAAATGGCATCACATCAAATATTCCAATATCAACCTTCACATATACTCATCAAGCTACAAAACTATAGTAAGGATTAAAACTCACATTTTATTCCTCAAGCTTCGAGACATTATTCCATCGAATCAATAAGATCTACGAAACTATCAGACAAGTAAACATAAGAGAGATATCATATACAGTTAGTTTCTATGGAACGACACAAGAATAGTGAAGAAAGTGAAACATTATTGTCTTATAGCCTCTTGGTCATAGATATGTTGCGACTCACCATGAATGAAAAAAACTCTACTAGACGTCACTATATACGACTTTAGACCCTAAAACCACTTTCTATAAGTCCATGCTCTGATACCACATTTGTCTGAACCGAGGAGCACCTCCTAAAATAAACATGTTATACTTGAACTCTGTGAGGTCTTATACAAGCCCATAGACATCATTCATAGTCTTTTCATATGAAATTGAGCTGAAATTTTTATCTTTTTATAACACATCACATGCTAGAATATCACTTCATCTATAAAATATATCATGAGTACGTAGTAAGACTCTATGTCTCTTCTTTCATCTTAGACTAAATATCAATAGAGTAGAATAGGGACACGACCCTTAACAACATAAAATAATATCTAAGTTATTACATACATTTTAAATAACATCCATAGGAAATCAGTGAATCTTAAGGATCCCTTTTTGAGCGTGGGAAAAATCTATCAATCTCTTCACTTCAGCAAACCTCCTCTATCCACCACCTACACATTGTGTGAAAAGATGAAGAAGAATGATATTCGTACAAGAATGCACTACATCTGGAAAAAATGCAAAAAGAATATTATTTAAAGAGGAAATTTAGTTAGAAACCTTGCATCACGTCTTTTGCTAAGACTTCATTAACATTGTTACTATAAGGATCATATAGTTCATATACTTCATATAGACTTTAAAATTTTCATAAAATCACATAAATCCATATAGCACATTTAAGAAACATTAATGATTTTCATGACATTATCTTATCCTTACATTAACTCCTTTACACAAAAGTAACCCTTTAGTAAAACTTGGTGTAATGCATGAATAATGTCCCAATCCACTATCCACACTTAAACATCGCCATAAGGTAACAGAGGGGAATATTCGTAAAACCTTAATTGACCCAAACATATACATTCATTGACGCATAACCTATAATGAAACACATACTTCACATATGACCCAACAAAATTCATGGACCTCATGTAAGACTCATTAAAAGAACACATGCAAGTCAACACTAGCAATCAAAAAAAAGGAGGAAATCGTTAACAATCACATAATTGAACTTTATTTCATTTGTACATCCTCAAACATAACTCATAATCCCAATATAAGCCTACTAGTGTGATTGACGTTTAACCCTTAACCTCACACATACTATAACCAAGTTCGTACATTAACATGACAAGTATAACCAAGTACATGCATATCAAATAAGACCTTTATCACATATATATACACATATAGAATTCCCTTCAAGAGCTACTTGTGCAATGTATAGGTAAAGTGTCGTATCTTCACCTGCACTAAGAAACAACCTACGGGTGATCCTAGTTAGGGTTCATCATCTTAATTTATTTCTAAATTTTACATTGGGGAAACATTAGCCTCAACTGACATTATTAAATGTAAAAACACGAATCCGATGTCATGGAACCCCACATCGAAAGGAGGTGCTCTACTTGCGTAAGTAGAACAGTAACATCATGCTAGAAAATTAGCTGGATCCACTTGCTATGTCGTATGGGGTAAAATAGTTAAGGAACTAGGAGATGTTAATTGAATACCTTTTTATTCCAATCATCATCGTAGTTTTCACCTCATATGTAAATTATTGAACATACCTTTTTTTAGAAGGGTCACCTCACATTTTAAAGTTCACTCATTGCTAAACTAAGTTCCCTTTTTGAGAAGACATTATTAACATTACTCAATAAACATGGTCTTTAGGAGATTTAACCTTCGCATATATAGATCATAAGAAAATGATGACAATGTCCTTTCATGAACACCTAAATCATGTGAGAATATCCTTTCACATGGAGAAAGCATATTCATATCACAGTCTCATTTAGAGTACAATTGAGAAACAACTTTCGAAAGTCACAACTTTAACAGATTATCATAACATGATTCATTTATGAATTCATGTGTATGTATGTGTATACATATGAGGAAACCATTCACATAATCACATTTAGACACTGCACATTCATAATTCATTAGTCATATACTTTACCTTATAACATAACTTTTAGATTCATAACAGATCACTTCTAATCCATCAGAATCATGCATTCATCATCATATCATGTTCATATCTTAATCATGTATTCATAACTTTTATGCATAAAGAGTTACCCCAGGAACTATTCTATAAACATACTCAATTGAAATGTATAGGTAACGTCCCATACCGTTACCTATAGTATTCCACCTATCAAGTCATTCTAGTTAAGATACTTTTTCATACTTTCATGAACATATTTTAGTTATATTCATGGATAAGCGGTGTGTGTGCATATTTGTCATGATGATTACATAATGGCAATAATGTTGTATTGGGGAAGCCACCATCTAAACACCAAAACACATGTATAACATCCCTTAAGTCTTACTTCACACACATATAGAGTATCAATGAATATAGACTACGATCACTCACATTACATCAAAGGAGAACAAGAACATATTCAATCTTTACATACTAGACCTCCTACTCATGCATTTAAGAACACACAATAATATAGGGAAAACTAGCTAGGGCATCTTCATCATCATATTATTACTTCATAAATATTAACTATATACCACTCCTAAACCTAATATCTTCATTCATTATACGAAACATCATCAATATACCTTGTACATGATACTATGATCACTTTAAACACATATCACCTTTCTAAACATTATTATCATCATATTAAATCACTTTACACATATTAATTTCAAGGCAATGATCACAACACCTAAGGAATAACGATAATGTAATAAACTTCACCATAAGTGGACCATATGAATCAAAACAATTAATTGTCAATTTTATACTAGATAAAGAGATCTAGGTCAACTGACCAATTCTCCAAGTTATGATCATCATTTATAAATTCCCAAAAATTCATAATAAGTTCGTAAATAAAATTATATCAATTGTCAATATGACATAATCGAAATCAGAATTAATCAATATCTAAACAAATTCACAAGACCGACATTATAGACCAAATTGAGAAATGAGGAGGATCATGTGCTCTTAATCAAGCTGGATTTAAATTCATCATGAAAAAAGTAGATATTCATCAATTCATTATAGGAAATATTTTAAAATCAATTTGAAAATGAATCCATGACTTGATTGAAAGATAAACTATCTTGATCATAAAATTCTCTTTGAAAAACCTTTGAAGGAACTACTTAGATGGAAGATTAACAAATTATCAAAGATTAACATACCTTAATACATGATAATATACGAAAATTATGAGAATAAAGCATTAGAATCCATCCCTTACCGTTTTCTTGAGCTTGATCTCAATGGGTGTTTCTATAGAGACTTTGTTTTTACAGGAAAAAGTCTAATTTGAAATATCAATTGGAATTATGGATTTGATCTTTTGAAAATACTTAATACACCAAAAAATAGAAAAAATAGCCGCATAAACTCCGTTTAGAATGTGGGATGAATTTCCTAATTCACTCCTAACTTGGCAGTGTTTAGCAAACAGAATACATGTCCAAACTATTGATGGCAATAAAAGACTGTTGATGGAACGATGGCACCGCCCTGCATATCCTTTTTTTATAATTGAGGGTCATATTTTGGTGCATGATCCCCCACGTCTAAGTATGGAGGTACGCCTAATCGATGTGTCGTCAACTAGTGAACAGAGCGTTAATTGACACTATAAAAACAGTGTTTTTGAGCTTTTGGGTTCTCCTCAAGGACCCTTTTTGTTTTCATTGGGGATTCGTTCCAAATGTTTTGATCCTAAATACAATCATACGCATGTTAGGTTCCTATTCGATCATTTTAGGCACCAAAAAACATGTTGAACTTGCAAAAACACACTAAAACACATTATCATGCCAAAAAGAACGTCTCGGTCATTCCAGGACACATGTGAGGCTCTAGCTACCTTATCTCATTTCTTAGGGTCTAATATTGAATGATGTCAATATTTTTCAATATGGTGAAGGGCAATATTGGGGTATTTACGGATGATTTTTCTGTGGTTGGAGACTCCTTTAATGTTTGTTCGAATAATTTTGCTGACGTTACTAAGAGATGTGAATATTGAAATTTTGTGGTACACTGGGAAGAGTGCCACCGATCTGAGAAAATAGGATAGTGGTTGATCGAGCAAAAGTTGAGGTGATTATAAGATTTCTTTGGAATGCTGGATTGTTCATAATGTATTTTTTGAAAATTGCACATCCTTTGTGAAAATTTCTATAGAAGGACTATAACATCTATTTAAATGAGTCCTTCTTGAGTGCATTTGGAGAGATGAAAGGAAAGTTAGCTTCTACGCTAATTATTAGTTCACCAAATTAGGGTGCCATCTATGAGGTTATGTGTGATGCAAGAAGGGTTTCGATCAGTAAGGTATTAGGACAAAGAAAAGATAAAATCCTTCAGCCTATTTATTACATGAGCAAACTTTGAATGAATCCCAAAAGAACTATAATGTAAATGAATAGGAACTCCTGGCCGCCGTGTTTGTGTTTAAGAAAATATTATCCTATTTTATTTGCACGAGAATCATAATGCATACCGACCATAATGCACTGAGGTATTTGATAGCGAAGAAGGACGTGAACCTAAGGTCTATTTGATGGGTTTTATTGCATAAATATTTTGATTTGAGGAGAAGGATAGAAAGGGGACAAAAGAATCAAGTGGAGGACCACTTTTCTAGATTGGAGGATGAAGCTATGAGTAAACATAGGGAAACAATCCAATTAATGACGCATTTCCTGATGAGTATATATTGGCAGCTTTGCATCATCTGATCCTATGGTTTGTAGAATTTTCTAATTATTTGGCAAGAGATTTTGTGTCAGTAGATTTTTGTTTCCATTTGATGAAGAAGTCCCTACATTATGTGAAGAAGTTCATTTAGGATGATCCTTACCTATATTGGAGTTGTGCCGATGGTATTATTCATTGATGTGTGCCAGAGGTTGAAATCCTGAATGTTCTTGAGTCGTGTCATTCATCACCTGTTAGTGGACACCATGGTGGTATTCGAATTGCGCAAAAGATCTTGTATGTGGGTACTATTGATCCCCCATCCACTTAGATGCCCATGATTTGGCCAACTCATGTGATAGGTGTCAACGATATGGAGGGATTTCAAGAAGACAAGAGCTTCCCATAAATCCATTTCTAGTGATTGAGTTATTTGATATATGGGAGCATTGACTTCATTGTCCCATTTGTATGTTCTAATTGGATTAAGTATTTCTTGTGGTTGTTGACTATATGTTAAAATGGGTTGAAGTAGTTGTGCTCCAAAAAAATAAAGCAAAGCGTGTCACTGCATTACTAAAAAGGAACATCTTCTTAGGATCTGGTATACCAAGGGCCATTATTAGTGATGGAGGTTCTCATTTTTTCAATATGTTGTTCAAAGCACAAGTAGAAAAATATGGTGTTTGCCATAATGTGTCTACTCCGTATCAATTACAGACTAGCGGGCAACTTGAATTGTCCAACTGGGAGATCAAACAGATTCTGGAGAAAACTATGTATGTAAACAGAACGGTTTGGTCGAGAATGCTAGATGATTATCTTTGGTCCTACCACACTACCTACAAGACCCCCATTGGTATATCTCCATACAAACATGTCTATGGGAAGTCTTATCTTTTAACAGTCGAGCTAGAGCATAAGACCATGTGGGAATTGAAGACACTAAACTTTGATTGGACGGGAGCATCAGGTCAGAGGATGAAAGAGTTGAATGGGCTGATGATTTTTGCCTAAAAGACTATGAAAGTTCCACCCTTTATAAAAACAAGATGAATAGGTATCATGATCAAAGAATTGAAATCTGTGACTTTGTGGTTGGTAATCTTGTGCTTCTACTAAACTCTAGGCTATGCTTATTTCTGGGCAAACTCAATACCAAATGGACAGGTCCATTCCTCACCACCAAAGTCTTCCCACATGGAGCAGTTGAGCTAGAGAACAAGGAAGGAACAAGTTTCAAAGTCAATGGATAAAGGATTAAGCTCTATCTAGGGCAGGTGGAAAGTGTTTATGAAGTCGTTGAGACCTATCATCTTGATAAAATGTAGGTAATCAACGTGCTTTCGTCGTGCTGCATAGTTAAATAAAGAATAGGTTTGGAGGAAACCCAAGGTGTACACTGTAGACACCAATAGGTTTAGTTTTCTCTAAAGAAAGAGTTCATGTTTTGTTTAGTTTCTGTAGGTTTGTCATTTTCTTTGTTCCTTGTGTGCTAGAGTAAGCTAGATATTAGAATAAGTTTCATCTCTAAAAAGTGTTCAGAAAATAAAAGGATAATAGCCTAATTATTGTTACATCTGAAGGAGGCTAAATTAGGATCTACAGAAAATGGTCTGGTGCAGAAGTTTACGGACCCTATCGATTGTCCGTCGATCAATT
This sequence comes from Solanum peruvianum, assembly GCA_027705065.1. Taxonomy (NCBI): domain Eukaryota; kingdom Viridiplantae; phylum Streptophyta; class Magnoliopsida; order Solanales; family Solanaceae; genus Solanum; species Solanum peruvianum. The sequence goes on along the minus strand of JAKWJD010001762.1, from coordinate 36,238,488 downwards.
AATGGACCATGAATGTCGTTAATAGATCCAAGGTATGTTTCAAAATTATTTAAGCATATGACTAATGGAAGGTCCTAATCTATAGACCGTCTATCGATACACGGTCTGTGAACGGGATCTCATGGATCTAGTCTGTCAGTGCACCAACCCAACTCGGCCGCCATTATTTACAACACAAACATTCAAATCCTTCATCCATTTAAATTTTCTTCTAAATTTTCTTAACACTCATTAACTTCCTCTCTAAATTATTCCCCAAATAAATAAAACATCTCTAAAAATACCGTGCTTTCTCACTTTCACCAATTCACAACCATTTCTCTCCAAAATTTTCTATCTTTTAATCCCCACAAGTTCGGTGATTGGGTTTTGGCAAGTGTCAGCGTATTAGATGGGTCTAACATCATTGTAGGGACACAATAAAATAACATTTCTTATCGTCCGATAGGAAATTCGACTTCCCCTCGATCTAAATTTGTGTTCATTGTTTAATATAGGATGTCGGAGGTAGGATCTTGACCTTGTGTTTGAATTAGCTAACATTGCTTGCTAATATTAAGTAGTAATTCCCCTTGGTCTAACCGATAGTGATTTTGTAACATCTTAACTACCTAAAATATCTGTATATAAGTCCACATGTAAGTTCCGACCTAGGTCTCTATCCTCTATACAAATATTTAGAAATTTTTAAGAAATTGGAACCTTAGGAACAATAAACTTGCATAGGTTATGTTGAAATGCATTCATAGACTAGATCTTTGTTATAATTTGGATTTGAACCGAAAGAGGACTAAAATCTAGAACATTCCTCATACACGATATCCTGTCTTTTGATCATCGTTCAATAAACAGACCCTTGATAGGGTCCATAGTTTTCCACACAAAAAAATAAACATAACAATCAAATGATGGATACGGACTATGGTCCATCGATTGATCGAGAGACGTTTTTTACATCGGTCATTTCTATCAAAGAGCATGTTCTAACCTATTCAATCAACAGAAGTGTTTTCTTGGACATATATCAAACTACGTACCATCAATGGGGCCCAGAAACCTTAAACTACAGCCTACAAATTTCATTTTTTCTTGTTTTTCATTTTTTTGCCATTGTGCTCTTATTGAGTTTGTTGTTATGCGATTTTGGTAGTAGTAAAGTCTCGAAGGTAACATGGCCCCCATGAAGCAAGAAGCCTACTCAAAGATGAGAAAATCTATATATGTCACCCTATTCCTCTAGTTGATAAACAAGGACACTAACTCGGACATTGACTGAGCCTATATTCCTCTATGCAGAAGACCATTAACCACAACATCCTGAGAGAATAAGGGAACCTGTAGAAGGTGAAACGTAACGTAGTCACTGCCTCCCAGTCTGATAAGGAGCACACATTGATAGGCTTACCAAGTGGGGATGCTTCTACTTCAGAAGGGGGCTTAGCATCTGGCTCAAAGCTTACCACAACTTTTGGATCAGGGTATGCTCAATTTTTATGGTCCAATTCAGCCACTACATTCTGTTCAAATTCTCACAGAGCCACACTATTAGGGGAACAAGAACAACATGCCTCATCTGATGAGTCCATAATCTCATGAACTATATGTGCACACCCGACAAAAGACCCACTGTTTGTAGAAGATGAACAAAATTGGTAGTGAGTAGATGTACAATGCCAAGTCTAGAGATATTCCAAAAGGATAAATGAGAAGGTAGTAGTGGACATACTAATCACTAAGGAACAAGGAGCCTACCCATAGTGCTAGAGGTGCACCGGATATTTAACGTACACAATTGTTACTAGATGGTACAGGACTTGGGAACATATAACTGAGGAGATTATGCTTTTTTTTTCATGGTTCCTATTCTGCCACTCTCCGAGGGTCCATAGACAAGCTGGCTAAAGGCGCAAAATAGGACCCTCTCACTTTTACACTAACATGAGGATGTTGCGTCGACATTTCTCAAGCCACCACCACCCTAGATTCTACACGGCCCTACCACATGTCCATATTGGAGATTTAACACCATTGAGATTTATTATAGGTGGGTCATATTCTTGGGAGGTGATTTTCGTAGAAGTGTCAATAAATGGCAAAAATTGGGTTGGCACAATAAAATGAAGTAGATGGTGAGCAGGCTAACTGGCTCATAGTACCATCGAGAATGCCACACTAAACTTGTGGCCAAATTCTGTTGGTTATTGGTTCAAAACAAAGTATCTCCTATACCGGACAACAACATACTCGTGTGGGATAGGGTACATAGTGGAAACGATAGTAGTAGGGTTTAAGATTGACTTTGCCCAGATGATATTGGTTGAGGTTTACTACTTTGCATTTAAGACCTCTACTATGTACCCCTTTCCATGTTTCATCTTTCAAATTTGTATGGATGCTTGATAAACCTATTTGAACAATTGGGATGTTCGATATCGATCTCATCAAGGATGAGCCTAATGTGTCGTCACCACGTAGAGGGCCCTTAATTGAAGTATCTCCATTGGGAGAGAATATTGTAAACATGGTGTGTAAAGCTCAAGGAGCTAACCCCTCTATACCATAGCAGACTGACCCAAACCTGGCCTCCTATTATCATGCTGCAAATAGTGCCCCAAAATCGTCTACTTCCACAACAATAGGTGTAGCAGTGATCCCCTCAGCTAAAGTCTAGAAGCTAAAAATGCAGATGGCCACCTTGATAAATCACACACAACCATGGATGCGGAAGTACATAGCAGAGGCCTAGGACTGAATAGAATAGATGGAAAAGAGGGTGTCCAAAAAAATGCAGCAGCAAATACAAGAGATTGATAAACACCTATACGTATTTGAGCACAAATATCTAAAATAACCGTCCCCCAATATATATCTAACAACTATTCAGGAGGAGTTAGCTAGCGTAAGAGTGGATGTCACTCTATATTTGAGAACCGGGAGACTATGCCAGAGCATGTACCTTCCGAGCTGGCGGAAAATATTATGCTTGAGTCCTTCTACAAGGCACCAGTTGAGACAAAACCCATACCACAAGTTCTTGAGTCCTACTTCAAGTCCTTCTACAATTAGGATTGTATCTATAGTAGATGAACAATTGCGCTAGATGAGGGTCCAAGAGTTATGTTCTAGGGCATCTATTTCCAGCCCCATTAGTGGAGTACTGAGCACTACTGATGGTGCTAATATAGTTGTGGACAAAACTAATGATAGTGTCATCCGTGGAGATATGGGTACTACTGATAGTGACCGAGTGATGAACCTGTGGGACCTACGAAATTTGACCCGCCCTATTGTTGATTGGTCTTCGGCACTACGCGCCGCAGGTTTGTTTCACCTACCCTATTTACAATGGTTTTTTGTTAATTGGGGACAATTGCACTCTTTTTTGTTAGTGGTGGGGTAAACGGAATGTGAGTGTTTGGGTGAAGTCTGAGTAGCCCAACTCATGATCCTCTTTTGAGTTTTTTCTTGCTTGTGTTCTTTTTTCAAATTAGACTGTTTAAATTTCTTTTGAACCGGCGTATATTAGTCAGTATAGGTGTAGAATAATGAAAATAGTGTAGCATGATGGAGAATAAAATATATGAAAAAATTAGCTCCATCAAATGAAATTTCTACATAGAAGCCTAGATAAGCTCAATGTGGTTGCTCTAAAGAAAAGATGAAATGTACCAACGACATGGCCTATTACTAACTCTTTAACTAGGAATTGTGATAATCTTATAATGCAACAATGTGCCAAGTGAGTGTGAGAATGTTTGACTGTTCAAAAGTTGGTGCATATCTATAACTTTCCTGGTTAGTCTTGCTAAAGGAATCTGCTCTAGAAGCAAGGAAGATATCGTAGGCCTTTGTTTAGAATAGTCCATAAATAGCCTGAAAAGATATTGACCATATAATGTGAATGTTCCCTTTAATCCAAATAGGTTGAGTCTTTAATAGACCATTTCTTTCTAACACACAAAATCACCTTCTAGGGTCTAATGTTTTTGACCCAATCCCTCCTTGGACATCTGCACCTCGACATAGGCTAAAAGCCGAAGTTGAGGGTGGCAAATTCAAAATTGACCTCGTCTTCACCCTGACCCGATATCGGGTATTGTTCACCTAGACAAGTTGAAAAACCATGAGACGAGGGTTGGTATTATGAAAGAAGATCCAAAATGAGTGTGAAAATAGTTGGAAGTTTAAAAGAAAATAATAAGCATAAGAAAGATGTTACTTGGTTAAAGTTGAAGAACAAGTGAAAAAAATAAGAAGAGAAGTAATGAGTGTTGAGAAAAGATACAAAAGTGAGAGTAACATAAAAGGCTGAAATGAGTCAAATGAAACAACAGAAAACAACTATGGAGTCAAGAGAACAAAAAAAAATTTAAAGCCTAAAAATTATGTCAAAGAGGGAATATAGTCACTAAATTTACCCAAATGTACCATAGCTGGCCCTGAGAATAAATTACAAGGAAAGAAATCCTACCATTATCCTAGAGTATATATTGGTGAACCTGAGAAATGAAGATAAGGGAAGCCTATGTCGTAGAACATTAATTGTATGTGAACTTCCTCCTTAGTGTGGGTGTTCAAATATATCCTGGTACACGAATTCGTAATAACTCCTTAAAAATTGAGGATGTTTTTTGAAGTGAGAGCATTAGATATATAATGAGAAAATCGGTTCCTTGGTGATAGGAAAAATTGTTGGGTGTTTGTTAAATTGTAAATTTCAGTCATGATGTGATCCACATAAGTTATCTTGCCGAGACTGAGTCAAAATCCTGCACTCTATAAAGAAAGAGTCGAGATGGACAGCCATCTGATTGATCGATCTTAAAATTCTTGCTTCTATGCAAGTGTCATTTAGGCTCATTAGTGCTCCCTTGAGGTCAGACTACGAATGTAAGTTGAGGGTGTTGATGCACCGTGGGTTCATGATATTTGTAATGGATTTCACTTAAATGTTGCGTATGTCTAGATACTTTTTGTGTTGGTTCTTACAAGTTTTATATCTTACTTTGCAGATGTTCAAACATAAAATGATGGAGACACATGAAAAAGGGAAAAAAAGGACCTATAGAGAAAATCCACAGTCCATCATTGAATCAACTCCCTGTAGATGATAATCGTAGATGAGAAGTCCAAGCATTCGATTAAATCAGGAAATGTTGACTATGTTTTAAATGACGAATAGCATCAAGGGACAGTCAATTGATCGACAAACTATACTAGTGAACCGTAGTTTGGGACCTCATACTTGAAGATTGTAAGTTTGGAGTGATGGAGGATACGTCACAGACCGTAGATGGAATGACGCACCGTGTTGTTGGTCAATTGTTTTATTAAGAGAAGATGCAATCCTAAGGCTAGAATATTTCTCTAAGTCCTGATTGATAGAAGCATTCAATGTGTCGTCGATTGATCAACGTCGCATCAGTGTATCGTAGATGGAAATTGTTTCCCTCAAAAAACATTCCTTATTTGAATTCCCTTTTGACTAAGACTTTTTTCTATAAATAGGCATTAAACCTCATTTTTGCGGTTAGCTATTGCTACCTTGTTCTAGTTTATGTTTTGGTGATTAGCCTTTAAAATTTCAGGTAAAATAATTGATTTCCATATTTGGTTTTTAAAGCTTTTCGTTTTGCAATTGAAGTGAAATTTGTGGATTTATTTTCCTTGATACGTAAGTTTATGATTTCTTCATCTATCAATATGAATTGTGTTTTTTCAAACATAGGTTACTAAATCAACAACTAGGGTTGTGAAAACCATGAGGGATTAACAATGCGCTTTTAACTAAGCAATTCTTGAATGGTGTGTCTGCATGCATTGGTAATTCTTTCTTTTAGAGGTCCTTTTAACGAGTGCAAGGCTTAGAACTCGCCTTGTTTATGCTTACCAGACAAAGGAGGTAATCAATATGAAAAGAATTATCAACATATATTTAGTGTGATATTATCTAATAGGTTAGTGTCGATTGGTGCGAGATAATAACTAAGACATACATCGACTATGATGTTATTATAAGGTTATGGTAAGGGTTAGTAAATTATACACACGAAATCGGACAACAGTGTGGCGTAAAATTCACTAGATGTTGGACCAATGATTTAGAGATACCTAACTTATCACTTTGCATGTAATACACTAGGAAATCATTAGTATTTCTAGTAATGTTGCGTTATGAACTCATAGGGAACAAGTACACCATATTTAACCTCTCCTATTGATAACAACCAATGATTATCAATTGCTAACGTTAAATGTAAACCATATTCCTCGTGGGATCAACTCCAACCTACTTCTTGGGTTCGTTACTTTTTAAAAATTTCCTATGCTTCTTTGGAGAGGTATAATTTTAGAGTATTAACTTCTAATAAATATTTTTTTAATCCATTTGATGTTTAGTTCTTAATCTTAGTAAGTTTATTTATCAAAATTCATATATCTATATTTATATTTTACTTTCATGTACAAGCACTTTAATTTATTGTTTATTTGTTTATATTCACATGTTATATTAAATCAAGTTGATGATTTTTTTAGGAGGACCTAAAGTATGCCTTGACATTTCCTTGGCAGTGTCCATGTACGCCTCCCAAACTATGCCCAATAGATTGATCTACGCCTCGATGATTCGAGGCGTCGCTCAAAACTTATATGGGTGAGATTAGTCACAAAGAATGTATCTTCCATAACCATTGAGGGATCAAAAGGATGGCCCGTCACTCTATAGATGCCTCGGATCCATGCTCGTATATTCTGCCTGCAACTGAACTGCCAGCGTGCTTTTCATTTAACGGTTGAATACGAAATGTACCCCACTTCATAATTAGAATATGGATGTTTTGTTTAAGTTTTTTTCGTTGTGTTAAGTTAGTATATAACCCTTTAACCAAAATTAGAACTCATTCTTCAAAACTAATCTTTCCTTCTAAAATTAAACTATCTCAAAATCCCAGAAATCCCAATGAAGACCAAGTTCAAGAACAAGCTATGGAGGGGTATTCATTGGGATTGATTGTAGAATTTAGTGTGATATCTAATGCATAAGGCATGTTATTCGTTTATCCGTAGATAATCATTAATATATGGAGTCTTTTCAAAGCTCTTTCAAACATGATTCTAAGTCAAAACTCCTATGTTCAAATCTAGCTATGGGTTATTATTAAAGCTATTCCAAAAGAAATCTAATGTTGAATATGTGATTAATATATAGTTTTTACATGATTCTCAATAAAATTCCACGAAGAACCCATGATCTCTTTATCCTTTCAAATTATGATATGTTATGGGTCTTGTGATCATGACTAGATTATGATTAAATTGTTATTAGATTATAATATATTGATTAATCCTTTCATTATCGATATAAATTGATTATGAATTATGGAGAATTGATCGAGATGATCATTATCTTGGAGATTTTTTATGTTAGCCTATTTCTTCTTTATTATCTTAGAGTGTATATCTAGTTGCCATTTAAGGGCATTGTTTTGTCTTGTCCACTTATGGTGGCGGTGTTTATATTTCTTGTACATGTATATGTGTTATGATAATGGACATGAAGGCAATACATTCAAGATGAATTAATATGATAATTTCCATTATTAGGAAGGTGTAAGATTTAACCTTAATTCTAATATCATGTTCTAAGTAAATTAATGTTATCTCAAGTATATGAATAGTCTTCCACACTAGTTGCAAGATTTTAGGATTGTGGATTATGTTGTGTATATGTGATGATCATGTTATGGTTCGGTGTTGTCAAAGATAATTAATTATGTTGAATATCCTTGTGCATGACCCCTACCTATGTGAACCCTAGATTAATGTGTGATCAATTACGTAGCAACCTTGTGTTTTGATGATTGAATATGTTCTTTTTCTCCTGCGATGTAATTTGAGTGTGTAGTGTATAGTCCTTCTTTTTTTATGTGTATTTATGACTATAGACTTGAGGAATCATGTACATGTGTTGTGATCTTTAGAGGGTGGCTTCCTCAACGTTATGATATAGACATTATGTGATCATGTTGACCAATGAATAAATACACTTCATGCATAACTATGAATAGTGTTGAGTCATGATGACTAAGGAAAGGATAGATTCCTATACATCAGTACCTAATTCTATGAGTGTGAAGTATACGATTAATGAAGTTATAAACATGTGTTATTAGAGGTGTTTATGTGGAGGTAGATCTCACATTGTATGCACACACAAGATGTATGATTGTATGAACATATGAAATGACATTCTCACATGAAGCAGGTTCTGTGATCTTACAATCCTTTGAGCTGTATAATGTATGAAGGAGCAAGCTCCTACAACCTTATTTACTAACTAATGCATTAAAGACTTAAACATATCTATAGATCCTATCACCGAGTGAGCATGATAAATGAGAGTGGGGGATTCATGTTAGTAAGTCCGGCTTCCCACAAGAGCACCTTCACGTTTAGCAAGTCTTGGTTCACAATGTAGATGTTTTCATATGGGATGGAAACCTGCCTGCTAGTAAGTCAAGGTTTCTAGAAGAAATATCTTTGTCCAGTAACCATGTGCCCCCATAGGTTATTTGTTTTTAAGGAAGTGTTAACCTTTTTTTTTGCGGTGTGGAGGAGAATATCAGATTCAGTGAAGTTCACATGGTCTATGTCACTTCTGACTAAGTCTCCTAAAGTAAGAAATGAACTAAGACAAGATTATGGACTCTAATCACAACTCTTTGAGAAGAATACTTAGTATAAATAAGTTATGGACCCTACTCATGCATTGCACAAGTGAAATTTTAGTAAGGATAAGTTCTGTATATGTTTCCAAGTAAGACTTATGTGATGTTATGCATGAATTGTATGAATGCATTTTTTTTTACTTTTCTATGTCAAGACATGACTTATTTGTATGTATGTGAGTTGCAGTTATGGATTCTAAATAGGTTTTAATTAGTACATATGGGGGTATAGAACTCGATGTGTACATTGCAAAAGTAAGATTGTGAAGGGGTTAGGAGGGTGGTTTACTTATGGTATGAACTATATGAGTTATTATTAAGGTTTTAGTAAAGGAAAAAGTCCTTATGTGATGCTATGAAGTATACGCCTTTTTTTATAGTTATAAATGAATGTGTTATGAATTGATAAGTATGTTATGTCTAGTCTAGGGTGACTTCTTAGGTACACATGGTTGAAGTAGTATTATGGGATACTACCTATAAGTGTCACTAGTATGACTTAGGAGTTGTCTTAGATGATGATACTCATGTGAAGCTTATGTCTATGAGGTGGTTATGACTTCTTATATGTGGTTATGTTCATGAAGAATATCTATGATAGACTATTTTTAGGTGATGTCAAAGTATTACATCGTACTAAGTACACTAGAGGATAGTTTGAGGAAAGGAGCAAGATAAAATAGAAGTAATACATTGTATTTATTGAATATGCATAAGAGTATGATGAATGTATTTATCTACTATTATGTGTAATATCCATGTATATATCATGTATAAGAGTTCAACATACGGGTACAACTCGACCTTGGACTCACTAGGGGCCTTAAATGACGAACCCAACTCTAAGACAAAACTGCCCAAATTTGTGTATATTTACGAACTAGTTGACGAATATTAGACCAATCAATGGATCGTTAATTTCAAATGAATGCCATTAGGTTTTGGGAGTTGCAGATACAAACCACGAGTCCTCATCAATGAGACGTTGACGCATGGACGATTCGTCGTTTATAGAAATTGGTGGTGGCCTACAAAACTGTCTACCTGCGGCATCACTTCGGGTGGTTTCCTATTTTGCGGGTGAGGAACGCCTATCAGTCTGTAATCTGAGAGTCGCTACGTAGGAACCGTATAACTCTCGGACCAACTCTTCACTATAACGTCCCAACAGATGCACTGTCCACTCTAGTCGATGTCTGGTGAAGAGATTGTGGATCTCTGGCATCGTTCGGAGACTTCCCGTAACAACCCACCGCTCCAATGTAAGTTTCCGTGTCATGAATCCTTTGTCATTCAGGAACTTTGCATCGGAATAGACTTGATACTACCCGTCGACACACCACCGGTTGGGCTGGTGGGTAATCGGGGTGAGAGCACGAGTTGGTGAACCGGGTGTGGATTTCGAACATTCAACCCATTAGGCAAGGCAGAATGTGTAGCGGTGGCAAGTACGGGAACCTCAACAGATCCGTAAGCTTCATCCGACCATGAAACTTTAAAGGATCTAGATGCTCTTTCTTCATTAGTAGCTGACCCAGAAGGTGTGTCGGTCAGTGTGCGCTCCTCATCAGATTGGGAGGCAGTTACTACGCCATACACAACTTTTTTGGGTGTGGCTATTGCAGCACGTGCAGCTCGGGTTGGGGTAGAAGTGTGTGGGGGCACGAACGTGGGGTCAGGCTCATCATCAGAGCCAATGACCACGCGGGTAGACGGGGCGACATACTTCGATCGCCCGTGTGCGTAGACTCGATCTTGTTTTGGTGCCATAGTAGATAGTTATGTTAAGAATCATTATTAGTACTAGAAAGACAAAACAAGATAAGAAAAACGACACAAAATAAATAATAGAGTTAAGATGTAATGACATTTCTATAGTGATAGTGAAACACGAAAGACCAGGTGACAGATCATCGTGAGTACGACAGACCGTCATGGGGTCCGTCATGTCTTACATAAACTATCTTTATATGGAGAACCATGAATGAAAGTCTCTAAGAAGTAGGCCGGTATATGCAGTATGGACCGTCACAGGTATGACGGTCCATCGTAGTAATCCGTAAAAGGACACTTGGAAAAAGTATGGATACCCTAAGGATAGGGGTATCTGATCCTCATAGCGGTTATGCAGGATAGACTGTCGAGGGTTTGACGGTCCGTCGTAGATGTCCATTGAAGGGACTTAGAAAAGCTGAGAGACCCTTAGTAATAGGGTCTCACACAACCAGAACAGTTGTGCAGGACGGACTGTCGTGGGAACGACTGTCCGTCACATGTGTCCGTTTAAGGACACTTGGAAAAAGTGAGAGATCCTTAGGAATATGGTCTTTAAAAAACAGAACGGTTGTGCAGGACGGATTATCGTGGGAACGATGGTTCGTCGCATGTGTCCGTTGTAGGACACTTAGAAAAAGTAAGAGACCCTTAGGAATAGGTTCTCTGTCAACCAGAACGGTTGTGCAAGATTGACCGTCGTGGAAACGATGGTCCGTTGCATGTGTCCGTTGGTGGACACCTTGAGAGAATATTCGATAGTGGGCTGTTAGGGATGTTGCGACGGACCCAATGGCGGTCCGTCGTGGGTACGATGGTCCGTCATCAGGGTGTCGTTTTGTCATTCAGTGACAGAACTGGGGATGCCCCATTCATCCCCTATAACCAAAATAGAATTGTTAGTGTATTAACTTACATTTGTCTAACCCAAATACCTAGTAAACTTACAATGCTAAAGCATCCATTTCTGGAGTTTTAACACGGCAATTTTGAGGATTCTCAACCTAGGTCAAACATAATTTGTATTAAAGAATGAACCCATCAATAAGAACTAGGCTAGTACTAATTGATTAAAAAATGAAAAGTAAATGGGTAGAAATCAGAGATACATACCTGGGAATATGAGAAATACAAGCGAGAAAGGTACTTGGTGATCAAGTAGAGACCCACAGCAGCAGACTCCAACTAGTAGATAGTGAATTTTAGGAATTGGGGAATTTGAAGAAAATGATTAGTTTTAAGAGAGCTGGGGGGGGTTATGATCTTTAGAAGTTGTAAAAAGGGGTAATGGGAGAAATATGGAATGAATGTGGTGAAACGAAGGTGTGGGTTTGTAAATGTTGTTTTTTTTTTTAAAAAAAACCCAGCCGGGTCGGGTTGGGTACGCTTTATTAATGACGCGATGAGTCCTCGACGACGGTCTGTTGCAGCTATGACAGTCCTTCGTTGCTTCCGTCGCTTGTTCCCTAGTTTGAAAAAAAAACAAAAAGATGTACCTGGCACGATGGACTCATGCGATGGTCCGTCACAGGCACAACGGTCCGTCGATGTATCCGTCAATGACTGCTGCAGAGTGATTTTCTATAGAATTTCCTGGTGATGTGCCTGCAAATTTAAAATTCATTAGTAGAAAATGGTACCATTACTAAAAAAAAACTATAACTATTGGGTTGCCTCCCAAAAAGCGCCTGATTTAACATCGTGGCACGACTGAGGACACTTGATTACATAGCCTTCATCAAGTTAGTATGCCTCGATCACTTCATTCGCTGATGAAGTATGCCCAAAATAAAGTTTTATTCGTTCTTCATTCACCTTAAACCACACTCCCTCCTTGGTTTCTAACTCTACTGCTCCATGAGGAGATACTTGGCTAACAAGTAAGTGCTAGTCTGTTTGGACTTGAGCTTGCCCGGAAGCAAACGCAACCTAGAACTGTCTAAAAGCACCAAATCTTCAACCATAAACATTCGTTTTTCACTTATTATTTCATTATCCATCTTTGTCTTTTCTTTGTGGGATATGACAGATACTGATTGGAGCTCACCACTCTACCGCATGGACCTACAAATGTTGAAGGTCTCTTCTTCATTGTTCAATCAAAATTTCATCTAAACCTTTTCTATATCAACTAAGGCTCTACCCGTAGAAAGGAATGACCTTACAATAATATTGGCACTTCAAAATCAACTTCACAATCAAGAAGAACAAAATCTGTCGGAAATAGGAATGACTCCATTTTTACTAGCACATCGAGGAGTTTCCCTATAGTCCTTTTTACTGTTCGATCAGCCATCAGTAGTCGCATAGCAGTGGGCTTTGGATTACCCAAACCCAACTTCTTGCAAATTCAGAGAGGCATGAGATTTATGCTTGACCCCTGATCACATAATGTTTTTTCAAAATGTAATAGTCCAATTGTACAAGGAATAGTGAACGCACCCGGATCTTCTTTGTTTGGTACCAGAGATCTTGTAGCAATTGAACTACAATGTTGCAGCCTATCATCATCCTCAAAAGTGACTGATATTTTCTTTGTAGCAAGATCTTTCATAAACTTGGCGTAGCCGGGTATTTGTTCTAAAGCTTCTCCCAACGGGACATTGATAGAAAGTTGCTTCAACATTGTTATAAAACGCCGATATTTACCTTTCTTGGTCTATTTCACTAATCTTTAAGGAAATGGGGGTTGTGGCCTAGGCATGTGAGTTACCTTTGTAGGTACTTCAACATCTTTTACAATGTTATCCTCTACTTCACAATTAACATCTACCACTTTATAAGTATCTTTTGTCATGATTTTCTCATTAGACGGTATAGGTGGGTAAATGGTTTGGTTACCAGCGCGAGTAGTGAATGTCATACAATGACCATCATTTTTAGGATTTTGGATAGTGTTGCAAGGAAGAGTGCCCGGTTGCCGTGCGTTCATAGTCGCAGATATTCGGGAAAATTGTATATCAAGTTCCTTAATCGATATTGCATATGTATTGACTTTTTGCCCAATACCCGCTAAATCATTACTCAACTCTATACTGTGCTCATCACTAGCATCGAACCTCCTCATCATTTTATGCAACATGTCCTCAACTCGCGCCATACTACCTCCACCATCCCTAGGAGTAACTTCACGATTTTGAGGAGGAACATAGGGACCATTCCTATCATTTCTATTACCATAGTTACCCCTATTGAAGTTGTTGTCGGGATTGTAGTTTCCATCTCGTACATGATAACCCTCACGATTATATTTACCATAGTTCCGACCTTGGTTCCCTTGACCTTGGCGCCAATTTTCTTGATTAGACCCTTGGGCACTCGGTCAGAAACCCCTTGACTGCTCATTTACCGCATAGGAATCCTCCTCATAATAGCACTCATCATTTCGTGGCGGTGGTTTCAAAAAGTAGTTATATGAATTAATCTTTTATGCACCCCAGTGACATGTTTTAGTACCAACCCAAGCTTAGTTCTCATCTGAGCCATTTCTTCACAAATCTCATCTGTGGCAGGGTTATGAGTGGACTGGACTGTGAAGGTATTTCTCTCGGTATTTGACTTCCTAATATTCCAAGCTTTATTATTCTGGGAGATTTTCTCTAATTTTTCAGCAATCTCAGCATAAGGACACTCCCCATACGATCCACCTAATATAGTGTCAAACACCGCTTTATTATTATCATCCTGTCCCCGACATAAGTATTCATTCAGTGAATCATCATCTATAAGGTGATTTGGGACGCTTCTAAAACACGACGTGAATGTATCCCAAGAACTACTAACTAACTCTCCTGATAGTGCCACAAAGTTGTTCACTCTATATTTGTGGTTTAGTTTCTTGGAGACCGGGTAGTACCATGCTAAGAAAACGTCCCTTAGTTGGTTCTAAGGGAAAATTGAGTTGTAAGGGAGCTCAGTGAACCATATAACAGCCTCTCCTGTCAGTGAGAGAGGAAACACTCTTAGCCCTATTATATCCATGTCAAAGTCAGAACTCCCTACACAACTTTTGCACACTGCCCTAACCTTAGCTATATGAACATGTGGATCTTCAGAAGGTAGCCCTGAAAACAAACCTCTAGAAGTGAGCATTTGCATCAAGCTACTAGATAATACAAAGGTGTGGCCTGGTAGAAGGGGCAAGACAAGTGGCCCATCGGAGTCTACTATATTGTCATAGACTCTGTAGTATTCTTGGGGCCGTGGAGCTGGATTTTGTCCCCTCTGTTCGTGTTCACCCGGAGCATCGGGTAACAAGTCACCATGAACATCAATCAGAGTTGTGATGTTCTGGTTTGGATTATCATCATTAATTCCCAAGTTTCGATTCATGTTGCGTAGTGTACACTCTAATTCATGATCATAGGGAAACAAGGGTTCTCTTCCTCTCCGTGTATTAGGCATACAAGGAAGATGGTGCTGCAAGAATAAAAAACAATAAAAAAGGGTAAAATTAAGAAAATATTGTCTAAACTATAATGATAAGTTTAAGTTAATCTAAAAGCTACTTTCCCCGGCAAAAGCGCAAAAATTTGATACGCTCAAACATACTTCTCAAATAAGAAGTAAAGCGGTCGTGTCAAGCAAAGAACCCAACTAATGAGGTTGGGATCGTTCCCACGAGGAAAATAGTGTAGACTTAACTTCAATCTATTATTACTATTGTTCAATCAATTACTTCCTTTGAACTCAAAAATGATAAAAAGGGGGATTTTCTATTTCCAAATAAATGAAAATAACTAGCGAAATTGAAGGAGACAACTAACAGCTTCAAATGATGGAGTTTAATCAATTAATAATAGTAACTAGGGTTTAAGTGTTCCCCACAGGTTCATAACTTTATAATTCTAACAATAAGAATTCTTTCCTACCATCTTGCATGCAAAGTGATAAGTTATGTATTTCTAAATCCTTGGTCCGACATCTAGAATATTTTACTCCGCACCTTGGTCCAGCTACATGTGTTGCTAAACTAACCCTTACATTTACCTCATATTAATCATCGTATTCGATATTTGACTAAGTTATTACCTCGTACCAATCAATAATAGACTATTAGATAGTATACACTAAATCTATGTTGATAATTCTATTTCTATAATCTACCTCCTTGGTCCGGCAAGAAGAATTAAGGCGAGTTCAAACGTTGGCAATCCATTAAAAAGTGTTCTAAGAAAAAGAATTATCATTATTCACCTATGGCTCCCATGACTCTAGTTATGTAGTTTAGCTACCCATAGTCATAATCACAATATTCAAACATGTATTATAAGAATTCATTAACTTACTTCAATGACAAAAAATTAAAACCAAAAGTTCACTTTATTAATCAGCAAAATTCACCAATAATCAATTACAAGAGTCTAAAAAGTTTCACGAGTCTAACAAAGAGTCTAAAAATATTCAAGAGTCTAACAAAGAGTCTAAAAAATAACCAAGAGTCTAACCTTAAAAACAAGGTTTTTCAAACTATTTATAAAAAAAACAAAAACCTCATTATATAAGGACTCTATTTGTTGGAAATCTGTCAAAATGCGGATGGATTGACGGACCTCGCGACGGATCGTCGTGGTCACGACGGACCGTAGTGGACTCCGTTGTCCCATAATTGTGCTATTTATTCTCTTTCTCTCGTCATTACCCTCGACGGCAAGTATGACAGATCGTCACAGGCACAACAGTCCGTCGAGAGTCTCCATTCCAAAACATTTGAACTCTTTGAATTTAGGTACATGGACTACTTCTCTGATCTTCATGATGGACCAGCAGAACGGACCGTCATAGCTACGACAGTCCGTCAGGCACTCTGTAACCCCGTCCTAGACTTTATTTTAGACTTCATTATGAAAAACCTAAAAACCCTCTCTCAAGAATGAATTTTTGAAACTCCATAGAAGTTAGAACTCAAGGAAAGGTCTAGAAAGGCTGTTGGTGGATGCTTTCTTCATCAAATTTTCATAGTTTTATTTTCATTTAGTCATGGTAGTCATCCTTGAACCTTCCCTTCGAGGAGCCACTTATAATTGATTTGAAAAAGTTGTTATCAAATTCCAACTTCTCCTACCTTTTATTCTATGCATGGGTAATTGTATAAAAATAATGATTAAAATGAGTGATTATTATTGATTAATGATTATTTCAACGTCAAAACCCCAATGAAATCATGTCTATGCTTTTTACCAACTTTTAGCTTATAAAATGGATAGAATTAGCATGATTAGAAAGTGTTAGAGTCTTTTTTATGGTTATATTGTAATTTAGCTACTGTCCTAAGAGATATTTAATGATGAATTATTGTAGAAAATTGTGAATAAGTGGTGAAATCTTGGATGAATGGTAACTTGGTGATATTGTTTATTGTGAAATTCTCTTGAGTGGTATGGCCCACTTTTGATAGCGGCGTTTACTTGAAGTATACAAATATGAATTTACTTGTGTATTATGAATAGGGACATGAAGGCATAGTATCTAAAGTAATATGATAATGATAATGTTCTTGTTGATGTATTTTTATAAAGCTTTTTGTGTATGAATTGAAGAGACTATGTTTAAGTGAATAACATGTTTATGTAAAGTATGCTATTGTGTGATGTATGATGAATGAAGTTATAAATACCTTTAGGGTTCAATGTTATGAAAATAGTGATAAGATGAAGGGTATGATAACATTCACACACACACACTTTAATGAATGTGTGATGTTAATAATGAAAAGGGGAGTTTTGAGGTGAACACTGTTCGTGAGTTTAGATGTAAATTTTAGTAGCAACTCGATCCACTATCTCCCAAGTGATTTCTAAGAAAGCTTAAGGGATGGATACACTTGGTGAGTTTGTATGTAATGCCCACTAAGTTATCCTTAGCTTAATGTAATTAATGTTTATGACTCTGTGAGAGAGTTATGTTTAGTAGTGATAGGTTATTAAGAAGACTTGGTTACACTTCATGAGTTGAGATATTGTATCCAATGCACCTCTTGAGATGAGTACTCCTCGTTAGTAGAGAATGATTTACTTAGAATCAATCTCTTTATCCCTTAACTATGCGCCACAATAGGTGTAGCTATTGGAGAATCCATGGAAAGGCTATGAGTATAGACCTACCAAGGGATGTGGGTATCCCTCATTCGATAGGGGTTAATGTTGGGATTCCATTTCTAGCTCTTATGGTCTATATCGGTTTAATCTAATTACATATAAAAATATGTAATGACCTGAATCTCATAAAGAGTGTACTACTTACGATAAATGTTGGTATGGGACGCTACTTATCTATTCCAAAAGTAGACACTTGAATGGGAGTCTTGGTGTGTCTTTATATTTAATGTTTGAATATGTTATTATGAAATGAAAGTGAAGTTATATGATTACATGTCTAATGTTAAGAAATAATGCTAATATGATGTGATGTTTATGATGATGAATGTGGTGTACCTAATCTCATTGAATCCTCAAGGAGCACATTGTGGGAGTAGTAGTATGGGGTGGTATTCTCACATTGCACTTTGTGGAACTTTCAAGTCCACTTGGATAGGGGCACCTATGTGATGTTCTAAATGCCAGTATGTTCCTTAAGTGTCTTTTTTGGGATTGTGGATATGTTACTCACACGAAGTAAGCCTATGATGCGTAGTCATATGGATCAAGTATGAGTTAATTCACGGAATAGAATGGGAGGTTTCATCATGTCCTACATTAATAAATTTTAGTATAACCATGGTTAGGGAAATATCAAAGCAATGAGTTCACTATAAGTTTGCTTGAAATGAGTTCACTATGAGATTTCATGAAGGTCACCTGTAAAGTCGCTTTAGTTCACTGTAATGTGCTTTTTGGTTCTAAAATTATGGAAGTTCTATTATATGTGCTAATGAAGATTTATATGTTATTTTACTTCTATATTTATGAAGAACTTACTTAAATTTTATGAAATCTTACTTCTACTAAAATGTCCCTTTTTGCATGCTTTGGCATATGCCATACTTATTACAATGCTTGTCCTAACCACATTATTTTCTATACTCGCTAAGTATAGGTTGGAGGCGAGTGAAAGATTAGAAGCACGCTTGGGAATCGACTCTCTCAAGAATGAGTATACCCTCATATATCTGAGGGTATAGTCATTATTTCTTTAGTTTCTACTATTAAGACTTATCATGTATTTTCATTCAATGTAAAAAGGGCTTGTCACTAAGATATTTAAGATGTGTCTTTATGTTGGCTTTTGACGATGAGACTACTATTTACTATTTACAAACTATATTTCCTTATAATTAACGGCATTAAATGTTTTAATTCTGCACTACTTTTCATGTCTTATGAAGTGAATGATAGCAAAAGCCTTGTACAAGACCTCCGAAAGGGAAAATACGCAATTTTTCCAACCCAAGGGTTTCCCTAACTGCTATGAGGTACATTCGGATCATGAGAAGCCTGGTACATAGCATAAGGTTATGGGAAATAGTGTAGGGTCTAAATTTCACTAACCACGTCTAGTAGAGTTTTGTTCATCGGTGTGAGTCGCAACACACCCATGACTGAGAAGCTATAAGTCGTTAGAAGTTTCCCTTTCTTCATTATTCTAATGTCGTGACTTAGATATGAGTTCTATGAGATGTCATTCTGAAATTCTTCTCTTGTGTTTATAGCACATTATTACAAGAAGGAGAACCTCTAAAATGGAGGAGGAAGGATAGCAAATAAGAGGATCTATCCCCGTGTTGAGCAAGTCCATATAGTTGTCCAAGAATATGTGAATGAGGAGGTCCCCCTATGGATTCTCCAGGACCTCAAATTCACCAAATGACCTCTATGCCCCAAGGTCCTCAAGCAACCTTTCTTGAATTTGATATGACAAATGCAGACATAAAGACTGCCCTTATGTATTTGACCTAACTCATGATGAATCAAACTGAAGTCGTCACTAATCATTTTTGTTTCCCAAGTTAACCAAGGAGGTAGACAACAATCCAATGTGAGTAGTCCCGCTTCTACAATTAAGATTTCATGAGGATGAACCCTCCTACTTTTCATGGCACTAAGGTGGATGAAGATCCACAAAGCTTCATAGATGAGTTGTTTAAGGTTGTGGGTGCTATGGGTGTGACCCTTTAACAGAAAGCGGAGCTAGAAACTTATAATATGAAAAATGTGTCTCAAGTATGGTTTGAGAAATGGAGGGATGCGAGATCCTTAAGGGATGGTCCGTTTTATTGGTAAGCGTTCAAAGAGGGTTTTCTTGGAAGGTTCATTCCCTTATAGTTGAGGGATAAGAATACATTGTAATTCATGAATCCTCGTCAAGGGGGAATAAGTATGAAAGAGTAGTCTCTCAAATTTACCAAGTCTGTATGTATGCCCCAACCATTGTAGCAGACCCTAGGGCTACGATGAACAATTTTTTATATGGTAGTGTATATCTTGGTAAAAAAGAAGGTTCGTACGACTATTCTTCCAAATTATATGGATATATCTAGGCTCATGGTATATGCCCAAGAAATTGAGGAGTCCATTATAAGGAGTATTACATAGCGAACAAAGATAAGGATCCCAACAGAAATAACGAAGGAGGTGGCCGCACTTTTTAGAGGAGTATGTGTTCTACTTGTGGAAAGCAACACTGCGGTAAGCGGTGTGCTTTCACTCCATCGATTCCCGTCGTCAATGGTCGTCGATTTTTCCTGCAAGTGCACTGGCAGTGTGCTTTCAATTTAAGCGGTAAAATCGAAAGTAACCCTACTTCATAATTATACAATGGAAAATTAGTGTAGGTGTAATGATTTAATTTAAGTTAGTATATAAGCCTTTAAAAAAATTAGAACTCATTCTTCAAATTTAATCTTTCCCTCTTGAAACAAACACTCCAAAAAAAAACCCAAAACCCGCATTACAGACAAAGGTCAACAACAAGATATGAAGGTTGATTCTTGGAGATCTATTATCATTATTTGTTGTTCTATGTAATTTAGAATTTATGGTAATCCTTCATCCCTAGATAACCATTTATCTATGGAGTCCTTCCGAAGCCTTTTCAAACATGATTCTGTGTCAAAAATCCTATATTTCAATTTAGCCATGGATTCTTTGTTAATGTGATTCCCAAAGAATTCTACTGTTGAATATGTGATTATATTTTGTTATTAACATGATTCTAAAACCAATTCCATGAAGAACCCATAATATCTCTATCGTCTCAAATTATTATATGTTATGGGTCTTCTGATCTTTACTAGATTATGATTCAATTGTTATTAGATTATATTATATTAATTAATCATAGTCTTATCTATATCAGTTGATTATGAATTATGAAGAATTTATCAAGATGACCATTAGCTTGGATATTTTTCAAGTTGACCTATTTCTTATTATTTAGATTAGGATGTACATTCAATTGGCCCTGAAGGGCATTGTGTTGTATGGTCCACATATAGTGGAGGTGTTCACATTATTATACATGTATATATGTGATGATCATGGACTTGAAGGAATTAGAGGTAAGATGAAGTGATGTTATGACGTCAATGTTTTGTAATTTGACGGATTTAGCCTTGATTAAAATATC
Organism: Solanum peruvianum; assembly: GCA_027705065.1. Taxonomy (NCBI): domain Eukaryota; kingdom Viridiplantae; phylum Streptophyta; class Magnoliopsida; order Solanales; family Solanaceae; genus Solanum; species Solanum peruvianum. The sequence goes on along the minus strand of JAKWJD010001762.1, from coordinate 36,217,423 downwards.
ATGTTCTAACTGAATTGTTGTTATGTAATGTATATGAATAGTATTGCATACTTGCATGATTTAGGTGTGTAGATTATTTTGTGTATATGTGATTATATTGTTAGGGTTAGGTGTGGTTAAAGATGCCTAATAAGGATGAATATTCTTATAGCATGACCCCTACTATGTGAACTCTAGATGAATGTATGATCAAAGTATGTAGGAGTCTTTTATTATAATGATTGAATATGTACTTGTCTCCTTTGATGTAACTTGAGTGTGTGTAGTCTAATGTCCTTAATACATTATGAGTATATATTGCATAAGACTTGAGAAATTTTGTACATGTGTTGTGATCTTTAGAGTGTGGATTCCTCAAGGTTATGCTATAGCCATTATGTGATCATGTTGACCAATGTACACACACACACACACACACACACACACACTTCATGCATGACTATGAATAGGACAGATTCATGATGACAAAGGAAAGGGTAGTTTTCCTATGGATTATTACCTATTTCTATGCATGTGAAATATATGATTAATGAAGTTATGAACATGTATGATTAGAGGTGTTTATGGGAAGGTAGATCTCGCATTATAAGCACATAAACCTGATGTATGATTGTATGAACATGTGAAAGGACATTCTTACATGAAGTAGTGTATATGATGAAATGACATTCTCATCTTAGAATCGTTTGAGATATATGATGTATGAAGGCGAAAACTCCTAAATCATTCTTTATTAACTAATTCATTAAGGACTTAAATATATCTAAAATGGTAGTTAGATACAAGCACCGAGTGAACAAGAAAAATGAGAGTGGGGGCTTTACGTTAATAAGTCTTTCTTCCCACAAGAGAACCTTCACGTTTAGAAAGTATCAGTTCCCAATATTGATGTTTTCTCATGAAATGGAAACCTCCATGCTAGTAAATAAGGGATTTTAGAAGCATTCTGAATGTGCCATAAATACGTGCCCCATAGATTATAACTTATGGATACCACCTAGATAGCCATGTATCATTGGTCACACCTTAGATAAGTTTTAACCCTCTCTTTTCGGTGTGGGAGGAGAACACCAGATTCCATGTAGATCACATGGTCTATGACGGATATGGATAAGTTCCCAAAGTAAGAAATGAACTAAGATAATATTATGGACTCTAATCATAACTGCTTGAGAGGATTACTTTGAATACATAGCATTATGGCCCCTACCGATGCATTGCACAAGTGAATATCAAGAAATGATAATATTAATACATGTATACAAGTAAGACTTATGTCATGTTATGCATGAATTTTATGAATGTATTGTTATGTGACTTTCCTATGTAAAGACATGAATTATGTATATGTATGTCAATTGCACTTATGGCTTCGAAATGGGCTTTACTTAGTAAAGACGGGGGTATGGGACTCCATGTATATATTGCATAAGTAAGCTTGTGAAGGGGTTATGAGGGGATTTACTTATGGTATGAACTAAGTGAGTTATGATTAAGGTTGTAGTAAAGGAAATATTCCTTATGTGATTCTATGAAGTATGTGCTTTACGTTTAGTTAACAATAATAGTGTAATGATGTCATAAGTATGTTATGCCTAGTATTGTGTGACTTCTTAGGTTCACTTTGTTGAAGTAGTATTATGGGAGATACCTACACATGGCACCTATGAGAGTTAGGAGTTTTCTTAAATGATGGTCGTTATGTGAAGGTTTTTTCTATGAGGTGGTTATGATTTGTAAATATATATGTGGTTATGTTTATGAATCATATTTATGGTAGATTATTTTAAGGTGACCTCAAAGTGATTCATTATGCTAAGTACACATTAGGATATTTTGAGGAAAGGACTAAGATAAAAGAGAAATAATACATTCTATGTATTGAATATGCCTCAAGTATGATAAATGGCATTATGTGCTATTATGAGTTGTATCCAAGTCTATATAATGTATGTGAACTACATTGTGCTTAAAAGTGCCTATGTTCATGAAGTTTAATAAAAAGACATGTTGCATTATTTCAAATGTAATGTCCTCTTTAAATTCATGTTTTGGCATGGTTGCCAAACTTAGTGCATTGTTGTAGTATAACCATTCTTGTTCCTATTTTTACATAATCTGTAGGTGTTGATGGCTAAAGGATGTCTCCTAAGTGAAGAGTATGGATAAATCTGCCATGTTCAAGTAAATGAACCCTTATGATTCAAGGATTACCTATGTCAAGATGTTTCTTTAAGTTAATTTAATAGGATAGACTTAGATTTTATGTTGTTAAGGGTCTTGTCCTCATTCTGTTCTATTTAGTTGTGTCTTAAGATGACAAAGAGACTTAGAGTCTACTTATGTACATGTTATATTTTATATATGTATGAAGTGATGATTCTAGCATCTGATGTGCTATGAAGGGTTTTAATTTCAAGTTATTTTTATTACGTTAATGTATTGAATGATGTCTAAGGTCTTGTATAAGACTTACGAGGTCAAGTATGTCGTGTTACTACCAGGTGGTGCTCCCCGGACATGACACATCCATCACCAAGCTAGATCATACCAAATTCTCAATCCCTTCAACCTTTTTAGGATCTACCCACACCCCTTCATTTTACATCACATGCCCCAATTATGCAACCGACTTCAACAAAAATTCACACTTGGAAAAATTTTCATCCAACTTATGCTTCAAAATAATACATAATACCGTACACAGATGTACTTCATTTTCTTCTTCACGTTTTAAATAAACCAAAATATCATTAACAAAAACTATCAAAAAGTATCAAGAAATTGCTTTAATACCCCATTCAAGCAAATAAAAGTAGTAAGTGAATTAGTCAACCCAAATGACATCACCAAAAATTCATAATACCAATACTTAGTCTTAAATGCAGTGTTGGGTACATCTGTAGGCCTAATTTCTAATTGATGATAACCAAATCTTCAATCAATATATGAAAAGACTACTTCACCTTGCAATTGATTAAAGAGGTCATCTATTTAGGCAAACGATATTGATTCCAAATAGTGACCCTATTCAATTGTAGGTAATCTATACACATCCTCATACTACAATCTTTATTCTTAAGAAATAGAACAGGAGCACCTAATAGGGAAGCACTAGAGCGAATAAATCCCTTATCAAAAAGCACTATGATTTGATCCTTAAGCTCTCTCAACTCTCCCAGAACCATGTGATATGGAGAAATATTGATGGGATAAGTACTAAGTTATAGACAAATACAAAAATCTGTGTCTCTATCGTGAGGTATGCCAATCAAATAATAACGAAATACAATTCTAAACTCAGACTACAGAGGAATAGTTTACTAGATGGAGCCTGAACCTCAACATCCGCTACATGAGCCAAGTAATCTATATAACTTTGTTATACCAATTTACAAGCCCGGAGGGAGGATACAAAATTATTTTTTTGGGCTTGTACACCCTTTCCCACTCCAATCTTTCCCTTCAAAAAATTTGTAGAGTAACTGAATTAGCATTACAATTAGGAAAAACAAAATAGGGAGACAACCAATTCATGCCTTAAATTATCTTGAAGTCATCCATATAAAAAGATCACAAAATAATCCCATGTCTGAAATCCCATAAAAAGACAGGGCAAGCACGATAGACATGAGTGACTATTACTAACACTCAAACTGAGGCAGAAATACGTATGGGGGCATATAGAATATCAATTACCATTTTAAAATTAGAGGCCAAACTCAGAAACAAGAATAATACATGTGGTCAATGCACCAGACGCCTCCGCACCATTTTTGCCTCGAAAGGCACGCTACCTCTTTTCCCGATTGCACATTACATGTACCTATGTAACCATTTCCTTTACCTCCATGACCATACTGGGTACTTTCTTTCCCACCTTGTTTATGTCACCAAACACTATTTCATAATCTATGGGTTCAACAACTCATTATGCTACTATCCTGACTATAACGTACGTAGTTGTAGATAGTTTTTCTCATATGTGCATGTTTCCTACAATTAAATAGAGTGCGATCAGCGGACTGTTTGATGTTGGCCACATACATAATATTATGACTAGCTTTATATTAATTTCATGTATTCCATGAATAAATAACTGTAAAGGTAGGATACCTTTTAATTCCTTGATCTCTTGTCCCTCTTTGTGCCCGTTTGGATGGGCTTAGTAAAATCTGCTTTTAAAAAGTATTTTTGAAAGTGCTAAAACATATTTTTAAAATAAGCATTTATGCATTTGGATAAAAGTGTTGAAGTTAAAAAAAAAAGGTGTTGATGTGTTTGGCAAATAAGTGCTGATAAACAACTTTTTAAATCAAAATGTCTGAAATACCCTTAAAAGTTGTTAACATAATAAAAGTTAATCAATTTATATTTATAGTCATAAATAGTTATATTTTGCTATCATTCACCTATTTTTTTCTCATCACAAATTTTTTATAAGAGGAATATAAACTTATTATAGATTTACATTTTAATAACATATAATTTGAATACATAACTTGAATGATTTAAGATTTATTTTATTTTCATTCATTAATAATAGTACTTGTCTATCATCCACACGTGAAAAGGGAAAAATGAAAGAAAGATATGTTAGGGTTATGTGGGTTATTTGGAGATTGTATAAAAATATTAAGGGCAAAAGGTAAAAATGTGGTCAACTTAAACAGCTTACAAACTAAAAAAAAAAAAGCACCCCTACCCCAACTTTCAACTTTTGGCTTAAAATAATTTTTTTTTAAACTTAAAATAAGTTATTTTGTGTATTGCCAAACAACTAAATAAGTCAAAAACCAGCTTGTAAGTCAGTTTGAGCAGCTTTTAAGCTCAGCCAAACAGGCTCTTAGTCGCTGCATGAATTTGACCGTGTCACCTCACCCCCTCCACATTGTTGAGATTATCCGTCACCTCTTTTAAACTCTTCTCTGCAGAAGTCATACGAATAAACAATATTTGTAACATAAAATCTAGCTCTTGGATAAAGAACCAAATCCTCTCCTCAATGGTAGTCAAGTTGAGTTTTCATGTTGAATAGATTATTTAACATAAGATACAAAACACTTACCATTGATCCTATTCCCAACCTACAAATGAAATGGTCATCTGAATCTCAAAAACCCCACACAACCGAATAGATAATATATGATATCATATGCAAAGCTTTACTTCATATAACTTGTAACATAATTAGTCATCACTTCATATAGAAACATAACCCAATACCATAATCATTATAATGACCAACATCATATATGAGCAGCATCAGATATCATAAACATATACCTATTATATTGTCATATTATATAAGAACAGTCTCCTAGGACTTCTATTAGAGTCAACTTATGCAATGTCTAGGTAGAGTCTCATACCCCTACCTTTACTATACAGACTTCTCAAGTAATCCTATTCATTGTTAATTTACTTGTCTTTCATTTACATGAGGTAACATTTGTCTTAACCGACAAAGACCATGTTAGCTAAACATGGAATCCGATGTTATAAAAACCCACACCGAAAGAAGGTGGTCTGCCGGCGAAAGAAGAAAAAACATGACATAGCTTTGTAGGTGGATCCACTAGCTAGTATCCTATGGTGGAAACATAGTTCAAGAAGTAGGAGATGTATTAGAGACCAATAGTTGCATATCACATGGAAACATCAGTTTCATGAGAGTCATTGTGAACCTACCTTCAAAATAGGGAAGGGACGCCTCTCATATCTAGTTCGTCGATGCTTAGCATAAATTTTCTTGTATAAACATGACCATGATCTCTTTGGGATTAGATGATAATTTCCATTCATTCTAACCCTTCGTTTGTGAGATTGACATAACATAATCATCTTGTGTAGAGCATACAAGAGGATATTGTAACTTGCATTTTTCGTGTTCTTTTAATGATATTACAAATAACATGTTCATAGACCAGCATACACACAGAACGACATCATACAAACTTCCATAACATAGCATCATGATCTATAGGCTAACATAAACATTGTAGTGTAATCAAAACTTTAAAAGAAATAACCTCTAGGTTACAAGAACCTTATTCAAGAACATACATTCATCTACAACATTAATAACGATAACATAGTGAAATACTCAATATCATAATCAAGAACATATATTAAAATCATATACAAGATCAATGCATAATGTAGGGTAAAGGATAAGGGTCATTTAAGAGACCATTCTAGTCTTAGTTCCAATCCTTAATGTTTTCATATTATCAAATAGTAGAAACAATTATAAGAAACCATCATGTAGATAAATACATGCTTCACACAAAATTCAAACATAAATAACAACATAATCATAGAATTGTATGGAATATATCATAGAAAACACTTTCTTTTCATTGTAAATCATAAATCTAGGGTTAGGAAGAAAATTCTTTTCGTAGAGTTAAAACCCTAGTATTTGAAGTTCCTTAAAACTTATCTTTGAAAGGATCCCTTGGCGAAAGGAATCCCAAGAGTGAAAAATCCTTACTTTATAGATGAAGAATACACGAAAATTTGATGAAAAACTTGAAGTTTTTGTCTTCTTCCTTAATCTCTTCTTGTTCTTCTATGGAGTTCGGAGAAGAGAGTGTTCTTGAGAGAATAAGAGAAATTTCATTTGATCTGGTTTTGGACAGGTAAAAGTGGTCTAAAACTAAGGAATATTAGTATATAGTATTACTATTAATTACCCAAAATACCCCCCACTTAAATGGGTCTTTCTAAGACGCTTAATTACCAAAAATACTACTTTAACGATTCTGCGAAGTAATTGCGCATCGCAGGGCCAAATAGCGTCATTATTATTAATTTTTAGTTGAGGCAGTGAGGTGCGTGTCAGACTCGTGTCGCGAGGTTTCCTCTCAAATATTGAGCAGAACACCTTGTTTCACGCGCGTGTCGTACTCCATGCCTCAAGTTCTGAGTACTCGCAGGATTCCAGGCAGCCTGCCCACCCATGTTTGGGTCCTCCCCAAGGACCCTTAGGGTGATCCTTTGGATGTCGTTACCAGACTTTTGTACCCTTTATACTACATATTAACTATCCAAGATTACTTTAAACTTTTGGAGTTCATTTGACACTTTGAAACCTTCACCAAACATAGGGACGTCAACAAGTTCAAATTAGCTAGTTTTCGGACGTCAAGGTCTTTCTTAGTCGTTTTGGCTATAACCTTTTCCAAATTAGTTCATTACATTAATATAGATTTGAAACATCATTTTTAGCATTATTTAATACATTAAGCTCTATTCTAATACATGAAATTTCCGGATTGTTACATTATCCCCCCTTTAGGAACATCCTTCCTTGAATGACATTAAAATCTTTTGGAGGGTAGGAAAGACTCAATACTAACAGCACAAAAAAACATAATGAGACACAGCTCATAGGAGTATATCCCAACTCCGCAAAACACGTACCATCACATTACACATAGCACTCAATTCATCATGCACAACATGCAAGAGCTCCATATTCATAACACATAGTGAGGAACTTCCTTCTCAACCTTATAATAAGTTGAAAATGCATAAAAGATTTACCATGCTATCGTTCTTCTCAAGATGGCAACAAAACAGAAAAATCTCTAGAAAACATATGCATACATATTTCACATAAGTGCAAGAATAGTGTATGAATGCATTTTCATAGAACTCTAGTTGGTACAACTTTTACCAGACATACACCTATTTAAAAAAGAAGTTGATTTTATCATCATGCATTATTTTCTCAATTAAGCTAAATGTCTAACCTTAAGGAATAAAGAGATGAGGGTAGTTAGACTATATGTCGGCTTCAACCTCCCTTGTTGTATCCTCAAAAAGATGGTTCCTCCATAGAACTTTTATAAAGGCAACCTACTTGTTTCTAATCTTCTTGACTTGGTGATATAGGATCTCAACCGGAACCTCTTCATAGGAGAGGTTCTCATCAACCCCTAAACCTTCAATAGGTAAAATAGACACTGAGTCACCTATAAATTTCTTGAGCATAGACACATGAAACACCGGATGGGCTGAAGCTAGTTCACTAGGTTGTTTCAACTCATAGGCAACCTTTCCAATTAGTTGCAAAACCTCATAGGGACAAATATACTTGGGACTTAACATCCCCTTCTTAAAAAACCTCATCACCCATTTCATAAGTCAAAACTTCAAATAGACATGATTACCTACTTAAAACTTAACATATCTTTTTCTGTTATCGGCATAAGACTTTTGACTACTATACTTTTTCTTTAGTCTATCTCTTATGATTAAAACATTCTCTATAACTTCATAGATAATCTATGGACAAAGGATTGAGGACTCACCAACCTCAAACCATCTAACCAGATATCTATACCTTCTTCCATAAAGAGCTTCAATAGGTGCCATGGAGATGCTCAAATGATAGCTATTGTTGTTGTAAGAGAACTCGATCAAAGGTAAGTTATCATCACAATATCCTTTGAAATCAATGATACATGCTCTTAACATGTGCTCAAGGGTCTGAATGGTAAGTTCCACTTGAGCATCGGTTTGAGGATGAAAAGCGGTACTAAGTTTCACTTGAGTACCTAAACCCTTTTGAAAGCCTCCAAAAAATGAAAAGTGAATTGGGCACCTCTATCCGAAATGATGGATAAAGGAATAACATGAAGACTCACAATATAATTAATGTAGATCCTTGAATACTCTTCAGTCGTGTAAGTAGAATTAACAGGAATAAAATGGGCAGATTTAGTCAACCTATCCGCAATAACCCATATAGGATAATTTTTCTTTACGGTTCGAGGAAACCTAACAACAAATTCCATATAGAAAGATTCCCAATTCCATGTAGGAACATCCATGACTTGGGTTAACCCACCCGGTTTGAGATTCTGAGTTTTAGGCAGTTTAGACACTTAGCAATAAACTCTGCTATTTCCGTGTTTAAATCATTCCACCAATAGACCTTTCTAAGGTAATGATACATTTAGGTGGCACCTACATATATATAATAGCCCAAACCATTTGCTTCTTCCAAAATCTATTTTCTCATATCCTCAACATTGGGTATACATAATCTCCCTTGTACCTAAGAATACCATCCCCCCTTGGGAAAATGACTCTTTGTGCTTACTAAGTACGAATTCCTTCAACTCCATCAATAGATGATCAAGGTGTTGATTAGATTTCACCTCCACCACTAATGATGAGTTTAAGTTATGATGGACAATGAAACCACCATTTGGAGAATCTTCTAACCGCACACCTAAGTGATCCAACGTAAGAACATCATTCACAAGTTATTTCTTCTCTTACTTCACATGAGACACACTACTCATAGTCATTCAACCCAAAGCATCAGCAATCACGTTGTGTTTGTCAGGGGGTAAAGAACACTCATGTCATAATCATTAAACAATTTTAGCCATATTCTCTTATAGAGATTTAACTCCTTTTGCGTAAACACATATTGAAAAATTTTATGGTCAGTAAACACATCAACATGTGCACCATTCAAGTAATGAATATATATTTCCAAGGCAAAAACTACAGTGGCTGACTCAAAATCTTGAGTTGGGTAATTCTTTTCATGAACTTTATGTTGCCTAGAAGCATAGGCAATCACCTTTCTTTGTTGCATGAGACACATCCCAAGACCACTCGGGAAGCATCACAATACACTACAAAACCTTCATTGCCCTCCGGTAAGGTTAGAACCGACGCGGAGGTAAGCTTATGTTTCAACTCTTCAAAACATTTCTCACAAGGTTCCAACCACTCAAACTACACCTTATTTTAGGTCAAAGCTGTCAAAGGAAAAGTAATGGACAAAAATCCATCAAAAAATCTTCTATTATAGCCGGCAAGACCCAAGAAACTCCTTGTATCTGTGGAAGTGAAAGGTCTAGGCCAATTTCTGACTGCAACCGTCTTCTTCAGATAAAACTCTACACCATCACCTGATATGATATGGAGAAGAAAAGCAACCGACATTAACCAAAACTCACACTTGCTTAATTTGGCATAAAGTTTGTGTTCTTTGAGGTCTTGCACCGCCAAACTCAAGTGAATCTAATGTTCATTTTCATTCATGGAGCATATCCAAATATCCTCTATGAACAGAATAAATAGTTAGTCGAGGTAATCACGGAGAACTCAGTTCATTAGTCCATGAATGATGCTGGGGAATTCGTTAACCAAAAAGACATAACTACGAGTTCATAGTGACCGTATCTAGTTTGGAAAGGTGTTTTGGGAAAGTCTTCACCTGTCACCCTAAGTTGGTAATATCCCGACCTTAAGTCAATCTTTGAAAAGTAACTAGCACGTTAGATTTGATCAAATTGATCATCAAACCTAGGGAAAGGATACTTGTCTCTATGGTTACCTTATAGAGATGATGATAATCGATGCACATTCTAAGGGATATATCCTTCTTCTTAACAAAGAGATTGGAGCACCCAATATGGATATACTAGGTTGAATGAAACCCTTGTCTAGTAAATATTTGTTTTGGAGCTTTAACTCTTTAAGATTAGCTAGAGCCATCCTATATGGAGGAATTGAAATCGGATTTATATTCGGTAACAAGTTAATGCCAAAGTAAATTTCCCTTTTGGGAGGAACTCCTGGAAGGCCCCTAGGAAAAACCTCTTGGAATTCTCTCATTATAAGGAATGACTTAAAATAGAAGGAAATTCACATTCTAGGTCCTTAACTCTCACCATTATGGTATAAACAACCCTTAGCTATCATTTTATAAGCCTTAAAACAAGAAATGATTTGACCCCTAGGAATAAAATTTCCCCCTTTCAACTCTAGAATAGATTCATTAGGGAATTGAAATTTCACTACCCTTGTTCTACAATTTATGGAACCAAAACTGTCATGAAGCCAATCCATACCAAAGATGATATCAAAATCAAACATGTAAAATTCTACAAAATCGGCAAGAGTAATTCTATTGAGTAGCATCACAGGACATTTCCTATAGACATTTTTTGCAACTACATATTCACCCAATGGGGTAAAAACCGGAAAGGGTTCAATAAGAACATCGGGAAATACATCAAACATCCTAGATACCAAAGGTGTAACAAAAGAAAGAGTAGCACCTGGACCAAGCAATGCATAGACTTAACAGAGAAAAAATGTAATATACCTGTCAAAACATCGGGAGAGCTTTCTTGTTAACCCCTAGCATTGAGTGCATAGAAATGGATCCTTTTTGGAGCTTCAGAACTAGGACCTCTTAGTTGAGCATGCCCATTCCCCTTGCCTGGCTTCTCACAATAGGGAAATCTTTCACCATATGGCCACCCTTTCCACAACCATAGAAACAATTAGTCCCAACAAAACATTCACCCACATATTTCTTACCATATGGTGGTCTCTCTTTTGGTGGATCAATATTTCTCCCCTTTTGAGGTTTCGGATTAGAACCCCAATCATTGCAATTCTTGGAGAAATTAAAAGGAATATTATTTTAAAACCTCTACTTTAACATGTGCTTGTCTTGAATATAAAGTCTACTCTTAGAAGAACCAATTTCAAATGACTTTGCCCTATTATCGTCCCCATTCCTCTTCCTTAGACGACTTTCCTCAAACTGTTAAGCATGAACCGTCAACATAGAAAGATCCATATAGTCATGAAGCATGGTTGGACGACATTCTTCTTCAAGATCTTTGGACACACCCGTTACAAAATGACTCATTTCATCCCTATAATTAGAAAACAAAGAAGAAGCATATTTTGAGAGCTTAATGAATTTCAATGAGTATTCCTCAACACTCATACCTCCTTAACGAAGGTTGATAAAATCCTCTAACGTAGTTTCTCTTTGTTCCCTTGGAAAGAATCCGTTAATAAAGGAATTTTTGAAGATCTCCCAAGTCAAGGGACCATATCCTAAAGATTGATTATCCTTTCACTGATTGTATTATGTATGAGCCACGTCCTTAAGTTGATATGCAGCAAGCTTAGCCATCTCAGTAGTACTCACCCCCATAGTATGCAAGATCTTGTTATGTTCATCAAGGAAATCTTAGGTGTCTTCATCAACTTTTGATCCAATATAAATGGGAGGATTCATTCTCGTTAAATTTTTCAAACAGCTAGCCATAGTACTAGCATGTTAGTTCTCTCGAGGTTCAACCTCCCTGTTATCTTGAGACCTGATTGATTGAGCTTGGGTGGTGATGGCTTGGGCAATTTCAAACAGGGGAATTCTCACCTCACCATCTGTCATAGCTAGAGGATTCACCGGAACTTGTTCATTTGTAGCAGCATGTACTTGAGGTCTATTACCTTGAGGAGTAGCTCCTGCATTCAGAATCTCTTCCCCTACACTCCTCGCTACTGTCCTTCATGTGTTCATCGCCTATAACTACAAAAAAGGGATTAGATGCTAAAATAAACATAGTGTCAAAACTCTAAAGGCACGATAGATGCTAGTATTCACGAAGGTTCTCATCCATAATTATGGCGCGGTTCACAACCATGAAAACGACACTAGGTAACGTGGATTAGCGAGACATTAATCCTAAGAAAATTTAACCTCATGCTATGATACAAAGCTTTTCACACCCAGTGCGCATACCCTAGGTTAGATTGAAGTCGTCATCCTCTCAAAGAACTCAGAGAAGCCCTTAGAATTCATCATAACATGTCATCACTTACAATTTGCGGAAAATTAAAAACTTTTAAATTCTACTTGAAGTATACTTAGCCTTCTTAGTTAATAATCATAAAGACATACGATATTCTAAAAATCTACCTCACATATATAAAACTATCTAAAGAGTGCGCATCTGGACGTATCCAATACGTAGTCAATATTCCATATATGCCTTAATACAAAAGAATAAAAAGAACATAATGGAAATAGCGTATTCTTAAAACTACTAGAAATCAGCCTAAGCTAAAATATGAAACATGGCATCCCCGAACATGAGGACCTACAAGACATGGAGAAACAGTTCCAAGTTACTTCAAATTGACCTCCTTAAACTTCAATGGCCGGAACCTACAATTTTAGTACGATAAAGTAATAGGATTAGTATACCACATGTACTAAGTATGGGTATATGCACATTAAACATAAATAAAAGCATGAAAAAGGATCATTTATAATTTCATTAGAAAACATGCTAAGTCATGTCAACATCTTTAATACACATACCATAGAACATATACAAGTTTATGATTCAACCAAAATAAAGCATGATCATAATTAAAGACATATTATCATAGACTAATGTTAACTTTTCATATTCAATCGATCATATAACATAACATACAAAACACTTACTAATTATCCAATCCCCAACCTACAAGTGCATTGGTCATGTTAAGCCCCATAACCCCACATAACCAAGTAGATACGACAGGAGAGCATAGATAAAGCATTATTTTACATGACTTGTAACATAATTATTCATCACCTAATATATCAATATAACCCAATAACTTATTAATCATAATGACCAGCATCATATAAGAGTAACATCATGTATCATAAACATATACCTTTCAGGTTATCATATTATATAAGAACAAACTTCTAGGACTTCCATTAGAGTCAACTTGTGAAAATGTTTAGGTAGAGTCCCATACACCTACCTCTACTATATAGACTCCTGAAGTCACCCTTGTCAATGTTCATTTACTTGTATTTTATTTTACATTCGGGAACATTCGCCTTAACTGACATAGACCATGTTAGCTAAACATGGAATCTGTTTTCATAAAACCCCACACCAAAAAAAGGTGGTCTGCCGGTCAAAGTAGAACCAAAGATGATATAGCTTTCTAGGTGGATCCACTAGCTAGTATGTTGTGGTTGAAACATATTTTAAGAACAGGAGATGCATTAGAGACCCATAGTTCCACATTACATGGCAGCCTCAATATCATTAGTGTCATTGTGAATATACCTTCAAACTATGGAAGGTACACCTCTCATATCTAGTTCATGGGTGGTTAGATTAAGTTCCTTTCTTGAATAACATTAATGTTCTCTTTCAATCATAAGTTATCATAGGTCATAGGAGATTAACTACTTGTAGAAACATTCTTAACTTGAATTTTTCATGTTTTTTTAATGATCTAACCATGTTCATAGCCTAGAATATACACATAACAACATCATACATACTTTCATAACATAGAATCATGATGTGTAGGCTAACATAAAAATTGTAGAGTAATCAAAACTGTAGAAGACTTACCTTTATCTTCAAAGAACCTTATTCAAGAACTTACGTTCATACTACAACATTAATAACCATAACATCGTGAAATACTCAATGTCATAATTGAGAAAAACTCTTAAAATAATATACAAGATCAATGCATAATGTAGGGTAAAGCATAAGGGTCATATGAGAGTTCATTCTAGTCTTAGTTCCAATCCCTACGGTTTCATATTATCAAATAGTAGAAATTATCATACAGAACCATCATGTAGATAAGAAAAAGCTTCACACGAATTTTAAACATAAATAACAAGACACTCATCAAATCGTGTGGAGTATACCATAGAAAACTCTTACTTATTATTGAAAATCATAAATCTAGGGTTAGGAGGAATATCCATTTCGTAGAGTAAAAACCCTAACATTTGAAGTTCTTAAAAACTTATCTTTAAAAGGAACTCTTGGGGAAAGGAATCCCAAGAGTGAAAAACCCATACCGTATAGATGAAGAATCAACGAAAATTGGATGAAAAACATGAGGTTCTGGTTTTCTTCCTTATGCTCTTCTAGTTCTTCAACGGAGTTTGGAGAAGAGTGTGTTATAGAGAGAATGAGAGAAATTTTGTTTTATCTAATTTGGGTCGTGTAGAAAAAGTCAAAAACTTACCAAATATCAATATATAGTCATCATATTAATAACACAAAAGACCCCCCACTTAAAAGGGTCTTTTAAGAAGTTAAATTACCACAAATACGAGCTTAATGATTATGCAAAGTAACTGCGCGTCGCGGGGCCAAATCCTGTCATTTTCATTGAAGTTTGAGTTGATGCAGTAAGGTGTGTGTCAGACTCGTTTCGCGAGGTTGCCTTTAAAATCTTGAGGCAGAACAACTAATGACAGGCACGTCTCGCACGCCATGCCTCCACATCTGCATGCTCGCAAGCTGCCAGGCAAACTGCCCACCCATGTTTGGGTCCTCTCCAAGGACCCTTAGAGTGGTCCTTGGGGTGTCGTTGCCGGACATTTGTACCCTTTGTACAAAATACTACCTCTCGAAGATGACATTACAAGTTTTGGACTTAATTTGACACTTTGAAACCTTTACCAATCATAGGAACGTCAACTAGTTCAAATTAGCTAGTTTTCGAATGTCAAGGTCTTTCTTAGCTGTTTTGGCTCTAACCTTTTCCAAATGATTTTATTAAATTAATATAGGTCTGTAAATATCATTTTTAACACTATTTAATAAATTAATCACTATTCTAAGTCATGGCATTTCCTTAGTGTTACAATATACATATACATAGAGAAGTATACATAGATCTATCGCATACTACATATGAAGTTTACATAGACTCCTCACATAGGAAGCTTACATAGGCTTATATTTTATTTAACATTATAAACATATAAGAAGTTAGGCTAATAATACCTTCTTATATTAACCATCTAACAAAGTACAATATCTGGGCATAGCCCTTACACAAGTACATGTTGCCACATAGGGCTTTCAAAAAATTTCTAGAAGAACAAGCAGGAAACGAATTTCGTTTAGACTATATAAATACTACTTGGTTAGATCAAAGGCTCCTTCCTCAAACTTTTAGGACTCACAACTACTTTGAGGAAGAAGTCCATGTATCCTCGCAAACTGTGTTAGAAGATCTTTGATGACCGAGACCTACAATGTTTTGGAAAAGGGACTAAATATGGATAAGTACAAACCACATGTACTATGTATGGCTCTTACCCATAAAATCATTAATTCATGATGAAATGTCACAGTTCAGTCAAAAAAACCATGTTTTATTTTCAATAACTCCACATGCACATATATGGAACCATAAAAGTCAACCCAACATGATATTAACCCCACATAAAAGCAACCTTAAGCAATACTTGTGCAATGGCAAGATTTGAACCCCATAACTCAATCCAAAGGTAAACATTACATTAAGTAACTTATATAACATAATCTCATACATAATCATATCATGCTTGATTCATATGTCATATAAAACTTAACACACATAACATGTGAGCAACTTGATCATACAACAACTACTATAATCATCCCTTACGATACCACATATGCAATGAGTAAGAGAAGTCCTATGTCCTCACTCATCCTATATAGTAACCTTTAAGACAACCCTAATAATGGTTTACATACTTGACTTATTCATTTACATTATCACAGTAGGAAAAATAGTGCAATAACAAACATGAGATCGTGTGAGCTACATAAAATCTGGTGTTGTCAGTCCACACCTTAAAGTGAGGGTTAACACTTGCCTAAGGTGTAACCTATCTTACCTATATATCTAGGTAGATCCAATAAGCTATAGTCCTGTGTTGGAAGCTAGTTAAGGGTCAAGGAGATTTTACTAGAAACCTTGACTTACTAACGTGGGGGTTTCCATCTAATGAGCCAACATATATCATGGGATTTAAGATTTGCTTAACGTGAAGAAACCCATGTGGGAGGACGAACTTACTAAATGTGAGACCTCCACCTCATTTACATGCCCTTTTGGTTCTAAATAAATATTCCCTATAGTAATAGTCATACCCTTCATACAAGATAACATTAGTATCTTCTAGGCCCCTATCTAAGCATTTCGTCATAATATCTCATAGATATTTATAGGTGAGAACTATCCTTGAACTGTTAGAAAAGGCATACAAGTGAGTAAACCTTCCACTCAACACTTAACTGTAATCACGAGGAACTACTTTCAATCATATAATAATCATGCCATAACATACTTGAATTCTTCATAACCAATTCAACAGCCTAAGGTTATGGATGAGGAATACTTGTTATCAACATCACAACCACACATTAAACATAGAAGCATTACAATCTACACAACTCATCCTTCATAATTGAATTAAAAAAGAATCAACCTTCACAACTTGTTATCCTTCGTTGCCTCCATACTTCAATTACCCAAGAACACATAGCCCAATGCATAATTAATATAAATTCAAGAAGTAATACATAGAAATTACTATTCCACATCATCATATAATTATCAAGTTATACAACAACTATAGAAAAATAAGACACAACGAGTGTAACGATGAACAGAAATCTTGAGTGATTAACATCAATTGCCCATTAATACGTAGGTAAAGAACATTAAAAAACAATAATTCATCATATTGATTAACACTTTTCGTTTTGAAAAGAGAACCCATGTCTAGATTGGAACTCTCTATTTTGGGGAAGTTGAAACTCATCTTTGGAAGGGCCTCTTAAGGAATGAAATCCCAAGAGTGAAAGAAATCATACCTTATAGATTACCCTGGTACAAATTTTAGATCAAAACCTTAGGAATTTGTCCTTTAATTGGAGCTCTAGTCCTCTTCTATGGACGTTGAAGTTTGGGGAAGAGAGAGGCTAGAGACATGTTAGAGGGATATGAGTTTGGGAATTGTGGGTGTTGGGTTAGGTTAATGAAGGTTACTTCTTTATATAGTTCCGTAATTAACATAATTAGAACACATTTAACCCCAATTAAATATAAAACTAATTAACTAATTAAATGAACCAAATTAAAATAAGATAACATAATACAAACCTCCATTAAGAGACACCGACCTACGGTCAATAGGTTAGTGTACACCCCTTGCCCCAACCGTCTTGCACATCCGTCGTTGGTATCAGAGACTGGTCCATAGGTAAGTATACCCTCCTTTTCCTAAACTTTCGGCATATCCATCGATGGAGCCATTGACGCCCCGTCTACCAGGCAACACCTCGTTGTTTGGAAACCTTATATTCTGTTGTCTTTTGATAGTTTTTTTTAATTTGGAGGATCCTCTCCAAGGACACGTAGGATGGTCCTTACGGAGTCGTACCCGAACATTTCAAACACAATAAAATTTTAATACATGTTTGACACCACCCTACAAAATTTCATCAAATTTCGACTCCGAAAATCATATGAAACATGCAAAGGCACATTAGCACCTATTTCACTAGTATCTGACTGTCATGGATGTCCCTTGACGTTTTGAGTATAAAACTTCTAAATGGTTTATAAATGTTTTTTGGTCTTAAAATAGTTTTTCAAGCAGTGGTTACTCATGTGAGGCTCTAGATTAGGTCTTGGACTTTCGAAGTGTTACACAAACCTTTTTAAAAGGACGTGATCTATTGAGCTAACAACGGATCAATGGGGGGATTCCTATGGCTTCAGCTTTCCCTCCTTCCTCTTTTAAACCTATTAAAGATTATCAACGTCCTCATCCTCTTCTATAACCTCATCAATTCCAGAAGGTTCTTATTTACCGCAACATTATTAATTAGTACCTTATCCATAGTAGGCGTCAATCTCTAATGTCCTCTGCCACGACCGGAATGTAGACCCTAGACGAGAGCGGCGTTGTTGACCTCTCAGAAGTCACAGACAAGCCTACATACATCATACTTACTTTATCTAGGTTAATTTTATGGGAATATTTTTAAATTTTGTTGTTCATATTTCATGTGAAACATATTATAGTTAACATCATAGGTGTTCAGAAATGAACCATCTAATATAGAGATTATCAAAAGCAGTTCATAATTGCATTTAACGTATTCTTGCAAAAACAACACAAATACAAAGTCTGAAATGAAATGGGAAAAGAAACACTAGTGGAACATACTCCACTAGCTAAATCCTACATCTAAGATAGATAATAAATGTATACTTCGTTGAAAGCATGAGGTCGTACCAAGTCCAGGTGTAAACTCCACGTTAAGATAGCTGCAATGTCGCCTCATAAGCTCTAACGTCCAGCTGTGCCTGCACCTAAAAGTAGATATTGTATGGGATTATTACACACTTGTACTAATTATTGGTATATGCAAGCACGCAAAAAGGAAAAACATGACTAAGAAAAGCTCTTTCTTAAAAACATGATTTATTGAAAGTCAAGTCAGTAGACTTGACAAATTTTGATTAGGGAAAATAGTGCACCTGCGAAATTTAGATTAGGAAAGTCATGCCATGAGAGTAATATATATCATCATACGTATCAAATTTCACGCATCACATAATGTATTACACATAGCACATAACATATTTCATATAGTACATAACATCTTTCATATCATTCGTTGATACGCCATGATACTTTGGAATCATGCACTTGACATCAAGAATTCCCAAAAATGAGGGCTCAACATATCGGACCTCAACTAGTGAGCCTTCTTTAGCAAATATAGAGTCTGCTTCATTAATTCATACGTACTTTAGTTCACACATTCATAAGCTAGTGTAAACACCAGCTATACTTTAGATGTATTTTAAGATATTCATCGGGTTCGCTGTTTATGATCAAGAATGACCAAGTGACATTACTTAAGTCTAACTCACCTCTTGATTATCCTATATTAACACCTTTTGTATAATTCTTCTAATTATGTTCATCATTTAAGGTTGGCCTTATTCATTCTTTGGGAAATTTAACTTTAACCGACACAGATCATCTGAGCATCATGAAATCCAGTGTCTGCCCCACACCAAAAACAGGTGGAATCACCGGCCAAAGTAACCCAAAACATGCTAGCATATGTAGGGGATTAAACCCTGCTAGATCCGTATATTGACTCTATAGGTTCAAAGACTAGTAGATATAAGGAGACTCATACCTGGAATTCCAGACAGTCTCATCTCTTAAGAGATACGTGAACCTCTGCCCTTCCCTAAAGAACGCATCACTGCTCATAGCTAGTCTATCGGTTCTCAGTATAAATTTCCATAACATTAAACTCAAACGTCATGGAAGTTGGTTTATAGTATGAGGAATAGATGATTTCATATTTAATCATTAGTATTAAGTATGTATTAATATCAACACTTTCATTAGAATGTTCATAGAGACTAGTCTCTTCATTAGCTTTACACTGTCATAGGTGAGTACATTTTGTAATATTTATTTAGGGTCATTTTAGATTTCTCTCATCTTTCACATTATCCTTTTATAATTGTGTCACCACATTTATTAACATTAGCACATTTACTTTTCATAAATACCCGTCCCTTTTACGTGAATATTCATTTTATCATATGCCAATGCACTTGGCCATTTAGTGTATGTTACACTCGTACTTAAACCTTCAAGGGTTACACAATTTCATTATATAAATCTTATGTTGACTTACTTTAAATGTGTGATAGACTTATGGGTCTATACATACAAGCCATGAGGTTTCATTCATAGTTCATTGAAGTGATTCACACCTTTCTAAGATGATGTGGTACAAGACTTATGCATCTTGTAAGTGTGCCAAGATCTCGATTTCGATCTATGTAGTCAACATTATTTTTTTAACATTTATTCACGTATGACTTATGTATCAATACAGAATTTGGGTAAGGGAACCCGATTTCGAATCCCTTGGAAAACACTTACATTTTTATTTATTTTTGTTTGATCCACACGGCTTGAGGATCCAAGATACATCCCCAACGGCTTCATTCCATTTTTCCTTAATTTCTCTTTTCAGTTTTCGTTCATTGGGACTGAGAGGATGTGGGATCGAACCCCCACAACCTCATCTCTTTTTATTTTCTTTTTTTTTGCAAATTTCTCTCCTTCTTGGCCGAGAGGGTGTGGCTTAAAACCCCCACAACACCACTTTATTTTTTCTCCTTAAATTCCCTTTATTCTACCTAGAGGTCGTAGGTTTGATTCCCACATGTTTCAACCTTTTATTTTTCTTTTAAATTTTCCTTAAATCTGGCTGAGAGGTGGTGGGTTCGAATTCCACTCCTCTCATTTCTTATTTTTTCTTATGTACTTTATTTTTGGTCGAGGTCAATGTTTTGAATCCCCGTTGCCACAGTCTTTTTAATTTACATTGTTTCTATGACTTTTAACATTGGAACATCACTCGTTCGATCCTCAATGACCTCACTGTTTTAATTTATTATTCATAACATACTAAACCACTAAGCTTGACCAAAACTCATCAACAGTATATCATTGCGTGCACTTTCATGGATTCAGTTAGCTAATAGTTTCCACTCAAATCAGCCCAATTATACTTCATATGAACATCACGATTTATACAAGTTTGTGCACGTGAAATACAATCATAAAACAAGTCATTTTCATGCTCTAATTCGTGTTCAAAGTCACGTTTACACATTGCACACACATAAACACATAATTTCGGAAAACATAGGTTATTATTCGTACGATTCCAAAAGAAAGAGTAAGAACAACCATACCTTTTATTTAGTTCAAACCTTGACTTTCTATCAAAAACCTTCTCTAAAAATCACGTCCAAATCCCCTCAACTTCAACAGCAAATCTAGGAAATAATCCTCCCTTTTGCCTAACCTTTTTGATCAGCATGTTTTTCTTATATTTTCGTGTAAGTTCTTCAAGTGTCAAGAACTTTAGTAATTTTTCCGCTTTAGTATTTTTTTCTTGGCAGATAAACGTGAAAAATAAGAGAGAATGATCGTGAAGGTGAGATATTGACGTGAGAGCGTGAAACGTGAAAGGTAGTTTAGGCTTAGGTAAGGACTTAGTCAAACTAGGACTCTTTCAACCCTTTAAAAAAATCTTATTTACCTTTTTCTTAAATAAGCTTGGGTAAGGACTTAGTTAAAATATTTTTCTTGAATCAGCTAATAAATATTAATTAATTAAGATAATTTACAAATTTAAATGAAAATAATTTAAATCATTGCTTCCACCTAGGTTCAAACGCAGGTGGAGCAAAACTTCACACAAAGACCAATTTTCGGCCCTCTCTCTCCAAAATTCCCGTCCGCTTTATTAATTAAATAATTTATTACATATTTAGGGTAATTACGTTCCTACCCTTAGCCTGGAAAGAGACCATTTCATTCCTAGACCCTCCAAACATAAGATTTCCCCTTTTTAAGTCTAATAAAGACTCATCCGGGTAAATATTCATATTCGGGAGCCCTACATGGCTGGACCCATGGTTTCCTAGCTCAAATAACACCCCAAGTTAGTTAGTTTGGCTGTCGCAAGGTTTCAGAGGTTTTGTTCTACCCACATTAATCCATTTGAACCAGGTCTAATTGTAGGTATTCTAGAAACATTAAGCATTACTTAGCATATCAATTTTTAGGGTTGTTACAATATCCCACACTTAGGAACACTCGTCCCCGAATTACACTACTAACTATCTAGCGTAATGTCAGTCAGATAAAAACAAAGTTACTATACATAATCAAGCAATAGCAACAATGAATGGAGAGATAAGGAAACTTAGACTTAAGAGTAGGAAGTCTACACTCAAGGAATGAAAAGATGAGGGTAGCTGGTTCTCACATCGGCCTCGGCCTCCCACATATCACCCTCAACAAGATGATTCATCCACAATACCTTCACTGTGGCGATCTGCTTATTCCTTAGCCGCTTGATTTGTCCATCTAAAATCTCAACAGGTACCTCCTTATAGGACAAGTCTTCATCGACCCCAAACCTTCAACAGGTAAAATCTATGTTGTATCACCTAGGGACTTCTTTAACAAAGAGACATGAAAGACAGGATGAACAGAAGCTAGCTCCGTAATCAATGCCAACTCATAGGCCACCTCACCCACGCGTTGTAGGATATTATATTGCCCAACATGCCTCGGAGAACTTCCCTTTTCTTCTAAACATCATCACCCCCTTTATAGGTTATATATTCAAATAGACCTGGTTAGCAAAATCAAACTCTAAGGTTTGTTTTCTACTATCTGCATAAGACTTATGCCGACTATAAATAGTAGCCAACCTTTCCCCAATCACCCTGACCTTCTCTAAGGCCTCATGAATGATCTCTGGATCTAAGATGGATGACTGTCCCACCTCGAACAGCCCAACTTTAGATCTACCTCTCCTACCATACATTGCCTCTAACGGTGCCATCCTAATGCTAGATATAGCTATTATTATACGAGAACTCTATAAAGGAAGATGATCGTCCCAACAACCCCTGAAGTCAATCACACACGCCCTCAACATGTCCTCCAATGTCTAAATGGTGTGCTCTGCATGTGCATCAGTCTGAGGATGAAAGGCAGTACTAAGCTTCACTTGTATACCTAAGCTATTCTAGAAGGATCTCTAGAAATGTGAGGTGAATTGTGCTCCTCTATCTGAATGATAGACAATGAATCCCATGCCATCTCACAATCTCATAAATGAAAAGTCTCGCATAATCCTTGTCTCTATAACTAGACTTCACATGGATAAAGTGGGCAGACATAGTCCTCTTGTCCACAATAACCCATGTGGAGTCATATTTTCTACTAGTCATCGGAAGACCAACCACGAAGTCCATACTAATGGCCTCCAAATTCTAAGTAGGGACCTCAATAATTTGAGTAAGACTGTCAGGCGTATGATGATCATCCTTTACCTATTGACAATTACCACACTTGGCCACATATTCTGCAATGTCCTTCTTCATGCCATTCCACCAATAGATCTTCTTAAGATCATGATACATCTTGGTTGAACCTGGATGTATGAAATATCTGGAACCATGTGCCTCTACAATTATCCTGGTACGCAAATCATTCATATCTGGTACACACAGCCTGTCCTAGTACCTAAGTATGATGTCATCTCTAAAAGCAAAAGACTTATTCATCTTAACCAACACTGAGTCCTTCAACTCCATCAATACAGCATAAAGATGCTGACCCTTCATGACTACAACTACTAAGGATGATGCAGAACTAGGATAATCTGAAACACGCCCACTAGTAGAATCAACTAACTGCACATTCAGTCTAACCTATCTATGTATATCTTTTACCAACTCCTTCTTCTCATCCTCAACAGTTCCAACCATCTCCGTTTATGTAGATTACACTCTGTCTGTGTGAACACGTACTGGAAACTCTTGTGGTCTGTGAACACGTCCAGATGCACCCCATAAAAGTAGTGCCTCTAAAGGTCAAGTGCAAACACCACAGCTGCCAACTAAGGGTCATGAGTTGGATAATTCTTCTCATAAACCTTGAGTTTTCTGGATGCATAAGCTATTACCTTATCACCCTTCATAAGAACACAACCGAAACAAACCCTAGATGCATCACAATAAAAAGTGTAATTCTTGTCACACTTAGGCAAAGTAATTACCGGGGTTGAAGAGAGTCTATCCTTGAGCTCCTGCAAACACTTTTCACAAGTATCCGTCCATTAAAACATGGCCTTCTTCTTAGTAAAAGCGATCAGTGAGGCCTCAATTGAAAAAAAAAACCCTCCACGAACCTGTTATAATAACCAGCCAATCCCAAGAAGATACGAACATCTGTGGGAGTAAGAGATTTTTTCCAGTTCATAACAGCCTATATTTTCCTGGGATGTATCTCCACACCTTTGTCAGACATAACATGACCCAAGAAGTTCACTGATCTAAGCTAGAATTCACAATTGCCTTATTTGGCATACAACTAATGTTGTGTAAGTACCTGCAAGATTAGACTCAAATGTTGTTCATGCTCTTCCTTGGTCGTAGAGTAGATGAGAATGTCATCAATGAATACTAAGGCGAAAGAGTCAAGGTATTCACAGAAGATCCTATTCATGAGATCCACAAATGTAGCAGGTGCATTCGTGAGACCAATGACATAACTAGGAACTCATATTTACCATAACGGGTAGGAAAGGCTATCTTTGGGATATATCCGTCCTAACCCTGGGTTGATGGTACCCTAAACGAAGATTAATCTTCGAAAAGAAACTAGACCCTTGGAGTTTGTCGAACAAGTCATCTATTCTAGGAAGTGGATACTTATCTTGACATTGACTTTGTTGAGACTTCGATAATCCATACACATCGTAAGAGTTACATCTTTCTTTTTCACAAATAACGCTGGAGCGCCCCAAGGGGATATGCTTGGCCGAATGAAACCCTTATCAGTGAGATCTTTTAACTGCAGCATCAACTTTTTGAGTTCAGTTGGAGACACTTTCTAAAAAGAAATTGAAATTGGTTTAGTATCTGGTTCTAAGTCGATACCAATGTCAATATTTCGAGGGGGAGGAACTCAAGGCAAATCAACAGGAAATACATCTTGGAACTTATTAACTACAGGAACTGAGTCTATGGAAGGAATGTCATGATCTAAATCGTTAATACTCATAAGATTACACAATAACCCATTGGAAATAAATTTATTGGCCTTAAGGTTCAAAATCAAGGGATTCGGACAACTCGAGTTATACCCCTCCATGACAAGCTTTTCTTCATTAGGGAAAGAAATATTCACAACCCTACTACAAAAATCCATAAAAACATAACAACTATGAAGCTAGTCCATGCCAAGAATAATATCAAAATCATGCATGGGTAACTCAACAACGTCTGTACACATTGTATTACCACATACAATTATTGGGAAATCCTTCTATACTCTACCATTTCTTAAATTTTTTCCTAAAGGTTTACTAACAACAATAAGTTCATGAAGAACTTCAGGAAATATCTCAAAAGTGAGACAAAAGTAAAGGAGTTACGAAGGAAAACATAGACTCTGGATCAAATAAAGCATAAACAAAGTTGAGAATACTTGCAGCATACCCGTGACCACATTAGTGGACTTCTCCTGCTCCTCCCTTCCCTTAAGGGTGTAGGATCTGTTCCTCTAAGGAGGCTTGGATTCTGGTGCATCCTGTGAATAGGACCTACGCTGAGCTTTAGCTCCAGCCTAACATATTTTCAGTGGGCAGTCCTTAACCATGTGCCCGCTCTTACCGAAACCAAAGCATGCATTAGTGCACTGTCTTCACTCTCCACTATGAGCATAGCCACACTTAAAACAATCATTCATGGGACGCTGCATCTTACCTCCATTGCCCTTCTTGGGCTAGGGTATTCCTCCTCTAGGTTTTGTTCTCCTTTGAAAGTTAGAATTCCCTAAACTCTATTTCCTCTTTTTAAATCAGGGATGCTTACACACGCCAATGTTGTTCATTTTCCCCCATTGATAGGACCTTCCTGATCAAGAGGCTTAGGCCTCCTAGCATCACGAATGCCTCTCTTCTTCCGGATGTCTTCTACCGGCTAGACATGCACCATCAACCTAGAGAAGTCCATATTATCGTGGAGCATCGCAGATTGATACTCCTCCTACAGATATCTGGTTATTCCTGTGAGGAACCTGCTCATCTCTTTCCTGTTGTTAGATATAAGGAAATAGCATACCTGGATAGTTTAACAATCTTCAGGGAATACTCTTTGACTTTCATAGATACCTATTTAACGTAGATGAACACCTCAACCTTGGACTCCCTCATCTCCTTGAGAACGAACCTCTCTAAGAAGGTTGTCTTAAACAGCTCCCAAGTGATCGGAACTCCGCCCAAAGCTCCTCTATCGTACAACATCTTGCAGCAAGTCTGTGTAACATCCTTGACATGATAGGAAGCCAACTCTACTTTCTCGGTATCTGTGGCTAGCCACCAAAAACAATGCACTTCATACAAAAACTCTGAGGAATCCTCCGAAGTCTTAGACCCTGTGAAAATAGGAGGATTCATCCTTGTGAAGTCTCTTAGCCTATAAGCCAGGGTACGAAACGGTGGGTTCTCCTTCTGAACGTTCTTCTGGTTGACATAGTCAGTCATGGCCTGAGCCTGCATAGTGATGGAATGTGCCATCAGGGCGAGAGATGTCCACACCTCCGCATCAGTCAATCCAACACTGTTAACCGTATAGTCACTCCTTCAACTGGAGCCTGTGGTGGAACCTTATTGTCCCCAACAGCTGCTCTTACTCTCCTCAGACCAATGGTTTTCCTAGTTTTTATTCTTGGAAAATAAAAAGGATTGATGTTAGACACGCTCATAACAACAAGAAATCAGACATTATGAAAAGGCACGATAAAATCATAAGAAGGGAATTATCTGATGTATCATTTAGTCTCTAAACAAATATAGTGGTGCACTTCACTACCATAACTTAGAAACTACTCGATGTGGTTGATGTGAACTTTATTATCTTCGAAACTTAACCTAATTCTATGATACAAACGTTGTCACGACAAGAATCTAGACTCAAGACGAGACCAGCGCTGTTGACCTCTTAGAGGTCGCATACAACCCTACATACGTCATACTTACTTCATCTACGTTAATTTTAGCGGAAAATTAGAACTTTTGAATTTCTTATTTCATTCGAGACATATTATACTTAATATCATACGCGTTCGCAAATTTTAACAATCTAATATCGTGATAATCAAATGAAAGAAGCAGTTTATAATTGCACTAAACGTATTCTTCCCAAAAAAAAATACCAATAGAAAGTATTAAATGATATGGGAAACGGAACACTAGTGGGACATGCTCCACTAATTAAATCAAACATCTATGCTACATAATAATTGGATATATCCTTCAAATCATGATAGCCTACCATGTTCAGATGTAAGCTCCACATCTAGACAGCTGCAACGTCGTACCGTAAGCTCTAACATCAACCTGTGCCTACACCTAATAGTAGATATTGTATGGGATTAGTATACACTTTTACTAATTATGCGTATATGAAAGAACACACCAAGGACATACATGAGGAAGAATATTTTATCCTAAAAACATGATTTATGGAATGTCAAGTCAGTAGACTTTTCAAATATTTATTAGAAATGTTAGTGGACCTGCCAAATTTGGATAAGGAAAGACATGCCATGAGAGTAACATGCATCATCATACGTATCATATTGCACACTGCACATAAAGTTTTACACAAAGCTAATAACGTATTTTTATAGCACATAAAATCTTTTATATCATACATTCATAGGCCATGAGACATTGGAATCATGGACTTGACATCAAGACTTCCCAAAAATGACGGCTCAACATATGGCACCTAAATTAGGGAACCTTCTTTAGCAAAAACAAAGTCTGCTTCATTCATTCATACGTACTTTACTTAACACATTCATAAGCTAGTCTAAACACCCTATACCTAAGATGCATTTTAAGACTTTCATCGGGTTCGCTATGCAATGATCAAGAACGACCTAGTGTAATTACTTAAGTGTATCTCACTTCTTGATTATCCTATCCTAACACCTTTAGTGTCATTCATTTCATTATATTTATCATTTGACGATGGCCTCATTCATTCTTTGGGCACTTTAACTTTAACTTGCATAGATCATGTAATCATCAAGAAATATTGTGTCTTTCCCACACCGAAAAATGGTGGAATCACCGCCATAGTTACCCAAAACATGGTAGCGTATATTGAACCCTCCTAGATCCCTATTTTGGAAGTATATGTTCAAAGACAATGATATATAAGGAGACCCATACCCAGCATGGCGGATAGTATCATCTAAATAGAGTTACGTGACCCTCTGCCCTTACCAAAAGAAGGCATCACAACTCATAAATAGTTTATCGGTGCTCAGTATAAAGTTTCATTTCATTCAACTCATACGTCATGGAAGCTGGCTTCTAGGATGAGGACATCATAGCTCAATAGATGATTTCTAATCTCATAATTAGTATTAGGTATGTATTAATCTCAATACTTTCATTAGAATGTTCAGAGAGACTGGTCTCTTCGTTAGTATTACACCCTCATAGGTGTGTATGTTTTGGTAACATTTATTTAGGATCATTTGAGATTTTCTCATCTTTTACATTAGAATCTTATCATATTGTAACCACATTCATTAAAATTAGGACACTTTCTTTTCATAATTACTCACCCCTTTTACGTGAATGTTCATTTTATCATAAGCCAATGCACTTGGACATTTAGTCTGTGTTACACTCGTACTTAACCCTTCTAGGGTTACATCATTTTGTTACATAGATCTTAGGTTCACTTACTTTAAATGTATGCTAGACATATGGATCTATACATACAAGACATAAGGTTTCATTTAAGTGATTCATATCTTTCTTAGATTACATGGTAAATACTTATGCATCTTTTAAGTGTGCCAACATTTCGAATACGATGTATGTAGGCAACATTATTTTTGAATATTTACTCACGTGTGACCTATGTATCATTACGGAATATGTACAAGGGAACCCGATTTCGAATCCCTTGGACAACACTTACATTTTTATTTATTTTGGTTTGATCCACATGGCTTGGGGACCCATGATCGAGCCCGAACGCCTTCATTTTATTTTTCCTTAATTTCTCTCTTCATTTTTCATTCATTGGGACTGAGAGGATGTGGGATCTAACCCCCACAACCTCATTCTTTTTTATTTTATATTTTTTTAATTTCTCTCCTTCTTGGCCGAGATGGTGTGGGTTCGAACTCGCATAGCCCCACTTTAAATTTTCTCCTTAAATTCACTTCATTCATTCCTAGAGGTCGTGGGTTCGATTCACACATGACTCAACCTTTTATTTTTCTTTTAAATTTTCCTTAAAAAGACTGAGAGGTGGTCGTTTCGAATCCCACTCCTCTCATTTCTTAGGTTTTTTCTTTTTGTACTTCATTATCGGTCGAGGTCACTGGTTCGAATCCCCCTTGCCATACTCTTTTAAATTTACATTATTTCTATGACTTTAAGCATGGTGAGGTCAAAGGTTCGATCCTCAATGACCTCACATATTTTAATTTATTATTCATAACATAATAAACCACTTAGCTTGACCGAAACTATTCAACGTATAGCTGGAAATTATGTATGTTTTCCAGAATCCTTTTCATCAACATTACGTTAGTTCTTACGGTAATTCATGGATTATGTAGTTCTTTGGGTGCATTTTCATGGATTCATTAAGCTAATAGTTTCCATCAAATCAGCAACATTATGCTTCATACGAATATCACAATTTATACAAGTTTATGCACGTGAAATACAATCATAAAACAAGTCATTTTCATGCATCAATCATTGTTCAAAGTCACGGCTACACATTGCACACACATAAACACATAATTTCGTCAAACATAGGTAATCATTCGAACGATTCCAAACACACATTCATGAACATATTCATCCCAAAAAAACCCATTAAATGCCAAATATCAACCAGCAGACATAAAAACCTACAACCATCGATAGGAGCTAGTGACAGGGACATGCAATGGTGAAACAATCCTAGTTTTTAGATTATAATCGGCTGAATTATAGGTCTCTTGGGAAAGGGACAAAGATATATAAAACCCATACCTTTTATGTAGTTCTAACCTTGACTTGATTCCCAAAAACTTCTCCAAAAATCATGTCCAAATCCCCTCATTTTCAATACCAAATGGACTGAATAATCCTCCATTTTTCCTAATGTTTTTATTAGCTTGTTTTTCTTATATTTTCGTGTAAGTTCTTCAAGTGTGAAGAACTTTAGTAATTTGATGATTTAGTATTTTTTGCATGGTAGGGAATCGTAAAAAAAAGAGAGAGAATGTTCGTCAAGGTGAGATATTGACGTGACAGAGTGAAACGTGAAAGGTAGTTTAGGCTTAGTGAAAAACTTAGTATAACTAGGACTCTTTCAACCCTTTAAAAAAATTATTCACAATTTTAGTAAATCAGCTAATAAATATTATAACTTAATTTAATGTACCAATTTAAATGAAAAAAATATAAATCATTGTTTCCACCTAGGTTCGAACCAGGGTGGAGCAAGACTTCACTCAACGGCCAATTTTCTTCCCTCTCTCCCCAAAATGCCCCTCCACTTTATTAATAAAATAAATAATTGCATATTGGGGTAACTGCGATACTTCCCTTAGCCTGGAAAAAGACTAATTTACCCCTAGACCATCAAAACTTAATATCTCCCCTTTTTAAGTCCGGTAAAGACTCATCCGGATAAATCTTTATAATCGGGAGACCTACATGGCTGGACCCATCCTTTCATTGATCAACTAACTCCCCAAATTAGGTTGGAATGGCCGTAACAAGGGTTCACAGGTCTGGTTCTACGCGCATCAATCCGGGTGAACCCAGTCTAGTGGTAGGCATTCTAGACACATTAAACATTACTTAGCATATCAATTTGTAGGGTTGTTACATCCTCTACCCCTTGATTTTTCCATACATCTGCCTTGAGTGCAACTGCTCGCTTCGGGTTCTTCAGCTAGAGCATTAGCAAGAGCTACGAGCCTAATGATGTTATAGCTAATATTCACCATCTATGGATATAAGCGTGAAGGAACTTATATACCAATTTGAGTCATCAGATACCAATTGGAATCAAGTCATAGCATGAAGGAGATAAGATAAAATAGAGATTTCCTAAATTCCTATAGCTTCTCGAAGAATAGTATAGGTGTCCACATATCATTCCGCAAGACTCTATTAGACTCGTTTGGGTAATAAAGATCAAAGATCCTAGGCTTTCATACAAATTTTTTCACGACCAAGACCTTAGTTATTGGCAACCACACTAAAACTCGGTGGGAGATCCATTACAAGCAACCAAGAAAAGAGAGAAATATAACAACTAAGGTATTTATGATATGAAAACAAGTTAAATAACTAACTAAATATGCATATGATAAACCTAGAATCTTAAAGTTAATGTACCAAAACAAGAAACGATAACAAAGTCAAACAAGATGTGAATAATGAACTACTAACTAAGTAAAGCAAGACCTATGTTCGAAAATGAGGGTCAAAGACTAAAGAGAATTCCGTCGATACTCGAAAAACTTTTCTCACCCTTGAACTCTAAGTGATCACCGATCTCCTAAGTGTGGTTTGTTAATAGTCATGTGAAGATTCCTTGTACTCAACAAAAATAAGAGCAACTGTAGAATCAGTACAAAAGCACATTGTATTTGTAGGATGACATGGATATCCAATTAGTGCAACATAAAAAAATCAATACAGAAATACAATTACATGCATATATATATATATATATATATATATATATATATATATATATATATATATATATATATATATATATCACATAATCATTATTATTAACATAAAAAGAACAACACGATTCACAACGCTTTCATGTAGTTTGTCCTCCCATGAAACCTAAAGTCAACCTGTTAACTTGCCGGCACGTGGCAATCCGATCTCATTTTATGCCTAAATTTGGCAATCCAATCAAATTTTTATTCCAAAATGTGGTAATCTGATCCAAGTTAGCTTCTCTTAACGTGGGAACCCAATCCCGAATCACACATCACAATCACAATTACAAGAATATTATCAATGATCATACATTGGTTCATGATTGCATGGTAATGACAATCACACATCGCATTTTCAAAGTCTATGATAGATATTGCAACATACATACATAAACAAGTATCACAATGATGCAAGACAAGAATATACAACACATCACAGAATCATAACCATCACCTACCTTAATAAAAACTTCAAACCTTAGACTACTTGATCAATCTCTTTTAGAATTTGTTGCGTTTGTTTCTAGTCTACAATCGAAAATTTATATACATAAGCAAATACGAAAACACTAAATTCTCAGAAAACTCGCAATCTATGAACCCTAGTTAAAAGATACATGACCACGACTAGTCATATATAGTTAATTCTACCATAGGATTTTTCCAGAAATCAATCCCCATAAATATTGACACATTCTAAAACAATCTACATATCAAAACACTAGTTTGGAGATTGAAAAGATTATATCTAGTTTCATGAATGGTGGAAAATGAGTTAGAATAGCCCAGGGGTCGTCTCTTAAATCAAAAAGTCAAAAAGCAAAAAATAAGGTCATCAAAGGGCTTTTATTAACAATTTTGAAACTCGCCCATCCGGCTATAGCGGCGCCACTGCAGCGACACTAATCCCGCTACTTCAGCACAAAGTGAATAAGTGAGCTTCCCTTCAAAAATCCCACCATCATTCATTCCATATCCACCTTTCCTGCTACAGTGACACCACTCCTGTTGTAGTGGCGTCACAACAATGGCAAGAATCCCGTAGCAATGGCACGAAGCAAGGCAGTGAGCTCCTTAAGAGAATTTCAGTTCTCCTTTTTTCGAACACCTTCTAAACTAACTACACTCAGAAAATGCCTTTAGTGCGAAAATCAATTCTCCATGATTCACTTATCCAAATACAATTCCGTAAAGTCTCATAGATTCATTAACGAGTTATGTAACCAATTGAATAATCAAATTTTAAGAATTAACTCCCCCCCTCCCCAATTGCTTTCTTAATTCCCTACACCTTAAAGACTCCAATTTTCTCCATATCTTATTTTATGGGAATGAAACATGAAGCAAACCTTCAGACTATTCTTGGGAAATTGGAACCTCTTTCTTAACTTTTTGCTCTATGTTTTGATGATTTTAGGTGAATAAAGGATTTTGGTAGGTCCATACTAGATTATTAGTGTAAAATTGATTGAAATGAAATAGTTTACATGCCCAATGCATAGTAGAATAAACCAAAATGAACATGACCTAAAAATTGGCAAGGGCCGACGACGAAGCCACTAAAGGATCGTCAAAAATAGCATGAGTCGTCAAGTGGGTCGTAGTTGATGGCAAGTGTCAAATATATCTTGACACCATATATCGTACACTTCATTAAACATGAAGGCTACCATGGTTCTTTACTCTGTGCTAGGGGACAATTGAATCAAAACACAAACCTATCCATGACTCATCATCGAGACCATGGCCTTTGGCGCGCTTCATAGTTTTATGCCTGAGCTATGGTAGTTTTTCCTCCTTTGCATTATCCATACAACGGATCATGTGGGGATCTATAGCCCGTGGGGGCACTATAGTCCAATTTTGGTTGATTTGAACCACAAGCATGTTGACAAATTATGGTTCCATAAACCCTTCTACAAAGCTTCTATATTATACAGTCAAACCGAAGAAACTCCTAATATGAGTTAGAGATGTGATTTAAGGCAAATTTTTCTCTTCTTCAATTTTTTGAGTATTAAATTTTACTCCTTTTCAAGACACAATGTGTCCTAGGAATGCAAGAGATTCCAGCCAAAACTTACACTTGGAGAACCTGTCATACAACTCTATATAATTCAAAGTCTGAAGAACTATTCTGAGATGGTTGGTTTGATATTTTCCATTCCTTGAATATATTAGAATGTCATCAATGAAGACGATAACAAACATATATAATTAAGGCTTGAATACTCTATTTATAAGGTCCATGAATGCTATAGTGCATTAGTGAACAAATAGAACATGACAAAAATTTCATAATGACCATATCGGGTTCTGAAAGTTATATTTGGGATATCACACTCCCACACAATTAATTGATGTTAGATAGACCTCAGGTCTATTTTTAATAAAAATGCTGCAACCATGACGTTGGTAAAACGATCATCGATTCTTGGAAGAGGATACTTCTTCTATATGGTAACTTTGTTCAACTGATAGTAATATATACACATCCTATGGGAACCATCCTTCTACCTTACAAATAAGACTTGAGCACCCCATGGTGAGACCGTTGGAGTAGAAAACCCTTTTCTAGGAGGTATTTCAAGTGCTTTTTATGCTCTTTCTACTTTGATAGTGTCATTCTTTGTTGTGGATTACATATAGGACAAGTAACTAGGAGAACATAAACACCGAAATACATCTATCTTAGGAGGAATTTTTTGAAGATTATATGGAAAGACTTATGGAAACTCTCTTACTATTGGAACTAACTTAATATGAGGTATCTCAACACTAGAGTCATTAACTCAGGCTATGTGATTGATATACCTCTTTGAAATTAAGTTCCTTGCTTGCGGTATTAAATGATGATGTGTTGAGATACCAAGGAACGTTGTGTGTACCAATGGTTGATGGACTCCAAGTGAGAATCATGGAGGAAGCTCATAGATTCAGATACTCCATTCATCTTGGCTCCACAAAGATGTATTGTGATATGAGTGAAGTCTATTGGTGGAATGTTATAAAGAAGGGAATTGCACAATTTATTTCTGTGTGCCCAAATTACAACCATGTTAATGTAGAGAACAAAAGGATTAGTGGTTCGGCACAGTATAAGGATCTTCTGGAATAGAATTTTGAAATGATTAACATCGATTTCATCACAGGTATACTAAGGTATCGCATGCAACATAATTCTATTTGGGTGATTGTCTATTGAATGACAAAATCATGAAACTTTTTCCCCATAAAGACTATTCATTAGGCAGAAGATTAGACTATATTGTATTTACAATAAGTAGTTAGACTGCACGGACTCTCGGTCTCCATTATTTAAGATAGAGGAGCGCAAATTAGAGTTTGCTACCTCTAAATCAAAATATAGAAGTAGAGGGTTCATTTGTAAGATTTTTTAAAAATAAGTGTATCTTAGTGGCAGTGGATAATGTTTCTAAATAGATAAAAGTTGTAGATTTTCGCACCATTGAAAGAAACAGTGTTGTGCAATTCTTGAAGTTATTCGTGTTTGCAATGTTTTGTACCCCGCTTGCTATTACCAGTGCTAGAGGGTCTCATTTTTGCAACTGATTGTTTTCTTTGTTTTTGAGTAAATAAGGATTCAGGTTTAAAGTTTTAACTCCTTATCATCCATAAACAAGTTTCCAAGTCGAAGTATGGAATCGAGAAATCAAATGAATTCTAGAAAATATAGTGTATGCAAATCAGACTAACTAGTGTCTGAAGTTGGCTAATTCTCTCTAGGCATACTGCAGCGCCTTTCAAGACTACAATTGTAATGTACCTATATAAATTGGTTTTTGGAAATTTTTTTCACTTCCCAATCAGCTTGGACAAAAGGCAATATGGGCATTGAAGGCATTAAACTTGAATTGGGGGATGCATAAAAACGTAGAGTCAATAAGCTCCCTGAATTTGAAGAGTTTCAGCTAAGGGCTTATCAGACTTCATCCCTTTGTAAGGAGAAAATGAAAAAATGGCGTGATGCAAAAATCCTATAATGAGAGTTTAAAATTGGCGATCTTGTTTTTCATTTTAACTCTTTTTTTAGACTCTTTTTGCATAAACTCTATTCAAAGTTGTTAGGCTAGTTTAAAGACACCCGAGTGTTCAAAAATAGGGCAATGGCGGTTGAAAGAAAAGAAGGGTCGACATTTAATGTGAATGTGCAACGCTTAAAGCTCTATTATGAAGCATTTCTTGTTGTCTCAACAATCAGATTGGCTTTTTGTAGATGCTTAGGAAAAATTTCCACGTCGTGCCATGACATTAAATAATGCTCTTCATGGGAGGTGACCCATGTTTTAGGTATTTTTGAATAACCTTTGCTTACTATGCAAGTCAGAATCCTCATTCTGACATAATAACAAATGGGGGGGTGAATTGACCTTTCCGGCACATCAACAATAAGGCATCCTAATTGCCTAAATGTATCACCCATTTTAAGGCTATGTTTTGAACTTGGTCTAGAAACTGCATACCGGAAAACCAGTTAGTGAGCCCCACTGAGCTTGCTTTTTTGCTCAAACTAGAAGATAAGCTTTAAGGAAAGTTCAGCAAGTGAACTCTGGCTCAGTGTTCGTCGAATGATTCGGCGTGCATAGAAACTCTTGACCAATCGACATGAAGTGAAGAGTTTCTCCTCCTCTAATATTTTCATTCATAAATACTTACTTTCTTGTCTTTTGGCAACATTTTTTTATAATTGCAATGAGGATAATGTATGGTTTTGTTTGGTTGGGTGAGGTATATACGTACCTACCCTTTTTGGTGCATTAAACTCGATTTGAATTCTTATTTTTGTGATAGTTGGTTTTAGTTTTTTATGTGAATGTTTTCTTTTGATCCTAATTAAATTTTTCCTTTTAATTTTAGTGTTTGTATTTCAGTAACTGTTCTATTGCACATTCTAATATCAGTTGCGATCAATACCGATGAGTTGAATATTTCTCATGACGGAACAATATGTTTGTGCATATCCCGTGAGGTTAATTTATGTTGCATAAGTCATGTTTGACTATGAGCATCTCATTGTGAGTGGTCGATTTTATAAATGGATCATCTTATTATCGCTGCACGCGATATAAAATTGTAGAATTTTAATTGATGATTGTGTTGAATGTCGTGTGTGGTGACATTGTCATGAAATAAGGTCTTGGTGATACGTAGAACTTGAGTTGTTTGTCCAATTGATAAACATTGGTGAATGAAACAAGTGATATTAGGCACAAATTTTAGCGAGTAAGCACAATTTGTATTATACCTTTGTGTGACCACCTTTGTGACCCTCTGTATCCAAAAAAAGTAAATGAAGCCAATTCTCAGAATTTGCATGTGCAACCAATGTCTTCCACTCAAAGCCCGTGGATTGGACCATGGACTGTAGGTGTGGTATGTGGGTAGCATTACTAGCACTTGTCTTAGGTCCAACAACTAAATTTTAACAAATATAAAATTTGTTAGACCACAATTTGTGGTTGGGAGTTCGAGGGTCAAAGCCCCAAAAGCACATTATGTAACGATAACTTGACAAGGTTGGGAAAATCCTAGTTCCACGATTTCGTCCCCGATTTTTCCACATTGGTATTCCTTATCATGACGGGGAAGCACCCCCTAGACGTAACCGACATCCTCATCCTCGAAAAGTACTTAGACTAGTCCTGAGAATACATAATTGCATATCATAGGTAGAAGTGCAATAAATTTTAAAAACGTTTACATATAAAGTATAATTAGACTTCTCACTTATAATATTTAGAGTTAACATAGATTTCTTTCTTGTGAAGTTTAAATAGACTTCTCATTTATGCAACATAGTCAATTAAAATGAACTAGTCTAATATTTGTATCAGATATAAACATTCTATCGAAGCATAAGAATTTTGGCATGACCCTTACACTAGTAGAATATGCCACAAAATTACTTACAACAAAGAGTTAATTATAAAGAAAAAAACAGTTTACTTAAGATATAGCCAATATTAATGAAGCTAAAGAAGTGACAGTATCCTCAGACTTGGACACTCACCAATCTTATTATAAGTACACTAGTAGGTGATTCGATGGTTGACAAGAGGGTATATAGAAATTATCCTATAATGTTTCCCAATAGAATTAGTCATGTTGAATTAGTGGATTAGATATCATTTTTTGGAATGGATTGGTTGCATGATTGTTTTGCTTCCATAGATTGTAGGATAAGAATTGTGAAGTTCAATTTTCCTAATGAACCCATTTTAGAGTTGAAAGGGGGTACTTCTATTCCTAAATATCATTTCTTGTCTATTGTATTGTAAGAATATCTGAAAAGGGTGATAATACTATATTGTAAGGGTCAATGATATAGACTCTGAAAATCCTCCCATTTAGTTAGTCCCCGTAATGAGGGAATTTTTTGAGGTCTTTCCTAATGACCTTCCAGGAATCCCTCCTGAACTGGATATTGATTTTCCTATTGACTTGCTACCGGATAGAAACCCCATTTGAATTCGTCATCATCGGATGACTCCATTCAAATTGAAAGAGTTAAAGGCTAAACTTAAAGATATACTAGACAAAGGTTTCATTAGACCTAGTATTTCTCAATGGGGTGCACCGATATTTTTTGTGAAAAACAAGGATAGGTCCCTTAGAATGTGTGTTTATTATCGCAAACTCGATGAAGTCTTCGTTAAGAACAAATATGCTCTCCCTCAAATTGATGACTTGTTTGATAATCTCCATCATCTCCAAAGGCAATATACTTTTCTAAGATTGATTTGAGATTGGGGTATCATCAACTTAGGGTAATAGTCGAGGATATATCTAAATCGACATTTAAAACATGGTATGGTCACTATGAGATCCTAGTAATGTCCATTAGTTTCACTAATTCCCCATGACTTTTATGGACCTCAAGAATAGGGTGTTTTGAAGTTACCTAGATTTATTTGTCATTGTCTTCATTGATGACATCTTGGTATATTTTAAAAAAGAGGGTGAACAGATGGACAATTTGAGACCGATCCTACAAGTTCTTGAGGAACAGAAACTATTTCTTAAGAATAGCAAATGTGAGTTTTTGCTAAGGTCAGTGGTGTTTCTTTGTCATATCATCTTTAGTGAGGGTGTAGAGGTTGATCCAAAGAAAATCGAGGCGCTTAGAAATTGGCCTAGACCTTTGGCCCCAACCAATATAAGAAACTTCTTGGGTCTAGCCGAGTACTATGGATGTTTGTGGATACTTTTGTGTCCATTGCATATCATTTGACTACTTTGACCAAAAAGAA
The DNA here is from genome assembly GCA_027705065.1 of Solanum peruvianum. Classification (NCBI taxonomy): domain Eukaryota; kingdom Viridiplantae; phylum Streptophyta; class Magnoliopsida; order Solanales; family Solanaceae; genus Solanum; species Solanum peruvianum. The sequence continues at coordinate 36,178,123 of JAKWJD010001762.1, read as the reverse complement.
TGTGAAATTTGAGTGGTCGGAGGCTTGTGAAAGAAGCTTTTAATTTTTTCAAGATAGGCTTACCACCCTTCCGGTGTTGACTTTACAAGAGAGTAACAAGAGTTTTGTGGTATATTATGATGCATCATGAGTGGGATTTTTTTGTGTCCTTACGCAAAATGGGAAGGTTGTAGTGTATGCCTCTAGACTACTGAATGTGCATGAGAAGAATTATCCATATCTTGATCTTAAGTTAGAGGTCATGGTATTTGCCTTGAAAATATGAAGGCATTACTTGTATGGCGTCGATGTTGACGTGCATACCGACCAAAAGAGTCTTCAATATGTGTTTACTCAAAAGGATTTGAATCTCTGACAACAAATATGGTTGGAATCGTTGAAATATTATGACTTGAGTGTTCTCTACAACTCCGGAAAGGCCAACGTAGTTGCGGATGCTTTAAGTCGTATGACAATGGGTAGTTTGTCTCATGTGGAATATGACAAGAAATATTTAGTAAAATATGTCTATAGGTTTTCTCGTTTGAGTGTTCTATTTGAAGATTCTCCTAATGGTGGTTTCATGGTCCATCATAACTCCAATCATCTTTGGTGTGATCAATCATTGATGGAGTTAAAGGAATCAGTTCTTAGTAATGTTAATGAGTCATTCTTGTTGGGGAGGATGGTGTTTTGAGGTACATACAGAGGTTATCTGTGCCTAATGTTGATTATTTGAGGAATCGGATCCGAGAAAAAGCTTATGGTTCCTTTTTTTTATTCATCCGGTTTCTATGAAGATGTATCATGACCGTAGAGAAGTATTTTTTTGGGATAACTTGAAAAAGGATATAGAAGAATTTGTTGCAAAGTGTCCAGATAGACAACAAGTAAAAGACGAGCTCCAAAATTTGGGTGGCTTACTTAAAGAAATTCAAGTTCCCACTTCGAAGTAGAAAGATATAAATATGGACTTCGTATTGAGTTTTCCTCGGACACGAAGGTAAAATGAATCTATATGGTTGGTTGTGGATAGGGTGACAAAATCCGCTCACTTTAACCTCGTTAAGTCTATGTATTCGGCAGAAGAGTATGCAAGGATATATCTTAATTATATTGTGAGTCTTAATGGGATCCCTTGATCCATCATTTTAGACAAAGGAGTTCAATATACGTCTCAATTTTGGAGGTCATTCCAAAAAAAATTGGGTACTCAAGTGTAGTTAAGCACTATTTTTCATCCCCAAACGGATGGTTAAGTGGAGTGTACTATTCAAACCCTTGAGGATATGCTTAGAGCTTGTGTTATCAACTTCATGGGAATTTGGGATGAAAATTTGCCTTTGGTTAAGTTCTCTAATAACAATAGTTACCATTCGACTATATCCATGGCTCCTTTTGAAGCTATGTATGGTAAAAGATGCAGATCTCTGGTTGAGTTTTTCATGTTGTCGAGTATTTACTCTTTGGTCCCAAATTGATCTATAAAACATTGGAGAAAGTTCATATGATAAGGAACCGATTGAAAACACCCTATTCCCATAAAAGATCTTATGCCAAAAATATGAGAAGGGACTCAGAATTTTAAGAAGGTGATAAGGTATATTTTAAAATTATACCCATGTATGGGGTGATGAGATTTTAAAACAAAGGGAAGTTAAGTCCTCATTATGTGGGTTCCCATGAAATTTTAAAAGGGTCTTCAAGATTGCATACGAGTTGAGATTACCTAATGAACTAGCTTTAGTACGTCCGATACTCCATGTCTACATGCTTATGAATTGCATCGGTGACGCTAAGTCCATTCTTCCTACGGAAGGTCTACATGTGGATGAGAATCTCTCCTATGAAGAGTTCTCTGTGAAAATCCTTTATTGGCAAGTGAAGGAGTCAAGGAACAAAGAGGTGTCTTCCATAAAGGTGTTATGGAAGGACCACCTAGTTTAGGCGGCAACATGTGAGGCAGAGGGCAACATAAAGTCCCGTTTTCGTTATCTAATTACTTATTATGGTAAATTTTTCCTATCAAAAACTAATATAATGCGTAAAATTGAATAAGACTTTTTTTACAAAGTTGTGCATAAATATGGTAAAGTTTTGTTAAAATTGAGTTTTCATGGAAAAAATACTCTTTTAATTGGTTTGGACTTTTTTTGTATTTTGGTATGTTGTTGACTTGAGTAAATGATATTGAGCATGTTGACGTGTTTGGAAATGAGTTTTGCCATAAGTGACTCTTTATGTGATTTTGAGCTCTTATGTGTAGAAAATGATGTTTCAGGTTGCTATGTGTAATAGAAATGATTATGTATTGAATGGAGTTTAAAATGACTCCTTTGAGCTGTAAATCATATTGATTATGTGTATTTTTGGTGGGGCTTCTAGTATTGAGCAAATCCTTTCCCTTCAGAATATTTTAAGTGCCATTCTAGGATGAATTTTCCTAAGGGAGGGATAATGTCAGGAAGTACAAAACCTAATCTAGAGGCTCACATAAGTGTATAAGGTTTGAAACATTGTTTTAAGGTTGAAAAACGTTTATAAGTCATTTAATAATTTTTAGAGTCAAAACGTCAAGAAACTTCCATGACGTCTGGAGACAAGTGAAAGTGATGCTAGTGTGCCTTAGCCTATTTCACGAGGTTTCAGGAGTCCAAAATTAAAGAAAATTGGTGGAAGGGTCTCAAACTAGTGTTAGAGAGTTATTAGGGTCTAAATGTTCGGGTACGAATCACCAAGGACAACTAGGGTTGTCTATTGAGAGAACTCTTGCATTTGACCAAAATCTTCAAAAGTAAGCAGTGGGTACCTACGATTGCCAGAGACGTGGCGTAGGTGGGACGACGGGGATTCGATGCCTCCATCATTTAGGACATAGCCTTTTTCATGAAATGGCAAATGCAGCCTATCTGATCAAAACATCAGTTGTACATGATGGTTGGGGGGAGAGGCATCAACTGACCTACGACGCGTCGGTCGGGGTCTTGTAGGTCAGCCTGGGTTTCATTTTGTTGTTTTAAGTGACATCAATTTAATTAGGGGTTAAGGGGTGGTTAGTTAAGTGACTATAGAAACCACCCTAAGCCTAAACCATATTTAACACATCATTTTCCCAAACTCAAATTAATCTTCCGTCTCTCTTCTCTCTCTCTCTCTGGATAAAGGATCTTGGGCTACAATAATTTAACTTTTCTCCATCAATCTACCAGGAATATCAAGTTATGGGAACCTTTCACCTTTCTTATTCCTTTCCCCAAAGTGTTCTTTCAAAATTGATTTCCAAAAGATCAATTCTATATGGGTTTCTTTCTAATCCAAAATTGTTCTTTGAATGTTTATTTTTATTGATTTCTACTTATTATTATGATCCTATTATAATGTATTATTGTTCAATAAAGGTAGTTCTTGATGTTAAACCTGGTATGAGGAATAGATCATGAATAAACCCTAATTTCCTAATCCTAGGTTGTGAACTAATGTTGAATTGATTAGTGTTGATGTAATTGACTTAGTTCTTGTGTTAATTACAATGAAATGATGTTATTATACCTATTAATGTATGAAATTTTATTGGTTGAGGGTAGGACCAATGATGATGGCTTTTGAAGGAGAATTGGTAAGACTTTGTGATCTTGAACCATAATTAAATTATGATGGTTTGTACTGGGTGATGAAGTTCAATTGAAGCATATCTTGTGATTGTATTAAGTAGGTGTTCGTATGATGATGGAAATTTTTATTTCTTGATTATGTGATGGTGTGAGATTATTTTTAAGATGTAATGATATAAGATTGGTTACGAAATGTGTATGTGCCTTATTATGACCTGATGATGATATTGTGTTGATCTCACATATTACAGTTATATTGAAAGGATATTTTCATGCAATTCATATTGAGATAATGACTATTAATATACAAGAGGTTAGTATCCTATGGCCTTAAATGTGTTATTATTGTTAAATGATGATCTAATGACATTTAAAAAATGGACTCTAGCTTAGTAGAGAGTAAACTAGTAGTGAGGAGTGTACCTCCCCAAAAGGGAAGGTAGGTTCACTATTGTACTCATGATATTGGAGACTATAATTCAATGTGCATAAAGAGGATCCCAAGTATATATCCTAGTTATTGACAACGATTCCAAATTTAGTTCTTATGTTCTATGTCGGTTAAGGCAAGTGTTCCCAAAAGTTAATTTAATTAATAAAGTGAACACTAAATAGGGTTACTTAAGGGGTTTGACTTTGTCTAGATAGGTGTATGGGACTCTACCTATACATTTAACTAGTTGGCCTTGAGGGAAGTCTTAGGAGGTTGTTCTTATGTCTTTTAAAGTTAATGTTACGCATATGTTGACTTTTCTTGTTGATGATCCTATATGATGTGTATTCCATGTATTAACATGTTATTGGTCTATATTTCTAAATATTAATATTACTACTCTCGATGCTATGATATGTGATGTTAGGCATTCATTGTGATCTTTGTTGTGTTTACTTGGTTGGGTAAGTTTAGGGAGCTTTACTTGATGATTGTTCTAGTAGGCTTATTGGTTAGTTATGAGTAAAGGTTTTGTATATGTAAAAATGTTATCAACGCTTATACATAATTTGTTGTTATAACATTATGTTGTAGTTGCAATATATTACTATTGTCTTATATGTTTTCTTTGTTGTGCATAAGGCTTTTCAAAGTAACTTCGCATGGTATTGGAAAAATGTCCCCTCTAGCATGATTTATATGTTGTGTGTGTGCATATGTTTCCATACTTAGTACAAGTGATTTAATAACCCATATTTATTCCTTTTTTCAAAACATTTTAGGTTTCGGTCATTGAAGGGTTCGTGACCAATTTGCAAGGAAGGTTTCAATCTTTTCTCCAACTGCGGGTATATCCTCAAGATCCGAGAGAGGTTCTTTTTCTCATTTTACCTATGTGACATGCTATAGTCTAAAGACATAATTTTAACTCTTATCCATCAAGACATTCTTATAAGCCCTAAGTGACAAGTATATATTTCTGTATGGGCTATGCAAAAATTTTTCTATTGCGACTTAAATTGTTTAGTATGAGTCATCTCTATTAGACTCCATCATGTATATTGTGTATGTGACATTTAAGTAGAAGCATATGTAAGTTTCCAATGTGAGGAGTCTAAGTAAACTCCCTACTTATATATTATGTGTAAGCGAGACATCTATGTAAACCTCATTATGTAGAGGTAGATGAAAAACTTTTATTTTTCCACACTTTAATCCTATGAAATGTAATGACAAGTGCTAAGAGGCTTGTGTTAGTCCTCTCCAAGGACGACGACCCGATTACTTATAGGGGGTGCTCCCTGGAAGTGACATTACAATCCTCTATATCTCTTAGCTTTTCCTCCTCAACTTGTTGCACATGGATCATTAGCATTGATGTGTCCATATCCCCTATAAGCAAGGCTGCCTTGCGTTCATTACTTTATAAGCGAGACAGACAAAAAACAAAAAAAATCATTTTGCTACTTATGTCACCAACTACTTCTGAAGCATAGTGGGAAAGTTGTATGAACGTCACACTATTGTCATGAATGCTCAAGGAGTCTTGCTTATGAGTGAGGAATTCTTGTAACTTCGCCTCTCATTGTTTTCGAGGAAATCCACGCCCCAAGAAGGACTCCATAATATAAGCCCAACTCGTATGTGGTGCTCCCTCAACTCGGTTATTCTTCCATTCATCGAACTATATCCTAGCGACACCCTTCATTTTGAATGCAACTAGTTTCACTCTCTTAGTGCCAAAAACATGAATGATTTTGAAAACCTTATGAAGCTCTCCTACAGAATTCTCTAAATCCTCAGTGATTCTAGAACCTGTAAAGTTGGAGGATTCATCCATAAGAACTCGTAAATCCTTGAAGTTACAGTCACATCCTATCAATTCTCTCTCTATTGTCCATCATGTTTTTTCTTAACTTGGATCAACATCTTTACATCTTCACCGAATTCGGCATTGGTGACCTCTCCTTGGGGTCGCACTCCTATTCAATTAGGTACCCCTCGTTCTTATGGTTCAACATTACTTCTATCAAGAAACCTCTAAAAACTCTTCATGGAGGTATTATCTGAAATACACACGCAAGCATGAGTTAGAAGAAACATTTTAGAGGTGAAACTCTAATGCACAAAATGAGTATGAAAGAAGTTATCAAATTTCATAAATGTTACAACGTTCTAATTATACATGTAGATAGGACACTATAGACACGACCTTATAGACTCCCTATGACTCTTTAATTTTTGATCTGATACAAAGTTTGTCGTTCCTCGAGAGTACACCCTTGGAGGGACTAGCACTCCGGAACCATTTCTATCCCTAAAAGATCCTTGTCTTGCCTTACTTACTCAGTGGAAGACTTAAACAGAAAAAATAATCTAAAATAAGGAAATTATGAAATAAATTATAATGTCTTTAAAGAATACATACAAACTAGCCAGCATGGCTACTCAACTCTCATAACAAAACATCTAAGTACAAAGCTAAAAGACTCATAACTAACTCTCTGACTATCAAGGAAGCCTCTAATACTTGAAATGGATGTAACGACAAGACCCACGACATTCTAATGAACTAACTACAAAATGAAATAGAAGGGATTCTCCAGAAGCAAGGAGGATTACCAACAAACTCAGGATCCCAACTAGAATCGATGATGCACTGGATGTTGATCCTTGTTACATGTATCTGCAACTATAAAAGATGCAGGCTAAATTGCATATGTACATTGAATGTACAAGTATGCAGGGGGAACTCTACAACAACAAATAAGCTTGAAATAACTTACCTAGCTCAACTTCACACAACTTAACTAAACTCATTTGAGTATAAAGATTTAATGAAATTGCAATTTAGAACATGGATATAAACTTTGTGTATTTATAATGACAATAATAATTTGTATGTCAGCAAGATGCTAAATAAACTCTGAATTGTATATAAAAATACAAGTAAACTATTTATATACGAATACAAATCCTTTTGTGGGAGTTTGTCTTACAAACAACCATCATGTAAAAGCTTAGGATGATACAATGTTTTGCTTCTTGCTGCAAGGGTGTTCCTTTACCTTGTTGAGGGTATAAAACCTTACTACTATGTGGATTCACAAGTCTATTCTAAAAATTATGACCTTTTTGTACGCATGTTGACTATATGGTTTTATGGGGGCTAAGAGTTATGTGAACACTCCCCCATATCGGTGGTCAATTCTACTAAAAAAATATGATACTAGATCCTATGCTTAAAAATATATTTTTCTTTGCGGTTTGGGATAATTGCTCAAAACATACCTCAAAGGCTATCTTAGATATCAAATTTTTCTCTCTTGCTTAATTGTGAAAGCAGTTACTCTTTTCTAAAACCTAGTTCAAAGGTTTTTCAGAAAGTCTATTTTCTTTCGTGCTTAAATGTGATAACATTTTAAACTTCTTGGGAATACATAGTCCCTATATACTCTTTGAAGAAATGAACTTCAATATTTACTCATTGTTTTTACTTAAATTTGAATTTAAATCTTAAACCAAAATTAAAACATTTGAAAAAGACTTCTGAATAACCCTAAGATATCCTCTTTACTTGACCCTTAACTTCCGTAGAATGTAATTAATGGATTCAAAGATCATGATTTCATGTTGTTTAGATGTACCATAGAAGTTAGGTATCAACTAAGAAACATAGGTAAGTTTTAAGGGAACTAGTACGGAAAGAATTGGACAGAAGTAGAATACTGTGCGTCCCTAGCGCTTCGCCAAAACATCCATGATTATGTTTGGGTGTTCTGGTTGGCGCGGTGCCACAAAGCCCAAACTTTAGAATTTGAAGTGTGGCACTGTAAGAGGCGAGTCACCCCAATCTCGTGCCAAGAAAATAACTAATTTTTCTTTGTCGTTTTTCAAAGCTTAACCCTCTAAAATCAATCGGTTCTTTCCATAAACACTTAGATAGGACTACTTTAAAGAATAAGAAAGAATCCACCAAAAATGACTTGTACTTTCATGAATTTAGATCAATAACTTCTCAAACAATGAAGAACCTAATAAAAAATTTAAACAATCCATCGAGAACTCAATTATTATTCCTTCAAGAACCTTCGTTCGCTTAAATATATAATGATTGGCATGTTGGTGATCTTATTAACTGCTATTTGATCTCACATACCTCGTGGGATCACCCCATGATGAAATCAACGAGAAATTCTTTAAGTACTTGACAATTTCGTTTCTTCAACATCTCTTTTCTCTTGTTTTTTTCTCTTCTTTCAAAACCCTAAAACAAAGTTTAGTTTATCCCTCTAAGTAATTTCCAAAAACAAATTTTAATAATACAGTAAGGAAAAGACCAAACTACCCTTCCAAAAAACCGGTTTTCATTTTAATTAACTAGACAACCCAACTTAAAATGGACATATCCCAGTCATACAAACTCGGAAATTTAGTAAACTTTGCGGCATTGTCAAGATAATTCCAAGATTTTTTCTACTATATCTAAAAAAACACCTAATTTATCTTGACGTAGGAGTTATGGTCGTATGAAATCACCCAAAACTTAAACTTAACATCACTTCAAAAAAATTCCAGATTTTCAGTCTTATAGAAAATGACTCTTTCTAGTTACTGAGTGATACAAAAATTAGAGCGATCTCGGACTCAACAACAATCGCCACTTACTCTTTTACTCGTCCTCAAGTTCAGCACTTCAAAAATCAGTGTCTAAAACAATGTTACATAAGACTCAATCGTGAATATGCACAACAAGATTTCAACTTACTCATGCAAGGATCAATAGTGCACTCAAAGATTCAAATTGTGACTCAACATTATCAAATATGCTCAAGTTCAGAGCACTTGCTTCAAATGTAAGTTCAACATCAACAAAGGTACTCATATGCACTAATAATAAATATTATTACATGTTAAAACACTATTCTTCAACAATTTATATCTCTGGAATCACATATGACTAACATTTATGAAGATGAACACATTCATGATTTCACCCATACGTTTGCCCTTATTATCAAATCAACATTCATTTCAAATCACTCAAGATCAAAAAAGTTCTTTTCAAGTCTTTTAATGGGGTTTAGTGTAAGTGTAAGGTCATTTAGAATCAATGGCTTCTACCCTCTTCAAATGTGATCTTAACATCACTTTTCTTCCTTTTCTTCAGCATTTTTCCTCGTGCTCAAAATTCACCCCAGTATTTAACTTCAAATGTGTTTCCGAACACCCTATTATTTTTTTTTGCCAACTTGCAAAAGTTTATGCAACTACTTTCAAAACTTCAATCCACAACTTTATCATTCTTTTTCTTTTTATCTCTTTTTTTCCTTCTATATTTTATATGGAGGGATTCCATCCTCTTTAAGACCATGTCACAAAGGGGAATTTTTCACATTTCTTGATTTTCCTTCTTTTTTCATAACATCCCCAACTTAGGATATCGTCCTATGTTGTCAATCCATACAAACCACACTCCATGAGGGTTACGGGTGAATGACTATTTGGGTTAATATTTTTCAAGTTTCTTCTAAGAAAAGGACAACTCTAAAAGGGTTTCAAACAAGGTTTACACACTCAAATGGTTGACACAAAAGAGGTATATTATTAAATTGTTTCACTATACAATTTAGATGCTTAAGATAAGTTCGAATGCTTACATCACTTCGTCAACTGGATCAATAGGGAAATTTCTAGGTGTCATCACACAAAGTTCAAATAAATATAATCACACAAAGTTCAAATTAATCTCACACACAAGGCATTTTCACCAACATCAAACAAATTAATCTCATCACACAATGTTCTTCACGAGAGGAATCACTCAATAACCGTATATTCATAACTAGATATAAAAAGTCCATTTATTTTCTAAGGAACTTCATTTTTCCTCATCGTAGCCGCACATTAATATTTTTAATGAACAGCGAATCCAAGTCATCAGTATTGATCGTAACCGATACTCAAATTTTCACAAGAACAACCACATTCACACACAACAAAAAGTTGCAAGTTTTTTTCACATGGATCAAGTATAATTTTCATTCGTAACAAGGAGACACAAGCTAAAAAAATCAAAAAGACCGAATCAACACACAATCAAAAAACAAAACCCAATACATATGTATATATATATATATATATATATATATATATATATATATATATATATATATATATATATATATATATATATAGATAGGTAAACAAATACTTCACCCCACCATAAATAAAAAGCAATTGTCCTCAAATTCTTCTAAAGTTACAAAAATTCAATGAAAACCAATAGAGAGTAAGGTATCCCTTATCTCATGGTAATCAATAGAAATGAACTCTGTACATACCCCTTGGCAATTGGATTCTCATCTCGTGGTAATCCATAGGATGAGTATCTATCGTAGTTGAGTCAACACTTCATGTGGAGCTTAAAGGTGAATCTTTCTCTATGGAAAGTCAACACCTTCCATTTTCAAGTTCACTCGATGCTATGCTAAGTCCCTTTTTCAAATGTTTTTAACATCTTTATAAATAATCATTTCGTACTGTAGGTAATAGGGTTTGTCCATTGTATAATCATCATCATCATAGCTCAATAAAAATTGCTATAGTCCTTTCATTATAATTCATATAAGTGAGGTTAGCACATTTCCATAATCACGTCATGATAAGGCACATTGGTAGTTACCACCATCCTTATAACATTTACATCTTAGCCAACACCTCACAATCCATAGTCAAGACATTTCAATTCAACATGATACCGATCCTATCAATCCTAACACAAGGTATACTTTAATGCAACATGATCAGTTATATTAAAATGAACCACAATTGGAGTAAAGAGTTGAGATCATAATACTTACCAAGCCTTCTTGATCATACATAATCAAGGTCTTACCATAAACCCTTAACTAAACCCCATGAGGGTATAATATCTTCACACCACAATAACCAATGATGATAAAAAGATAATTGAACTACTACATCATAATTCATCACTAGTCCATAGTTTACGATAAGAGACTTAGGTCAAAGTCACAATCTAGATCAATTAATAAAGAACTAGAATAATAGGAAAATAATTCATCCTAATATATTAATAATTGATACAAAAGCATCATCTATTATTAATTCAACCAATAACCAGTTCAATTGAAACAACATTACACAATTCATATCAAGAACACAATCTAGCGTTAAGGGGAATAAGTCATCTTCTACAATCTAGACATATCCATCAAGAAATAATGTAATTGAGTTATAATACATAATAATATATTAATAATATCCAAAATAAATCATAAACAAATAAATTCATAAGATAAATTTCAAGATTGGAAAAGACCCACTTGAATTTCACATTTTTGGAATCAATTTGATGGAACCCGTTGGGGAAAGAAGTCTCAAAGTTGAAAGGAATCCCATAATTGATGATTGATGAAGATTGATTGAGAAAACTTGTTTATTTAAGACCTTTAACTCATCTTTACCTTTACTTCAATTGAGTTCTTCAACTTGAGAACGAAAGAACAAAGAAGGAAGAGAGTTTGGGTTTTGGAATTTATGAGATCTTAGGTTAGTCTAATTAGGTTAGGATCTTTATATAGGTTGTTAATTAACTTAATTATTCCTCCCCTAGCGCCTAATAAACACCCTAACAAAGAAAACCAATTAAATTAATCAAAAAAAAAACGTACTGCAAAACATTTGCTCCACACCATGATCGACGGATCGAGTGTCCATCGATGGGCACTTCTCACTTCTGTGCTGCACATTCACCAATAATTTTTGACACATTCAAAACAGTCCCTTTTCAATGTATTATATGTGTACATTCGATGAAGGAAATCGACGCCCCGTCCATTGGACCATGAACCATCTGTGGAAACCATCTGTGAACACTGTCTTAGGCAGCTTCCTGACAAATCGCAAGGGTCCTCCTTAAGGGCCCTTGGTTGGTCCTTGACGAGTCGTTCCCGGATGATTCGAATATGAACTAACTCTAATAAGTGTTATACACTCTTCCATTAAAATTCATCTATTTCCGACTCCTAAAGCTTAGTTAAATAGGCTAAGGCACACTAGCAGCTCATTGAACTAGTTTCTGGACGTTATTGACGTTCCTTGGCGTTGTGGTTTCTTAAACATCCTAATTGGTATATATACACTAAAATAGACCTTAAAACAATGTATACACCTTTTATCACCTATGTTAGGCTCTAGAATATGTCTTAGACTTTCGAAGTTGTACATAAACTATGTCCTCGAATATATGAGGACATACCGAGTCTAAAGTGAGTCAACTTCCTAATGTTTGCCTCCTAAAACTCCCGCTTCCCTCAAACTTATACATATCAAGTATAGAAAAACATGGGGTTAGTATAAACATTGTACTAAGCATGGTATTAAGCAAAAACACATGAAAAAAGAGGACATTTTTGTTGAAATGAAGTTTTCATGCTATTAAGTTATTTTTCATGAATATAGTCACAAAATATCTAATAGGTTATTATTTAACCCATTTGATCAAACTTTCATAAATTTAACACAAGAATACACTTTACAGTGAACTCATAAAACCTTACACTGAACTATTTCCATTAAAACTTAAAGTGAACTCATTTCCCTTGAAGTTACCTTATCCAAAGTTTTCCTAAGATTAACTAAAGTAAGACATGAAGAAAGCACCCATACAATCCCTTTAATACGCACCTAAGTGATCCTCCAGACTACCGACAATAAGATTAATTCACATGGGTAACAACCCCACACTCAACATTAAAGACACTAGAGGAACATACTTCCATTTACGTACTTCACATAAGAAACCTTCTCCAAGACAAACCTCATGTAAGAAAAATGCAACGTGAAACTAGAACCTCATACTACTACCCCACCAAGTGCTACTTGATGATTCCCTTAGATTAGGCACACCACATTCATCATTCATAAACTTCATCATACAAGACATAACCATAATATGATTTCATAACATTAGACATTAATTAAGTCACATAACTTCATTTACATCATGTAATGACCCATTGACACATTTCATATAAGAACACACCAAGACTCCCTCTAAATGCCTACTTGTGCATTGGATAGAAAACCTACCATACCACCACCACCCTAAGTAGTGAACCCTTTAAAAGATTTAGTTCATTACATTATTTTTAGTGGGATATCTATAATATACATAGACCATTAGACCTAGACATGGAATCCAACAATTAACTCCTACTTGATGGGGATCCCTACTTGCCTAAGTAGGGTCATTCTTGAGCCTTTACATGGGGTTTCAAATAGCTCCACTGATGTGGGCGCATAGTCAAGGGTTAAGGAGATTGCTTCTATGTAACTAATTCTCCACTAACAATGAGTATTCATATATAAAGGTACAATTGGATACAACATCTCTACTCATGAAGTTTACCCACCAGTTCTTGATAACCTCTCGGTGCTAAGCATAACTGCCCCACGGATTCTTAAACATTCATTTACTTATACATTAAGGTATAACTATTTAGACCCACATCTTAACTAACAAAGGGTATTCATCCCAAGAGGTTACTTTTGGACTGGACATCTCTAATCATGAAGGGTATCCAACTTCCAATCTATCTTGGAAATCCCTTGGGAATAGTGAGGTTGCTACTCAACACTTCAAGTAAACTCACGAACACCGTTCACCCCAAAAGGATCTTTTTTCATACTATATGAATTGTAGGGATGGTCTAGACACATCATCTGCAACCACGAAGAGTGTCTACCCTACAAATCCCCCACTGCATTAAAACTTCATTGTTTCATTCAAAATGTCATTCTTTCATTCATCGATTTATCCTTTCATTCGTAGTGTGTGTGTACATGTGAGCACACCTTTAACCTAATCACCACGTTCATAGCTTTACTTCTAAATATGTTCATACCTTCATTCATCATAATTCACACACTAGCATGCCTTACACATTATCATCCTTCACTTATTCATATACATCATTTAGACATAACATCATCAAGATACACATTTCAATCTGCTAAAACATATTAAATAAGCATCATAATCATCATTTCACTTCACCTTCCTATGACTTAAATTTCATAATCACAATGTACACCTTAATACATATATTCATATACTTCACATAAACAACACTACAAAAGGTGGACCATAAAACACAAGATCATTTCGTAGTAAAAACTAAACAATATAACAAACTTACCATTCATCCACGCTTTCACCACCTTTCCTTAATTTTTACAATAAATTATCATAAAATAGCATTTAAGGCAGTAGCTAATAACCATATAACAATCAAAAAACCATACTTCTAACATTATGTAATCATGTTCATTAAAACCATTTCATAAGCTAAAATTTGGAAATATGCATAAGCATGGATTCATTTGGGTTTTTACATTAAGGTCATAGTCACAATCTAATGATTCATACATATATCCATAAACTTCACATAAACACCTCCACCAAAGGTGGATCATACCACTAAAGATCATTTCACAATAAGAACTAAAGAATATAACCAAATTACTATTCATCAAGGCTATCTGCACCTTTCCTCAATTTCTCTAAAAAATCATCATACAATAAAATTTAATGCAGTAGCTAGTCACCAGATAACCATTAAGAATCCATACCTATAACATTATCTAATCATGTTCATAAAACCTATTTCATAAGTTAAAAGTTGGAAATATGCATAAGCACGGGTTCATTTGGGTTAAGATATTACTATCATCAACTAGCATTAAAAAACATATTTCAATCATTAAAACGATTTCTTACGAAGACCCATGCTTAGATTCAAAGATCAAAGATGTTGAAGATTGAAAACCCGTTTTGTAATCTCTTTGAAATGGCTTATTGAATGAAAAAAGGTTCAAATTTTTGAGGCAGTGAACCTCGTGCAACTCAAGGGACGCACAGGCAGCTATGACATTCTTTGCCAAGATGTCAAGTTTGGCCAACATTTTGGCCATGTTCTTGACCGTCTATTGATATTTTTCAATCAATTGCTTTGTCAACTTATAAGTAAAGGGAGAGACATGATATTCATGGGTGTACCATGCCCACTTTATCTTGGTCTTGCCATAAAGAAGCTGGTCTGCTATCCCATAAGGTTGTTGCATTACACACCTTGGAGAAAGTTAACCAGGCAATCCCTTTTTCACCAGATCAAGACTTCTGTAAAAGTACATCAAGAATACATGATCAGGCGATCCATGAGTTGTGCATTGTAGAACCAACTTCTTAAATCTTAGACAAGAAACATGGTTTGGCTCGCTTTCCAATCATTTGATGTTTTGTATGTTTTCCCGAAGAGTCATCATATTTCTATGGTGAACGAATCACACTTGAAATGAATTAATGAGCTCTTACCAAAATATTCTAGAATCTCTTGGCAACTCAGCCAACCCCTTACACGCTTCTCCCATTAAAGAGAATGGTAACAACCTCAAGTAGATCATTTCTTCAGATGTGCTCTTAATGGAGAGCGGTCAACAAACATAAAAATAAATTATTAAATGCGCATGGGGATCCTGATGAGCTATTCCACAAAACAACGCTTTCATATTAAGATCAGCAACACGGTGCTTGGAATGTGAAACACATCGTTTCATTAACCTTGACGAAATAGAATGACACTAACTGCACCCAATAGATTTAGGTTATTAGCATTCCGTTCATTGACATCATTTAGATTTCCGATGTCATCTTAGTGGCCCACTTTTCTACCATTGCTTCCGTTGATACACATTTCCGCTGTTTTAACCAGCAAAACAAAAACCAAAACTAAAACTAAGCACATTAGACTATGACTAATAAGAACACAATTCAACTTCATCAAAAGAATTTTAAACAACACCACTCCCGACAGCCGGGACATTTTTATAAATAATGTTACATAGACACTTCATCTAATTCAAAGCGTTAGTGATCATAAATCAATATAAAACCTAACTAAATGAGTTTGGGCCAAATACCACGGGGAGCAGTACGTGTTTAAAATTAAATTGGAAAGTGTGAACGTGCTAAAATAAGTCATAGGAATAAAAATGATCGAATAAAGAAATAATTCAAATTAAAGGGTGGAAGGAATGTCAAATGGGGTTTCTGGATTTGATTAACAACTACAAGAACTTACATACAGTAAGAGTTTAAAATAGTAAAACATGTTATTGGGATGTAATCATTATAGGAAAATATAGTGTATGGGTAATTACAACTATTAGAAAATAGCTATATAACACTGAATAGGCTACTCTATAGTGGAGATATGTTTTCTCTCAAACAATAAACCCCAAATCAAGTGATTTCCCTCGAACATGTACAAAATAAAATCTGCCCAAATAGTAATTCATTCACTCTCTAGAGCTTAAGGTGTGTGATTCAGTTTCGATTAACTCTCTCGACCTAAACCCCAGTCAACCCAATACCCACAAACCATCAATCAATAATTTTAGTTCTAAAACATTTTTTTCGAGAAATGAAAGAAGACAAATGTAGAACTACATTGCCAATTATAATTTTTTTATGAAACCACAATTAACAATTAAACTTACTTCTGAATAGCATATAAACTAACAATCAGTAATACCCATAAACTAAATCAGACCATAATCACATGATCACACCCCAAGTATTGGAGTTTAGCTAGACATTAAAATAGTTAAAAAGACTTACCAAATTGATTATACATTAACAGGGTACGAGAAATTTCATCTTTACAATGCTCCAATTTGAAGAATATCAAAGACCCACCACTAATTTCTCAAAAGTGAATTTCTTCAATCCTTCCATGCTAAGTAAAATTAGTCAATACTGTCTCTAGATGTTCAAAACTTAATAATAGATTCTTCTAAAGAGTTATATTATGAAACCAAATGTCCAAAAACATAATTATAGTCACTAAAAAAATTCTACAAAATTCCTTTAAGTTAAATAAGTCATGATCGCCAATCCACTCAACCAGCCATCCCTTGATCTCTTAAATCAACCTTTTGCCATGGCATTAAACATTCTAAAAGGTCTCTAACTTTGGGCAATCCAGCTTGATGTCATCGAATCCGTTCGCGACCTGCCCACTACTCATTTTCATCGTTAACATGGATCTTACCTTCAGGGCTTGGAACAACAAAACTTTTGTGGTCTAATGAGCCACTAGGCGACACACCAAGTGCTCTTGGAAATCCTTAGCCGTGGTCACCTTCCGTTCTTTAGCCTAATTTTATCTTTTTGGCCTATTAGTATCCTTGCTTTTTTTCTCAATATATATTCCTCAAAATCAAGGATTTAACTTCAATTATTTGCGCAAACTAAGAACATAAGGAAACTAAATCTATGTAAACAAAACCTAAATGAGTACAAATATCATCTAATCATTGCCCAACCTGATTGGTCACAACATCACTTAGCATTCAAATTGCTTCCCAAAATTCAGCATTAGTGACCTTTTCTAGGGGTTGCACTTCTGGTGCATTAGGTAACCATTCAACCTTAACATTTCTCCTACAAGAACGACATTGGAAAACTCTTCGTGCAGCATTGATCTAAAAGCACGTGAAAATACCAGTTAGAAAGAATCATTATAAAGACTAAGTCTATCACACGACTTGAATATTATAGAGTTCCTAAATATTGTAGTCTCCTAATGATACATGTGGCATGCTTCACAATGATAAATAGGGCTCTATATACCTTACTTCATATACTCCCTCAGACTCTTGAACTCTAGGCTATGATACAAAGTTTGTCACGCCCGTAGTCTACACCCTGGGCGGGATTGTCCCTTGAGAACCATTGTTTTCCCCAAGCGGCCCCTTGGCCTGACTTAAATCTTAGAGAAAGACTTAACTAATAAGAAACAACCTCAAAACATAACTCATGCAATAACTTATAATGTCTTAAAATAAACATTTGTCTAGCAAATGTGGAAACTAAAGGTCTTCACATAAAGAATTGAAAACGGAAAGACAAATGAACTTTAGTTATCCGCCTAAGAAGCCTTTAATTCTATAAGGGGTGGAAGGACAAGACACCAGATCATATAAAAACTGAAATACGAAAACAATGTAGAAAGGGGTCATTTGTAAATCAAGAAGGCTAGCGAACTAACTCTGAGTTCTCAACTAGATCAATGAGGTGTTGTATTTTATTTTGGTTATTTTTCTATGCATCATAAAATTATGTAGGTTGAATGTACATCTATATTGAATGTATGAGCTTGTGAGCGGAAAACAAAACACGGCATAACCTTGGATTGAATAGTGAAATAACACTTACTACAGTTATACTCAATTGATGGCTACTAAACTCAAATTCAGAGTTGAACGACAGTAAAGGTGCAGGTCATATAAAGGATTTAAAATTGTAAGGAACAACTCAATAAAAATATATACTAAAGTAATGTAATTCTGTTAAAGTTTCTCTAATTGATAATCACCACTATGAATTATTTGATGATACAACATCTTGACCACGCTGCCAGAACTGTCCTATAACTTTCTGGGATATAGTACGCCTCAACTAATTTTTCCACTAGTCTATGCTAAAAAGAAAATAGATCATCTAAAAAGTATGACTCTATCTACCTACTATAGTTACATGTTTTATGGAGACTTAAGTTATTATGAACTCGTGCCCATATAAGTGCTTAAAATTAGTCCCAAAATATACTCAGCTCATATGCTAAAAAAATTACTCTCTTTTTTGTGATTTGAGGTTATTTCTCAAAAGCTTATCTCATAAAGGACATAGAACTCAAAATTACTCATGAAAACACATTTGGAAATAAGCATTTCCTTTCATATTAAATGTGAAAATATTTGCTCTTTGAGAATACTTAGTCCCGATATGTCATTTTTAAAGAAACGAACTCGGGTTTACTCTATGAACTCAATGCTTAAAACATTAAAACAAATTTAAAATAATTGTAAAAGCCTTTGAAAAGATTCTAAAATCCCTTTTGACTTGACTCTTGACTCTATCTTGAATTTGATTTATGGATTCAAGGGTCATAATCTCATGATATAGGTGATCTCGTGGAGTTAATATGTACCTTAGAGTATACTAATCCACTAGAGATATAGGCATGATTGAGGGGAACTCAAACGAAAAGAAGTGGGAAAGGACAAAGGACCTGGATTTAGTAGAACTCAAAGTGGCATGGGGCTTGAACTTCACAGTATGGGCCGGGGTGCTTTGAGTGGCGCAACGCCCCAGAGCCTAAACTTTACAAACTAAAGTGGGGCCTCTGAGTGACATGGTGCCCCATGCGTTTCCCAGATTTTCGACAAATTTTTCGTAGTCATTTTTCAACTTCAAAGCATCTAGATTTGACTGATTCCTTCCTCAAACACTCTGATTCGAATACATAACCAAATTATGCAATAATATACTCAAAACGACATCAACTTTCACGAATGTAACTTAAGAACTTTCCAACAACTTCAACAATCAAAAACCCAAAAGGAACTTCAACACAACCCATCAACAACTCACTTTGTATACTATGAAGACAATAATTTTTACAATATTAAATCATTATTGGGGTGTGGGTGAACTAACCCAACACTATGTTATCTAACATATCTCATAGGGATCAACCCTTTGTGAAATCGACAAGCTTAACTTCAAGAATGCGATGAATCCTTCTCTCAACTTTTTTTATCTTCTTTCAAAACCCTTACTCAATATTATGATTCTTAAGCTAAAGCAATTCAAATTATACACCAACTTCATCAGGAAAAAAATAGTTTAATTTATTAGGTAGTGAAAAGACCATAATACCCTTCTAACATACAATTTTAAATTTCCTTATCTAGACAAACTAACTTCAAATGGGCATATCTCCCTCATATGAACTCAAAAATGAGAAAAATCGGTGGCTAGGAAAGATAATTCAAATACATTTCTTACATTATCTTGTCAACCACCTAACTCATATCTAGGAGTTGTGGTTGTTTGATGTTGACCTAAACTCATACTTAGCGTATATTGTCAAACATTCCAAATTTGATTATTTTCAAAACGGTTGTTCAAAATTCTAGTTTTTCAAAAATCAAGGTGTTACATACTTTTAGATATATCTTTTAATATAAGTTAAAGGTTTCCCCTCAAATAAGTTGTACTCACCAAAAAGAATTATTTTGAATAATAGAAACTAATGTCGACTCTTTCTCATTTGAATTGTGCAAGTTAGTGGTTAAATAAAGAAAATTAAATCTTTATTTTATAGTATATGGTAATTTATTAAAATTTTTAAAGAGAATTTAGAGGTTTCATCTGAAGGCAACAAGAATCCAAGGTGGAGATAGTAATTTGTGTGCATAATTTTACTAAACCTTAGTAGGTTAATAATTTTGGTACTTTAAACATATGGTTGATAATAATATATCAATAAATTTAAAAGTAAGAAAAGACATAAAAATGACATTTCATGTTGTTCTGGATATTCAAAAAGAGACCTAAATTTGTAGGTAACCTATTACCCTATGGAATTATTTCAAACCACAATAAATAAACACTTTTAAGCATGAACTCTCATATGATGGGCCAAAATTTTCCTTAGGTGTCATCTTCATCCTTTTATTTTGATTCATTTTTCTTTATAATATAAAGTTATAAAGTTTCAACCAAGCGTTAATATAAAGTAATATTTATAAAACTTCGTTGACCTATATCATATTATTATTATGGTTCCTCTATTGGAAGGGCTATTATGCAGATGCTAATAGGACCATCATTCCTAAAACATTATCTGTGAGAGCTTGTAGTACAAGGGTACAATGTTATTTAAGAAAATTATTATTAACAAAAAATTAGAAAAACGAAAGATCCATAAAAGGGTTTGTTAGTTGTATTGGACCACTTACGTTTTATGTTAAATAAAAATATGCAAGCGATAATCGAGGAAGAATGTAAATATTAACACATGTTTTCTTTTTTATTTCAAGAGTATAAATCTAAAACTAATTTATCATACTAGTTTAAAAGTTATTTTACACAAGTAAATTTTGAAGCAACATAATTTTTAAAATGTGAAAATATCAATTTTGTAAAAAATTTTCAATGGTGGTAACTTTTGATTTTCTTCTTTTTTGTTTAATCAATTGTATGCAGCGAGTAGTCATTGAGACAAATTATCCAAATGCGGAATGAAGTATCGCCTCAACAAGAGCTCCACGTTCAATATACTTTTATGCTCTTACTGGTTCATTTTATATAATATTATTTTCCGATTAATTTGTGAAAAATTTTGAGGGAGTTGATATATGGGAGTTTAGACTATGTTTTATTATTTATGTCTTGAAATGTGAAATAGTTGTAGAAGACCAATTAAGAACATTTTACATATTCCAAACTAAAATAAGAATGATCAACAAGTGGATCTTTTATCACCACTTTTGATGTCCAACAAAAATTTTTGAAAGCTATTTTTAGTTACGCACGCACACGCACATATGCATGTGTACTCTCATACACAAATAAAAATATACACAATGCACACACCACATGTGCATGCACACACATTCTTGCTAATATATTAATATTTTTAATATTCATTTCCCAGTCAATCATAAAAAACAACAAGTGAGGAAGAGACTAGGCTGACTAGAAATTTAGAGATTCCTTGTGCAAACTATTTCTCAATCAAAATAAATAATGTCAAAATTTTTTGTTTGTAATAAGTTTAAGCACAAAATAAAAGAAGTGTTATCAAGAGATAAAAATAAATTAATTTTCAATTCTCATGTGGCTATGACTTGTGGATATGATCTTTCTTGTATAAGAATTTCTATCATAATAAATTATTGTACATATTAATATTTCATTGAATTATTTTATCATATAAACACATGGTTGATAATTATTGATAAATAATGTTAAAATATATTTTATTTTTTATTATTTAAAATCGATATATTATAATGTTCTATAATATATCTTGAACAATATGATCATAAATATAATTATATATAGATAAAGGATGGAAAATAATCCTCTAAATCATTGAAATGACGCACATATAGCAAGATCAATTCTTACTATATATGATCAAGATCCCACTGTAACGATCAAAACCGTCATAATTTAGGAGAAATATGTGAAAATTGTAGGCCTCTGTCCTTCCACAGCAAGCTAGATGCTGCTAGGGCAGCGCTGAAGGGTGGGCGAGAGAAGATGTAAGTGATGAGAAATTCTATTTTCTGCATCTTGCTAAAATACCAAATTAAGTCGTAAAATACTCTGGAAACCTTAGAAAAGATGCTCTAAGCTTTGGAAGGAAAGAGAAGGAATTTTCTAGCATGGCAAGGGCAATATGTTACGGATTCTTAGACAAATTCATCGTCAAAACCTGGAAGAGAAGAATCAAAGTCAATACTTTCGTGCAACTTCTTGGCACCTAATTATTCTAGGTTTTATTGAGTATTTTAAATATGTTCCCACTTCAATATATATGTGAATCGATAGTAGGATTTATGCTTAGGCCTTCGTGCACCAATTGATTTAATATTTATACCTTTAAAAAAGCCTTGAACGAAGAAATAGGGCTAATTATTATTGAATTAGGGTTTACATGAGGTGCGTGATAAGAAATCCGTTTGTGGATGATGGTTATTAATCTATGATTTTTGTGATGTATTTTTGTTATTGCTTCATTATGATGCATGTTTGTATGCGAATGTAGCATCGTTGAATCACACTTGTTGTAAATGAGATAGATGAATTAATATATGTCGTGATTAACTTGAATATATGACTTGAAAGCATACTTGTGTTAGTAATTGTGATGTGATGGATCGGATTGCCACGTTCCAGCAAAAATTACTTTGATCGGATTGCCACATTCTAGCAAAACTAACTTTGATATGATCTTCATGTTCCATCATAACTAACTTTGATTTGATAGCCTCATTCTAGCATAACTAACTAGGATAATATTGTCACATACTTGTATAGCCTACTTGGATCTGATTTCCACGTTTCGGCATAACTATGTGATTGGATACCACATTCCAGTACACTAATTATTTGAGTTTAACTCTATGTGAGGACAAACTACTTGTGGTAAATGTATATTTTAAAGAACTTAATATTCAATATTGTAAGTGTTTGAAACCGTTGGCGGTATGTTATATGTTGATAAGTATGTTTTGCATTCGGGGAGAACCCCCTAGAAGTAATTGGTGTCTTCCTCCTCGAAGACGACCAAGACTAATCTCTTAGCATTCGTCATTACATTTCATAGGTTAAATTAGCGGAAATATTATATTTTTTCTCTACTTCTATGTTGAGATTACATAGACCTCTCGCATACACTTAATAGATTCATATCAAGTATACATAGACCATTCATATAAGATGATTACATAGTATTCTACTTTTATTGCACATATATAGACATAAAATATAACATAGTATTAAAACGGATGTCTCATATCATGACCATATAAAAAACATTATAACAATAGGGCCTAAACCATAAATCAATACAATAAATGGCACATATATATAGGCTATACAATTTTTAATAATCAAATGAAAGGGGAAAGGAAAATATTGTCTTTAACACAAATCAATATTGAAAGCTAGAAAGCAGCATTGTCCTCGAATTGGTGAGGACCTACCCAACTTAAGGAATGAGAATCCAAGTCTTCCTTCAAATGTCGTCATAAGCCATTCACCGACTGGAACCTAAACTATTTGGAAAAGGGGAGAAATGGGGGTTAGCACATCACTTGTACTAAGTGTGGGTACATATGCACACACAACACAGAAATCATGAACACATAACTCTTAATACAAGGCCATATACAACACAAGACCAACATCACCAATTAAGTTAAGGCAACATATATAATAGTTCATAACATCATAGTATAATCAAGACCCTTACCCATAACCCATTGTTTAACCAACAAGTGAAATGACCAAGTAAACCAAACAAAGGACTATAAGCAATGCCAACATCACATAGCGTGGCATTAAAACTAATCCTTATCATACTTCACAAATATAAACCAACATCATGTTCATAAGTCAAACTAAAATCATATAGCATCAATAATATGTAAAGTCAATATATACATAATAGTCACTTTATAAGATGATAATATTATAAGAACCAACTCCTAAGTCTTCTCTCACGGGAAACTAGTGCAAGGCTTAGGTAGAGTCTCATACCCCTACCTAGGCTAAGTCAAGCCTCTTAAGTCACCCAAGTCAAGGTTTACTACACTACTTCATTTTAGTTTCTGAAACACTTGCCTTAACCGACATATATCACAAGAGCTAAGTGTGGAATCCGGTGTTATAAAATCTTACACCCATCGAAGGTGATGTACCAGCAAAAGTAGTACCAAACATGAACTATAGCATCTAGGTGGATCCACTAGCTAGTATTCCTATGGTGGCAACATAGTTTATGGAGCTTTGGGGCTATCACGGAAACATGACTCTATGCCTTTTTTGTACTGTGAGTCTATTCACCTCGTTAGAACTATGGTTAACCCTACCTTCCCTCCTTGGGAAAGCATAAACATTCACGTACAAGTTCAACTCGGTGCTAAGCTAGAGTCCCTTTTGAAATGTATTTAAGCCTTTATTAATAATCATATCATATTATAAGTAATAGGGTCTACCTCTTATATAGTCAGCATCATAGTTCAATAGGAATTGCATGAGTATTGTCCTTTGATTGAAATTCACACATGTGAGGATAGGACATTTACATTATCACATTATGATAAGTCACATAGGAAATTCATCACCATCTTTATATCATTTCATCTTAGCTAACAACTCGTAATCCATAAATTAAGATATTTGAATTCAACATCATAGCAGACCTAATCAATGTTATCATAAGGCGTACTTCAACATAACTTCATCACTAAACACAAGTAATCACAATTGAAATAAAGGGTTGAGATCAGAATACCTACAAAATCTCCTTCACAAGCCATCATTAAAAGTTTTACCATCAACCATTCAATCAAATCGAAGAATGGGTGTAACAACATCATTTAATAGTAATTAACACAATAACTACGACAATAGCATCATCATTATCCCAATTAGCTTAAACTTATAGCCTCAGTTTAGAAGGGAAGGCTTCATCATAAATACTTCAAGAAATAGATCCAGTCCCAACAATACATTACCCTAGGTAGTCTATGAATGAATTAGAATATATAAAACAAACCTAACAATCAATACATTATTCAGTTCTCGTCAATTTATAAGCAAGATCCTACATTTGGGGAATTTGGGAAAGTGACATGATACGTATGAAATTGCATCAATTAAAAATCAATTAACCAACAATATACACATAATTAGTCATAGGAAATCACAATTTATCATACATTTGAAGTTTACTAGAGAACCCATTAGAATTGAAAAACTCTTGGAATTGGGTGATTTAGAAATCAATTTTGAAAGGACCTCATGGGGAAAAGAATACCAAGAGTGAAGAACACATACCTTAATGAAGATTATTCCACTAAATTTAAGTGAAATCGGAGAAAAATTGACATTCTTCTTCAAGCTTTCTTCTTCCTTTAATGGAGGATTTTCGGAGGGAGAAATTAGAGAGAGATTAGAGCTTTTGGGTTTTATTTTGGGAATTTTTGTTTAGGTGAGTTAAAAATGACTTAGACCTGACCCTTAGGCTATTTATAATAACTCTCTAAATTATCCAAAAGACCCATCACATAAATGGGTCTTTTTGTGAAGTCAACATGCTTAAAATACGATTTCAATGAATCTGGGAAGTGGTTGCGTGTCGCGGGGCTAATTTCACATTTTATTTTGTCAAATCCAATTTGAGGCAGTGATCCTGGATTTCACGCTTTGTGAGGCAAATTTTACCACTCCACATAACAGTTGCGCGTCGCACAGTGACCCTCAAATTCAGGCTGCCGCAAGCAGCTTTGGCTTGCTCGCCAAAGTCTGGGTCCTCCTCCCATAACCATTGGGGGGGGGGGGGTTCCTTGGGGAGTCGTTAACGGACCCTTTGTACTTCATTATACCCATATAATGTCTTTTTATTAGTTTTGTACTTCATATGACCCTCTTAAACCTTCACTAAATATAGTGATGTAAACTAGTTTGATTTTGCTAATTTCCGGATGTCATGGACGTTTCGTAATACCTTGCCTCTAAAACTTCCTAAATGGTTTATAAACATTAGTTTAGGCTTATAAACAGTGTTCTAAGGTTTATTTCATTATTTAAGGCTCTAGATTAGGTCATGGATTTTCCGAATATTATAGTATGTATGCATGTGGTTATATTATAGTATTGACATATATTGTCTACTTGGTGGTACACATTGACACGTTATATATTTAAATTTTTCATCGTGTTTAGTGTAATTTTATGTTATAGTAGAAAAACAAGGTGTTCAAGTGACACATAGAGAATAGTGAGGGTTGTTCATGTGTTGTAAACATTGAAAGAGGAGTAGAGAAAACATGTGTGATGAAATACACTTAGGCTGGTTCACTTTGGACTAAACGAGATAGAAGTCAAAGCTAAGGAGGTTGCTGTAGTGTAAAATGGAACTATGGTTGGGTAAGGTGACCAGAGAATAATGGTATGTAGTGAGCGGTTAGTGGAGTGATCTTTGATAAAATTGGGGGTTGATTAATGTGTTAGAATGGTTATACTATGATCAAGAAATAGGGAAGATAGTTGCTTAGAATGTTGAGAAGAAATGACGTGTTTCATGATCTTACTAGTTGTTTTCTTATATTATGCTGTGGGCGTCAAGTTTACCCATGATACCTATCATTACATGTTTTTGTAGTGATACTAATCTTTCTAAATCTTTTGAAATATCATTGATGCAGGTTTGTGATGTTTCTTTAGGTGAAGCCGAAGAATTCTCCAACAGCTTCTATTCTTTCTCCGCATTGTGGGAGTTGTGTCTTTTATTTATCTTGTCAAGTTGTACTGTTAGTACCTCTTGTACTTCATTAGACTAGATCCTTGAGGTGTAATTACATTACAAGTCTTAACTCGGAATTGTTTGTATGGATTTTATTATTATATATATTTCCACTTATTCAATTCCGTATATTTTAAATTGTGGGTTCAGTCATGACAAATCGGCATCAGATCCTAGGTTATTGTACTCCCATACAATAAAAAATGTAGACTAGACTCTGCCAGATTGGTGTCTTGATGTCCACATCTAATCTTGCGGAAGCTAGGAATCATTCTAGGAAATTGCCACTCATTCTCTCCCTTAGTGCAAAGTATCACTTAAGGTATGAGTTGAGTCCAATTTGTATCTTTTGAATCTTAAATATGTGCAATATATTCTCCTAATTGATTGGAGTGTTACGATTGTAAATTTTTTGGTGTATCATGGGAATGATTGAACAGAATAGTGAAGTATTGAAAGCTACAGGAATGTCATGTCGTTAAGTTATATCAAACTAGTTATTGATTTTCCCATTTGAGAATAATCTTAGATGGTTTTGTTAAGTTAGGGACCTTTGGGAAATTATTTCAAAAGCAAAAACCTCAGATATTTGTAGCCAGAGGTTGTGTCTTAGTTTTTTCCTCTGTGGCGGCATTATTACAACCTTGGCTGTCCCGCCAAAGCAGGATTTCTCCTAACATAATGGAAGTAGGCAAGACAGAATCTCAACTTCAATCCCCTATTGTTCTCAACCATAAATTAAGACCCCAAATGGCATCTTAATTCATCCCTACCAATCCGACAGTTTTTAGCAACAATAAGAAGTAGATGACAAAAACCATAAGATTAAGTAAAAAGGGTTCATCAGTAGTTTCGAACAATAAAAACAAGGTGTGTCGTAAAATACAAGAAAAAAAGAGTGAATAAACAGAAGTCTCTAGCTGCTTCTATTCCTTCTTCCGCATTGTGAGAAACGTGTATTTTATTTATCTTGTCCAGTTGTACTTCTAGTAGCTCTTGTACTTATTTAGAAAAGCCCCTTGAGGTGTAATTACTTTAGAAGTCCTAACTCGAAGTTATTTTTAAGGATTTTGTTATATATATATATATTTATATATTTCCATTTATTCAAATTCTCAAGCTTTAAATTGTTGGGACATGGGGTTCTCCTACATATGTGTTAGTATGTAGGTGGCCACACATATTGGTGGTTTGGGTCGTGAATCAACCAAAATAAATTCTACTTATCAAAAAACATTAATTTGAATAATATACACAGATTTCGACTATCTATCAATTTAATTGTCAAGTTTACAGTTTAATCAAGAAAATCAAAGGTGGAGACAGTCATTTGTGTGCATAATTTATACTGTAGTATGTTTATCAAATTTGGTACGTATAAACATATAGTTGATAATAATATATCAATAATTGAAGAAATGACATAAAATGACATCTTAATTTGTCCTGGATTTTCAAAAAGACACCTAATGTAACATATCGCATTTTTAAAACTAGAAAGAAGCTAAGAACTTTAAATAATCATTTTTGGAAAGAACATGAAATCTAGAAATTTACTTAATTTAGAAAAGCTGAGTTTTTGGTTAACATCAAACGTCCATAAAATCTAAATCGGGACGAGTTAGGAGTATTTCTAGATATGATTGAAAAGAACATTGAATGATATTTCAAACACTTCTGAGTTTTTCAAATTCCATGTTTGTATGAGAAAGTTATGTCCTTTGGAAGTTGGGTTACTGGATTTAGAAAAATCTAAACAGGAAATTTGAGTGGTAATTTAGTCTTTTTCTTACCTAATTATGTTCATTCGTTTATAGGAGTTTGATTCGGGTATAGTTAGATTTAAGTCAATTTTAGAAAAGTCAATTTCACGCAAGGGCTTGGAGAAAAAGAGAAAGGAGAAGAAGAAGCAAGAAAATTCAAGATTCCTTCAATATTCGTCGAGATTAACTAGTGGATTTCATCGCCGGTGATCCATATCGTATGTGAGATCACATAGCATTGGGTTAGTTTTCCCACACGCCAATCCTAATTTATTTTAGTGAATATAAGTTCTTGAAAGCATAGAAATTGATTCTAAGTGTTTGGGGAAACAACTCATAGAGTATAAAGGATTTAGAGTTTAAAAACGAAAAAGAAGTTTCACCTGACAAAATCTGGCATTGCATCCCCATCGCGGAACATGCGTGGAGTGTTCTTCCTCAAAAACAAACTTTGAAACAAAATATTAGAAGCTTGTACGCATTGCGAAACGACTTTCTTATTTTTGATTTCTTGTATTTTCTAAATTTTATCGATTTAAAATCGCTCCTAAACATCATGAGATATTTCCAATAAGAAATCACAAATCCTTGAATCAATAATTCCTAGGACTAGTTTGGAGTTAAGTCAAGAGCAGTTAAGATCAAAGGAAAGAGAAGTAAAGAGACAAGTTAAGAGGAATTCATAAAGTCTCCAAAAGAATTTTACAAATGTTTAACTTTGTTTGATGGCTTAAGTTTTGAGTTCAGTTAAGAGAAAAGTTGACGATCATTTCTTCAAAAGTGTATGGCGACAGTATTCTTAAAGAGATTTAAATGTTTACACAGTTAAGTGAAAATGGAAACTGACATTTTCAAAAAGCCTTCTGGCTAGTTTTCAAGAAAGAGTAATCACTTATAAATGAAGAAAGAGGTGAAACTTTGATTTCCCAAAGGAAGCCTTTGAGCTATGTTTTTTTAGAACTAATGTCAATTCACAAAAGAGATATGTATTTAAACATAAGATTTAATACTATTATCTTTTTGGGAGTAGTATTGTGCACCGATATGGGGGAGAGTTCAGACAATTTATAGCCCCCATAAACCATGTAGCCATTATGGATAGAAAGGGTTATTCTTTTAAGAAGATTCCTTTGGTTTTATAAAATCATAAACTATTGTATCCACATATTAGTTGAGGTCCTACGCCCTTTGCAAGGTATAGCATGATCTTGAAGTGTGAGGGAAATTGATGTATCATCACAATAGATTTTACGTGATGGTTGTTTGTTAGAGAAAATCCCACAATAGTACTTTGTATTTTCTCACTTCTTTCATACTCATTTCATGTGTTAGAGTTCGAGCACAAAAAAAATCTCTCTACTTCGTGCCTGCGTTTGTTTCAAATAATTTTGCCTCCACAGAGAGAAGTCAAGAGTTCATCTAAGTAGGAGAAATGTTGAACCTCAGGAACAAGAGGTACTCAATGAAACTTCTTTGGAACCCCAAGGAGAAGTTACTAATGTTGAGTTGAGAAAGGATATAAGGACGCTCAGTCAAGATGTGACCAATAAGTTTGAACCACAAAGGGGGCTAGACAAGAGGTGGTTGATACTTTGAGGGTCCTAATGTTATTAAGAATGAATCTTCCAAGCTTCACTTATTCAATCATTATTGAGCATCTACAGAACATAATTCAGGAGCTTAAAAGGTATTTGATGTGATGCATGTTGTTTATACTGAGAGAGATGAGCTTGTTGTAAATTTATTGTAAAGTGTAGCTAGTACTTTATTTGATCAGTGGAATGATGGTAAAGATGAGGATGCACCACATGGAAGTTGGTTTTGTTAAGAGGATGCCTTCTTGGAGCATTTTTTCCTCGAAAACTGAAGGAGGCTAAGATACGAGAATTCCATACCCTTAAACAGGATTCTCTCCATGTTCATGAGTGCGGGCTGAATTTCACCCAATTATTCGCATATGCTCCGGAGGTTGTTGAGGACATGAGGAGTAGAATAAGCTTGTTTGTTGCTAGTCTGTTTCATACGTCGAGTAAGAAAGGTAGGGTTGCAATGCTGGTAACTTACATAGATATTTTGTGGTTGATGGTTTATGTGCAGCACGTTGAGGAAGAGAAGCTGACGGGTAGAGAAGAGTTTAAGAACAAAAGTTCCAAGACACGAAATGAGTCCGTGTAGCAAAAGAGTAATGCAAACTGGTCATTTTTTCAAAAGAAACAGAAGGGGCCTGCTCCATAATCTGTTAGCGCACCTGCGTCTAAGAAGAAAAGTGACTACAATAATCAGAACTTCAGACCTAAACTTACTTACTCTTAGGGTAGCATGGCACAACAGGGTAGTAAGCCTCCTGCAAGGACCAAGTGTGGTAGGAATAACTCAGGTAATTGTCGTGAGGGATCCATTTGTTCTTTAAAGTATGGTCAAAATTGGAATTTCATATGAAAGTGTCCATAGAAAAAGCAAGGAAATTTTAATAGGAGCAATAGATCCTAGTCTTCTTAATGTTCCTCCCAGACAAAGTTGAACCAAGAGAGGCTACAGTCGATACAGGCGGGGGAACAAACCTCTTATATGCTATCAATAATCGCCAAGGGCAAGATGAGTCACTATATATTTTTGCTGGTATTCTCCAAGTCTTTGACTTTACGTTTTATGATTTGCTAGATCCAAAAGCGAGTTTTTCGAATGTAAGTACTTATTTTGCTATGAATTTTTATGTTATTCAAGAAACATAGTGAACCATTCAGTGTTTCTACGCCCATGGATAAGTCTATTCTTGTAGAGAGACTCTATCGTGATTTTCCTATTTTTGTCATCGCCTCCCTTATTAGTGCAGCTAGAATAGTTCATCTTGGCACAACCACGTGGCTCAAGCTGCAGCTCAGTAGAAGGCTTGAACAAAGCATCAAGCATTGTGTCCTCTGCGAGCTCGATAGGCACACACTCTAGATCCATCCCCATCATCACAACAATGACATCTACGTCAGCACGCAAACTATAAAATGCCTTTTAAAGAGTAGTGAGGTCTATCGTGGGGCTGGGCCAGCTAGCACACAAACCTCGAAGGTTTCTAGGAGTTGATGAACTGACTAAATTTTTTTCTCAGTCTGTTGGGCAACCCTCTTCTCAATCTGATCCTCGGCCTCAGTGATGGGCTTCTGCATCCAAGGCTTCATGTTGTGGAGTAGGGTGGCAATCTATGTCTCTAACTTTTGTACCGATACCAAAAATAATTAGTTATGCAGATGGAGGAGTGGATTGGGACAAGCAAAGGGCACTTTTGGCAGCATGAGTGGAGTCATCTATGGTGGTTGCAGCAGGCTCAGATGCAGCAGGATCAGCCCCTTGGGCTAACTCCACCCTCTCCAAAAAATTCTCGTTAACTTGGGGACCTCAATCCTAGCCCTCTCCATGGCGCCACTACATTACCCTCATCCTTATGATTCCTATATCGACAGTCCCCATTAGGTGACGTAGGGTGTCAAGATGTAAAATAGGTACTTCGGCCTCCCCGAAAATCTAGAAGATCAAACAAGGAAAGGGGTAAGTAGTAGAGGTCTTGAAAGCCCTTGCATGTATCACTTATATAAGAACCCAAGCAAAGTATATCTCCAATCCTGCTACCGTGGCTGCTACCAGCACTTCTGTATCCCAGGTAAGTACATTATCAGCATTATTGGGCGACAGTCAGCATACAAGCAACCATAAAAACTTTGCCACAAAAGTGAGAGAGGCCTTCTTAATCAACCCTCGGGGTCCAAAACCCATTCAACCCTCTCACCGTCTATCTCCAGATGTTTGTCCAGCCATTTCTTCATTGTCTTCCTCTGCTCAGCAGACCCTTGAACCATGCCACTTTTTACAGTCTCCCATTTGTAGTCGAATTCTGGAGTAATGGGTGCCCATTGTTGCTCAATGGTGGGGAAATATAGGAACCGGCAAAGGGTGGCCTACGAGATTTTAACCTCGCAGCGCCAAAATAGTACAGAGGTGAGTAGATCTTGTTTGGCAGGTCTCGCCCGGTTTATCGGAAGATCCTCTAAGAGTAGAAACGTATGCTTAACTCTATGATTATACCCTAACTGTAGGCATCCAAACTTTGTGCCATCCAGTATAACTTATGCCAGTTAAACAATCTGTGCACCTCGTGAACCGTGTGTAAACTCCCCGTATGAAGTCGATGCTCTACTATCACCAATCAGGTCACCATCCCCTTATGATTAAACATTTTTGAATACATATATACCTGGTGTTGCCTATTGATACACCACCGATTTAGTTCCACGGCAATGGATGCAGGATAATATGCTCGGGATTCGGGTGTAGACTTTGAGCTATCAGCCTTATCAAACTAGTCTAGGTGGTTGTGATTCTCTTACCGAGTGTCTCCTTGAGAGGAAGAAAATGAGGTGGTGACCACATTTGACCCAGAAGATTGGTCCGACCCTGATACAGAACTATATTTGGAGCCTGATGATGTTTCAGAAGTAAAGGCTTCCTCAAGTGGTGAGTAGGTCACTGTGCGCTCCTTATTAGACTATGAGGTAGTGACTACACGGGGAACCACCTTCAGGGCGTGCTCCTAGTGGCTCGGGCAGCTGGCGTTGGGGTACTGGTACCTAGAGAGACATATGCATAGCTGTTACTCTTCTTGGTCATATTTGTAATACCTCAAAAACAACCTAGCTAAAACTTGAGACTAACATGTTTTTCATGAGGGCATATAGTCCTAAAATGATTTATAATTTTTTAATGAGTCAGCGTCTAATGATTTAGGTGAATTTTCAGTAAAACATCAAGGGACGACCAAAACGTTCGAAGACTAGTCACCTATATGCCATGTGTATATTTTTATGATTATGTGTGTGATCTTATGGGGTCTGTATATGAGTTATAGATGTTTGTATATGCAGTGTGTCAAGTTTCATTAAGTTTAGAGGTCAAACGTCCATGACGTTCAAAAGTTTGCCTTGAAATGACCTTGTGTGTCTTAGTATGTTTTGTCAAGTTTGATGTGTTCGTTTTTAAAGAACTTGATGTGAGAGGTAATAAACTGCTATATGAGAATTTTTGAGTTGGAAACGTCCAGGTAAAAGTCCCCAAGGACCAACCAAGGTTCCCGGAGGAAGGACCCTTCATTTGAGAAAAAAGTTGTCTAGACCACGCCAAACGACTAAGGCAATCGATGGCCAGTAGGCTGGTCGATTCCCTGTCAATGGAAGACGTGGGTAGATACTTAGACTAGGGATCTTAATATACCAAGGTCAAGACTCTGAACCAAACGAAGTCCATCTAATACAGTTCATCGTCTACCTAACGAGCCGTCGATGGGCAGCCATTGATGGTGACTATAATTTCACAGTTTCGCTATTAACTAAAGAGGTGAATTGGTACATTCACGTCAAAATAATTATTTGGGAGGTTTCCCAAGGGTATTCTAGGTATTTGAAGTGGGTTTATAAGTCCTAAAAACCTAGACGAATTCATTATTCTAAAATCAAAACCCAAAACCTCTAAAGAGATCTCTAGAGCTCCATAAAAACTTGAATGTAGATTGAAGCTTTAACGTTGATTTCTCAACCAAATTCTCTTAAATTTATTGGATTAACATCAATTAAGATATGGCTTTTCATCCTTGAAACTCTTTTCTTAAAGAGCCAAACTTCAAAGTGCTTTATAAAGTCTTTCAAAGATAAACTTGTCCAATTTTGATATCTATCCATGGGTTGTTGCATAAAACATTTTGAATCATCATATCATGATTGAATTGATTTCAATTAGATGATTTTAACCTAATTAATTATGAATCCATATAATTTATGAACCCTAGCTTTTTAGTACTTTGTGGTGACTCTATTATGTCTTAATTCTTCTCAATTCTAGTGTAGTCTTCCTTGGGCTATCGAATGATGTAAGGATTTTATTAGATTAATGTATAGGCTTATTCGATGATTTATTTATGGATTGAAGTGGTGAGAATGGATTGGTGGTAAACTGCCCTAATTCTCTTTATTTTATGTAAATTAGGTCTTGAATTATGTAATTATTGGTATAGTCCACATATGGTGGCGGTGCTATGTGCTTTAATTGTGAATTATGTGGCCTCGTAGGCGTTACTTTATGTATAATGATGATCATGGACTTGTCGGCAATACTTGATATATTATGATGGTTTTTGTTGTTGATTTATATGAAGTATGATCATATCCGTCTACTTATGATTAAGTTTAAAGTAAGTTTCTTCTATTGACATTAGGTGATCATGTTAGACTATGACTATGTCATTATGTGTGTGGTCTAAAAGTTGATGCATGATTCTTCCTAATTGTTTATATAAGTCTTGTGATGGTTATGTTGATAATACTATAGTAATATATAGAGTGACCTAAAGTTGACTTGGTTGTTCTTAGGTGCTACTTGAAAGATATGATATAAGTGATAAGGTAAAGCATTGATGTGTCTTGTTTCGGTAGACCTAAGTCCCTTAGTTGATACATGTATAATGAGAATATGAGTTCTTGACTTAGGACTCGAAATCCTCTTAGTCTTGTATGTATGAATCACATTTGACCTTGAACATTTCTAATAAAGTCCTTTATGTGGAACCTTCAACCTAGTTGTATGTTTATAATATCCTTGAAGTCAAAAGTCGTAAAGTTATTCTTCTTGTGTGAATGGTTGACTTAAGGTTTGTTGGATGAAATGTCATGAAACATCTTTATGAAAATCATTGAGCTATCCTATTAACCATTGTAAGGAAACCCTAGGGGAACTCTTTGATAAGGTGAATGTGATTTGGTTATGAACTAGATATGGAACCTCTTCTTTATTGAAATACTCTATGAGAACAAAGGCTAGCAGCGAGTGAGTATGGTAAGGGGACTAGCTCTAGTTAGGCATGGGCTAGAATACAATGAAACTCTTTATATTCCTTAATCATGTGCCTACATTCGATGTGTCCAAGTTCTACCATTGGCAAGTAAAACACCCTCCATCAGAGTAAGTTACAACTCTGGATTCCATTCCTTGTTATCATGGTCTATGTTGGTTATTGCCTATTCTAATCATATGGGATAGCCACTAGCGTTAGATATGTTCTATGAAGTTTAGGTTGTTGTATGGGAGAGTATCTATACATTTCATAATAGGCTTTGAAGATGTTAGTAAGTGAGTCCTTAGGTCTTCTCCAAGACCATTACCTGAAAGTTCTTATGTGATGGATGTCTTTTCGATGAACTAAACAACAAGATGACATAAGTTATAAAGCATGTTAAATGAATGAGCACTTATCTAGAGTAGTTAAGGTTTGTCTAGTTAATATGTTAAAGGGGCATAGGAATGTCACTTCATATCTTACCTAGGGAAGTCTTAAGAAAGTCTCTAGATAGGGAAGTTTGTTGACACACTACACATGGTAGAACCTTAGGTAGTCTTAAGGATTATTTAGATAATTTTGTAGAGGTCAAGTATGGGCATTCTCTTCTTGAATTAATTAAGTCTTTTGATAACCTTTGGAAAGGGTAACGTAATATTATATGTATGTTATTGTATAAACTGAGAGTGATATTATCCTAGGTACTCTAAAGGATCTCTGAACTGTGTGTGAAGGGATTGTATGAGCAGTCGCTTCACAACTCACTGAAGTGAACCTTAGAATCACCTTTTGTGTGAGGATATCATGTTTCTATTTTTGGTGTATTGTAAATGTATTTATCTCATTATATGTGTCTTAAGGATCAATTAGGTGTGCCTATAGAGGGTGTCTGTCCGATCTATCTTTGTCTTACTTAAAAGAGTCTAAAGATAGCTTTTACTGAGAGGGTTGCATGCTAAATGGGTTGACTATGATGTTAAGCTTAGTTCACTATAATGTTGGATTAGTTCACTGTAATGTAGAATTAGTTCACTGTAACTTTGCTTGCCTTACTTTAATATTCCTTAATGTATGATAAAATTCTTATGTGATATCTTATATGTTTCTAATGTGTTAAAATGTTACTCTTATGCTTATATTATGATGCTTAAATTAAAAAGAGAATATCTCCAATACATGTCTGTTTCATTATTTTATGCATTATTTCATACTTAATACATATGATAGTACTAATTCAATACTTTTATCTATTTCTATAGTGATTCATAGGTGAAGGACATTCAGGGGAAAAAGCTTGGATTATAGGATCTTTTGAGTAAGTTTGAAGTATGCCTTCATTTGACTCGAGTTCATAGATGTCTTTTGATTTCTGATATCGAAGCATTGTAATAGACTTAGTAGTACTATATTTTGATGTATGGGTCGTGTCCCAAGCATTATAATTTAAAGGATTTGGTGATATGAAACTTATTATTTCTATTGGTTTTTATATATAAGATATTTTGAAATACTATTCAAATGTTGTGAAAAGTTTTTTTTTCGCACTACTTTTCATGTATGCATATGCGATGAATAATTTGAAAGGGCTAGTAGAAGACCTCCGAGAGGTCAAGTACCCCGTGCCAAAACTTAAGAATTCCCTAACTTCTATGGTATTCACGGGGGTTGTGACAATATTGTTTCAGGTGAGGGTGTAAAGTCAATCCGAAGAAAACAAAAACAGTAAAGAATTGTCCTAGACCTTTGACTCCAAACGATATTCGAATTTTCTTGGGTTTATCCGGGTATTTTAGGAGATTTTTTGATGGGTTTGCTTCTATTTTTTCTCCTTTTAGAACCTTAACCCAAAAGAACGTTATGTTTGAGTAGCTAGAATCTTGTGAAAAAAGTTTTCAAGAGTTAAAAGATAAGCTTACATGCACTACGGTGTTCACCTTAAAAGATGTACCAAAGAGTTTGCGGTGTATTGTGACACTTCTCTAATGACCTTGGATTGTGTGCTCATGCAACATGGTAAGATCATAGATTATTCCTATAGACAACTCAAGGTGCACGAGAAGAACTATCCAACTCATGACCTATAATTAGTTTTCGTAGTTTTCCCCTTGAAAATATGGAGGCATTATCTTTATGGGTTCCATGTGGATGTACTTACCAACCATTAGAGTCTTTAATATATCTTCACCCAAAAAGAGATGAATCTCCGATAAAGACGGTGCTTGAAACTTTTAAATGACTATGACATGAGTGTTCTCTACCACCCCAGCAAGGACAATCTGGTTGTGGACGCTCTAAGTGGAATGTCAATGGGTAGTGTAGCCTATTTTCGCGATGATAAGGAGTTAGTGAAAGAGGTACATAGATTGGCTTGATTGGGTTTTCGATTGGAAGATTCCCCAAATGGAGGTGTTATTGTTCATCATGATTTTGAATCATCTTTAGTGGTTGCGGTGAAGTCTAAGCAATACCTTGATCCTCTATTTATGGAATTGAAGGATAGGTACTTATTAAGTTCAATGAGTCATTCTCCCAAGGGGGGATGGGGTACTTTTCTATCAAGGTAGATTGTACGGGATTTTGATGACGTATGAAGGCAAATTTGGAAGAATATCATGGTTCCCGATATTCCATTGATCTGGGTTACACCCAAATGTATCATGATCTTCAAGAGATCTATTTGTGGGACGGTTTGAAGAGAGATATAGCGGAGTTTGTGGCTAAGTGTTCTAATTGTCAACAAGTCAAGCTCGAGCATCAAAGACGGGGAGGTTTAACTTAAGTGATGGATGTTCCTACATGGAAGTGGGAAGATATTAATATGGATTTCGAAGTGGGTTTGCCTCAGACACGTAGACAAAATGATTCAATATAGGTAATTAGTGATATATAGAAAAAATCTGCGCACTTTATCCCCATCAAATCTACTTATTTGGTGGAGGAGTATGCTATGTTATACCTTAATGTGATAATGAGTTTGAATGGGATCCCTTTGTCCATCATCTCTGATAGAGGTGCCCAATTAACTTTTCTTTTTGGAGGTCTTTTTGAAAAGTGCTAGGTACTCAAGTGAGATATAGTACCACTTTTCACTCTCAAATGGATGGTCAAGCGGAACGTACCATACAAATCATAGAATATATGCTAATACCTTTTATGATTGACTTCAAGGGTAATTGAGACGATCACCTACCATCAATAGAGTTCTCCTGCAATAATATGTATCATTCAAGTATTTCCATGGCCCCTTTTGAAGCACTCTATGGTAGGAGATGTAGGTCTCCGATTGGGTGGTTAGAGGTTGGTGAGTTTTTACTTTTTGGTCCCAACATAGTCTACGAGGCTGTGGAATAATTTCAAATGATAAGGGACAGGTAGAAAATAGCCTCTACCCGGCAAAAATCTTATGCCGAGAATAGAAGAAGAGACCTTCAGTTTTAAAAGGGTGATTGGATCTACCTGAAGATTTCACCCATGAAAAGGCTGATGAGGTTTGCTAAAAAGGGAAAGTATGAGTTAAAATTACAAACTGAATTAGGTGCGGTTCACCCGGTATTTCATGACTCTATGCTTAAAAATGTATAGGCAACCCGGTGTTTATTCTCCTTTTGAAGGGTTAGGGGTGAATGAGAACCTTTCTTATGAAGAGGTTTTGGTTGAGATCCTGAATTTTTTATTTAAAAGTTAAGGAACAAGTAGTTGACCTTTGCAAAAGTTCTATGGAGAAACAATCTAGTTTAGGGTGCAACATGGGAGGCCGAGGCCAACATGAAGTCCCGCTACCCTCATCTCTTTCATCTTACTCCTAGTCAAAAATTTGAGGTTAGTAGTTCCTCTTAAAATAATATTATGAATAATGTGAAGTTGGCTTGTCTCTAAGTATGTGCATATCTTTGTAAAGGTTCATGCTAAATTTGAGTTTTCGTGAAAAATGCCTTCATGTTTAATTTTCACTTATATGTAATATGTATATTTGTGTTCATAAGAATTGTTGTGAGTATTTTTTATGTTGCTTGAAAAGAATAATTTCATGCTAACTCTTGATGTTAATGTTGAGCTCATGTTGATATTGAGAAGGTAGCTCCCTCATTATGTGATATGAAATGTTAAGCTCTTATATGTGGTAAATTGTGTATTAAGTTGATATGTGTAATACCATGTTTATGTGTTGAATGGAGTAAAGATGTACTCCTATGATCTGTGACTCATTATAATTTTATGTTGTTGTTGTTGGCTGTGTTCTAGTATTGAGTTTCCTTCTCTCTATATAAAATGATTTAGGTGTCGTTAAGGGAGGAATGTTCCTAAGATGGGAGAATGTAACACACAGGAAAATACAATGACCTAGACTAGAGCCTCACTTAACAATAATGATTCTTATAGACTTAATATGTGTAATTAACTCAACTAGAATGTATAAGAGTCAAATCATCAAGCGACGACCATGACATTCAGAGAACTAGTATCCTAAACTAGTGTGGTTCTAGTGGTGCTTTGATGGTTTCAAAGAGGTGTATAAGAAGTTTATTATGAGGAGATGAAGGGAGTATACATAGGTGACTAAGAGAGGTACCAAGGTTCAAGGTCAAGGGAGGAGTGCCAACACTTGAGGGGCATGCCAAATATAAAAGCCAAGGCTACCCCAAAAAGGGAGGCGACTGCCTCAACCATCACGATCATGACCACGACAAAGTGAGGGTCTCGTGAAGATGCCGCAGTCATTAAAGAGGGATGCCATGGTGTATTAGCTACTTTCAAAGGAACTACGATCCACTTCATGACTCATAGTGCACTTGCTGGAAGGAGTGGCTTGCTCGCGGTATTGCCTTAGACATATTAGAAAAGGGTGGTTGTGGGGGGAGCTACTGTCTCGAGCACCACGAGCCACATGACGGGCTTTGGTGCATGGTCACGGAATGAGGGAAGGTTCGTGAAGTTCACTTAGAACATTTTTAAGATGGAATATTATCGGAGCTGCTGCCTCACCCTCCATGACCATCACCACGAGTCGTTAAGCATTTCACGGCTCGTTAAGTGAGGCGTGAAGGTCGGGGGATTTCACTGACAAAGTCAAGTTGCACTTCACTTTTGAAAGTCCAACTTAATGACGGGTAGTGTGGGTATTTTTGAGGTTGACTATACATTAGTTTTAAGTCATTTATCACCCGATTCCCACTTCAAAACTCAAACACAAATTGAAACTCAATTTTTCTACTTCTCTCTACATTCTCTCTCTACTTCTTCCTCAATTGAAGACACATTGAAGTACACAAACAAGAATAAAATCTTAAAGTTTATTATACTAATCTCGTGGATAAAGTCTAACCAAAGCATACTTTCTTTCACTCTTTGGATTCCTTTCCCCAATAGGTCCTTTCAAAGAGATTTTCAAACTTCCCCAAACTAGGGTTTTTCTCTTCATATGGGTATTCTTTGTACAAAAAAATTAAGGAACAATTGTGATGAGTTATGGTCAATTAATTCTGCTTAAGTATACATTCCTGGTTAATTATTGTTATTCACTCAAGATTCACATGGACCCATGTATTTCCTTAATTTCATAAAAACCTTAAATTGATATGGTGAATTGTGAAGATGATGAATATGTTGATTCGATACATTGATGTTAATTGTGTAATTTCTTCTTCAATTACCTTGTTTTGTGTATTGATTATGCATTCTTGGTTGATTGAAGTACGGAGCCCATGAAAGGGAAAGAAGGTATAGATGTGGTTCTTTCTTGAATTCAATTATGCAAGATGAGTTACTTAGATAGTAATGCTCCTATGTTTGATGTGTGGTTGTGATGTTGATGACAAGTATTCCTCATCCGTAAACATAGACAATTGAATTAGTTATGAAGTATGTATGCATGTTATTATATGATTATTATATGATTGAAAGTATTTCTCATGATTATAATAAAGTGTTAAGTGAAAGGTTTACTTACTTGTATGGTTTTTTAAAGTGAAAGGGTTGTTCTAACTTATGAATGCCTATAAGCTATTACGATAAGATGTTTTCATAGGGGTCTAGTATAGACTAATGTAAACTTGTATGATAAATATGATTACTAAAGAGAATAAATGCTTAGCATCGAAAGGGAATGTAACTGAGATGGGGGTCTCAAGTTTAGTAAGTCCGGCTCCCCACATGGGTCTCCTCATGTTTAGAAAGCCTGGATTCCCAATTTATATTTTGTCTCATGAGATGGAAACCTCCACATCTAGAAAATCAAGGTTTCTAGTAACATTTCCTTGATCATTAACTATGTGCCCATATAGGACTCTAGCTTAGTGGATCCACCTAGAAAACTATGTACGAAATCTTACACCATAAGCAAGTGTTAACCCTCTTTTTCCTGGGTGGAAGTAGAACACCGGATTCCATGCAACTCACATGGTTTATCGGTTATTGAACTTCATTCCCTAATGTAAAGCTAAATTAACAAGTTAAGTGGATGAACTCATATTAGGGATTTTCTTAAAAGTTTCTATATAGTGTTAGGGAGGGTATCGGACTTTTCTTACACATTGCACTTGTGGGATCCTAATGGATGGTCTTAGTAGTTTT
Source organism: Solanum peruvianum (assembly GCA_027705065.1). Lineage (NCBI taxonomy): Eukaryota > Viridiplantae > Streptophyta > Magnoliopsida > Solanales > Solanaceae > Solanum > Solanum peruvianum. The sequence continues at coordinate 36,135,917 of JAKWJD010001762.1, read as the reverse complement.
CTTTTATGATTAAGTTGATCATATCTTATGTATGTCAAGTTATATATGATATTTATGGATAAATCATGCTATGATGAAATATGAGGTTATGTTGTATGTATTCAGTAGGTGACATAATGTGATACTTAGCTTGGATTCGATTATGCGATTCTATTCTTGGCATTGCACAAGTGTTGCTTGAGTTGCTTATATGTTGGGTTAGCATCATGATGGGTTGACTTGCAATGCTTACTATATGTGCATGTTGTGTTAAATTTATAGAAAGCATAACTTTAACGAAAATGTCCCTTTTTCACGCATTGAAGATTTTTTTTTGCATAAGAGTCATACATAGTACATGTGGTTTGTACTAACTCATATTTTTTTTACCTTTTGTCAAAAGTGTAGGATCCAACCATTGAAGTACTTATAGGCCACTTGCAGGGAAGACCTAGACGTTTTCCAAAGTTGTTAGTGAGTTCTCATGTACGAGGATGGGGACACTTCTCTAACTTCTTTAGTGTTAGCTATGTGTAAACACTATTGTTTCTTTCCTTATTTTTGAGACTTTGTTGTAAGTCTATATGTGGCAAATTGTACTAGTGTAGGGCTATGCCCAAATTCTTATGCTTCTATGATAGATGGTTTATATGTTAGACCAATATTAGACTACTTCATATGAATTGAGTTAGTTGCATAAATGAAAAGCCCATGCAAACTTCATAAATGAGAAGTCTATGTAAACTTCATATATATATATATATATATGATAAGCGGGAAGTCTAATTATACTTCATATATAAATTTTTTTAAATTTCTCGCATTTTTATACCTATGGTATGCAATGATGTATCATAAGGTCTAGTCTAAGACCTCTTCGGGATAAAGACGCCGGTTACATCTAGGGGATGCTCCCCGGTCGTGACACCTTATACTAGTAGAAGTAATCTCATTCAAGGATGAATGTTTTTAAGGGGGATATATTGTGACATCTCCCAATTTAAGTAGCTATAAAGAAGCTAAGAACTTGAAATAATCATTTTTGGAAAAAATTCAAATAGGGAAATTTACTTAAGTTAGATAAAGTGAGTTTTTGGTACACTTTAAATGTCCATAACTCCTAGCTAATGATGATTTAGGTGTATTTTAAGATATGCTTCGAAAGCTCTTGGATTGATCTTTCAAACTACTCTAAGTTTGCCCATTGACAAGTTTTTATGAGTAACTTATGCCCTTTGGAAGTTGGGTTGTTGGATAAAGGAAAGTCTAAATTTGGAAATTTGAAGGTTAATTTGGTCTTTTTGTTACCTAATTATCCTAATTCGTTTTAAAGAATGTAATAAGGGTAAAGTCAGATTTTAGTAAGTTTTAGGAAAGTTTATTTCACGCTAGGGCTTTGAGCAAAGAGAAAGGAAATGCGGAAGAATGAACGTCCAAGATTCGTCGAGATTAACTTGTGGATTTCATTGGGGAAGATCTCTAAAAGGTATGTTCGATCAAATAACGTTGGGTATTTGCCATGCACCAATGATAAATGTTTTAGTGAAATTAAGTTCTTTTAAGCTTATAAATTGAGATTTTGATATTCGACGACTAAGTGAAGAATGTGGTAACATACAAATAATGAAAAACAATGGTCAAATTACCTAGTCCTGCACACCAGGACGCGATCCCTCACTCTAAGGCAAGGCTGATGTGGCAATGGATCTCCAGCCAAAGCGGGAGTTCGAGAATAGTATAGGGGGAAATCAATAACGATTTCCTCATTTCTTCATTTCTCCCTTATTCAACTCCCCCAAGAACCTCTTGATCTATCTACTCTAAATCGTCAAAACATCACATAATTTCACATTCCCTTGGCTTTATATTTCATTAGATAACTAACAATGATTGCATGTTGCTTTTTATTTGGTTTGAGTCAATTTTTGGGGTAGTTATTTTGAAATTTAACTACGTTAGTTGATTGATAAAATAAATGTAGCATGGGTACTTCCTATAAGCCCAAAGTGTCTCAACTAAATCATTGCCATAAGGATTTCATAAGAAAAGGGTTAAATTGGTACAAAAACGGGTGGGGAAGTTAATGGGTCCCTTGGTGAAAAAATCTGATTTAGGCCTCTTTTAGGAGTTATTTGCTGAAATAAATGTTTATTTATTTTATAGTTCCCTAGGTCTTCCAAGACCATTATGTGAAGTCCCTTATTTGTATGATTTACTTCTAAATTACTTAAGTAATGAATAGTCACCTTAAGGTTAATATATTAAATAGAAAGGTTCTTATCTAGGGTTGATTTGAGGAACAATTACGTGTGCTTGAAGAGGGTGTGTGAGCAGTCTCTTCATGTCTTACATAGGTGGGTCTTAAAGTAACCTTAGGTAGAGAGTCTAAACAATGAAAAGACTTACTTAATGAATATGGAATTGACTGCTATATGTTGATGCTAGTTGAATATGTATTATATGTGATTGTTGACTTGTATAATGTCTCTCAAACTCTTATGATGAATGTTTTTATAAAAATTTCATAAAAGCATGTCTCTATACTTAATGTCCCTTTTGCATGATTTTTGCATGACTTCCATACTTAATGCTTAAATGTTCTAACCCCTTCTTTCCCTTTTTGACTAAAGAGTAGGAATTGGATGTCTTTGTATGTCACTAATGATGGATACGCTTCTAAGGGTTGAAGATGAATTTTTAGTGATTTCACATATATTCGAGGACAAGACACACAAGTTCCTTTTAAGTCTTTTAGTTTTAATTTCAAATCTTGTATGGGATTGGTCCCAAATGTTGTACTCTAAAGTATTAGATGGTTTATTATACATACATGTTTTAAAGTTAGTTGTTTTAAAGTCTTACACTTGCATTTAAATGTAAGTATTCTTCGTGTGTGAATAAAGTTTTAAATTCTTACTTATTTTGAGTATCATATGCAATGAAAGATCAATTTGGCTTGTATGAGACCTCCGAGAGGTCGAATACGCCAGTTATGGCTACGGGGTACTCCCATGACAAACTTGGTATGAGAGCATAGGTTTTCCGGTATGGTCTTAGGTTGTATCAAAACCAAATCTAAGTATAGTCTTGTTCATAATGTGAAGCTCACCACATTATTAATAGAAGGCTATTGGGTGCTAAGAAAGTTTCACTTCTTCATTCTTCTAGTTGTGCCTATGATCTTTATTCTATGATGCCTTTCCTTTGATCATTGTGTGATGTTCCTTTGAGTGGAATTTTCTATGTAAGGGTTGTGTAACAAGTTTGAGGGAGAAAAGATGTTAGTGTGATTTTCGATATGAGATATAGAAGGTAGTGATTAAGACCTTAGGTTAGATGAGATACCTTATGATGGTGGGTATTGGTGGTAAAACCTTGCTTGGATGAAGTTTTGTTTTTGAGGTAGGATGAAAAAGATGATGAAATGTGGTGTCACAAATGTATAGGTATGATGAGTGAGAAGGTTTGATGTTGGTAGAATCCAACCTTAGAACGGGAGGAGGTAATGTTTGAAAGAGCTAGTATGAGTTTCTCCTAGAAGGGGATGTTATGGCTAGAGGATGAAGCTTTTTGAGAGTCTTTGGTGTTCATGATATAGGATTGGTTGATATTGTTGTTTCAAGAGGTATAGTGAATAGAATTTTTTAGTGAGAATTGTATTGGTAAGATTGACGGTTCCTTGGTTGTGATTTTTTGTGGTATGTTCATGTTGACCTTAGATGGGTTTACCTCAAGTGGGGGATGGTATGTGGAGTAGTTAGGTTTTTGAGGGAGATCTATCCTTACCTTTCCTTTATATGACTACTCAAGCCTAAAACTAAGTGTTCTTATTATCTTGGTTCATGTTGCAGTCTTTTGTGAAAAAATGAGTTTCCAAATATTCTCCATAGGATATGAATGTTTTGGTTAGATTCTTCTTATTTAAGAGAATAATTCTTCTTGCATTCCATTCCTTCATGTTCATGTGTTTTTCGTATAGATTGTACATTTGCTTCATGAGGAGAAATAGTGAACATTCCAAAATAATACATGAGTTGGCTTGTTGAGCATGCCTAATGTGTTGTCGAGAAGTTGCATGTTGAGCCTTCATGAGAAAATTGCTCTAAATGTGCCTTATTAAAATGTTGCATGATTGTAATTTGATGAGAAATTGCATGATCTGCTAAGTTATGTTTAAATGAACATGATGTAACTTGGAGAAGGAAGTTCATCCAATAGCATGTGGTAAAAAATGATGCATAAGGAGTCCATAGACATATCTCTAATTTATTGAATTGTATGAAGTTTTATGGGATTTGTATGTGTAATCATGGTCCTACTAACTATATGTATAGTTTATGATACAATATGCAATAATGTGGGATGTTTGCATTGGTCGTTTTCCCTTTAAGTGTTTAAGTGTCATTCGAGGACGAATGTTCCCAAGTGGGGGATATTGTAATGACCCTCCAAATAAAATAGGGTGAACTAGAGCCTCACATGGGTTTAATGATTTAATAACTTGTTAAAATAATTAAAAATGGTTTTAAAAGCCTGTTTGAAAGAATTTTGAAGTCGAACGTCAAGGGACGACAAAGATGTTCATAAACTAGTATTTTGTGTGCTAGTGTATCCTAGTATGTTCTGCATGATTTTATGTGTTGTTTGGATTCAAAAATAAGTGGGGATGACCCTAAAACCTATATATACATTTTTAGGTTCAAAACGTCTGAGCACGACTCCCTACAAACTAACCTAAGGGTCCTTGAAGAGACCCAATCCTTCATCAAGTTTCTGTCAAGGTAGCTTGCCACGAGTAGCATTGGGGGAGCTACTCCGCATGAGGACTTGCTCTTGCAATGGTAAAAAATTTCATCCACGCGAAGACATAGAGGACCCTACAGCTCCAAAATTATATTCCAAAAACTTCAGGAACACCTCTGCGACATGGACTTGTTCCTCGACGATAATTCAAAAATTAAAGTTGAAATTGACTTATCTAAAAGGGTCCAATTAATATAGCGGTGTTTTGTGTATTTTGGGGGTGTATTATATACTGATTTTAGGTCATAATACACTCATTAACCTATTACGAACCCTAAACCGTCAATTAGAATCTATGATTCCAAAACCCTCAAAAGGACTTCTCTTCCCAAGTTCTCTCAAGCCACCGTTGAAGGTCAAGGTCTTGGATCATGCTAGGAAGGATGGGTTCAACTGATTTCTTCCCAATTTATCATTGGTTTCTTGAAGAATAATGTATGGGAGTTGTTTATCTAAGGCTGTCTAGCACCTTAGAATTAATGTCAAAGTGATTTCAAAGTTTATGGAAAAGTCCAATTTTTGAAAGTGATTTCAAAGATTTCAATATTTATGGAGAAGTCCAATTTCTACTGTAACTCAAGCATTCTTGCATGAAAGGATTTCAAATCATTCGATGTGATATCATTGATGATAAATTGATGTTTTACAATCAAAAACTCCATGAACTCTTAATCTTCTCAAATTGCTAAAATTTGACTTATTAAGTGGGTCCATTGATTATTATCTAATGTTGATGGAATTGTAATTATAATGAGTTGTATAATTGATTTTTATTGTTCATTTTGCTATTATATATTGAAGTGTTGGAGATGTTAAGGAATGGTGAACTTGGCTATTGTAATAGGGTAAGGTTACATAACTCCCTTACTAATGTAGAATCGATATAGAATTGCTCTGGTGTTGTATGGTCTGATACGCTCAAACTTACTTCTCAAATAAGAAGTAATGCGGTCGTATCAAGTAAAGAACCCAACTAATGCGGTTGGGATCGATCCCATGATGAAAATAGTTCAGACTTAACTTTATTCTATTATTACTATTATTTAGTCAACTATTTCCCTAGATAACAAAAGACAATAAAGTGGGGTTTTATTTATAAATTAATGAAAATAATTAACTAAATTAAAGTAAACAACTAACGGATTCAAATCTCGGAGCTTAATGAATTAATAAAAGTAACTAGGGCTTAAGTGTTCCCCACAGGTTCTTAACTTGATAATTCTAACTATAACAATTCTTTCCTAATATCTTGCATGTAAAGTGATAAGTTATGTATCTCTAAAACCTTGGTCCAGCATCTAGAAAATTTCACTATGCACCTTGGTTCGGCTACATGTGTTGCTATACGAACCCTTACTTTTACCTCATATTAAGCATTGTATTTGATATTTGACTAAGTTATTACCTCTTACCAACCGATACTAGCCTATTAGATAGTGTACACTAAATCTATGTTGATAATTCTTTTCGTATTATCTACCTCCTTGGTCCGGCAAGTAGCATTAAGGCGAGTTCAAACGTTGGCCATCCGTTAAAAAGACTTCTAAACGAGAGAATTATCAATACATGCAAGACACTATTCTTGAATTGTTATTTTAATTGGATTTTACCTCATTATTCACCCATGGTTCCCACAACCCTAGTTATGGAGTTTAATTACCCATTGTCATAATCACACTATTCATATATTTAATATAAGAATTCATGCACTTCCTTTAACGAGAAAGAATAAAATCCAGAAATTTACTTGATTAATCAATAAAAACACCAACAATCAATTCCAGAAAAAGTGTAACAATTACTTAAATTAATTCTTCAATACTTGAACAAGAGAACTAAAAATTATCGAAAAGTCTAACCAAAAGTCTCCCTTCGAAAATGAGGTTTTTTCGAAATATTTATTAAAAAAAAACCTAATAAAAGAAGGATTCTAATTATTGAAAAATTTTCCAAACGTGTCTAAGTCGACGAACTGTAGTGGTCACGACGTGCCGTCATGGCCTCTGTCGTCCCATACTTCAGAAATTCTTCTTCTTCTTTCTTCATTACCCTCAACGAACAGGTATGATGGGACGTTCTAAGAATTATGGTCCGTCGAGGGTATCCGTTCCATAATACTGTAACTTCTTGGAATTTGGGTACTGGGACTACTCTCTGATCATTACAACGAACCAGCAGGATGGACCGTCGTGGCTATGACGGTCCGTCATGGACTTCCGTAATCCCACACTAGGTCAGACTTCCCCATCTTCCTTCAGCATCTTCTATCCTCACTATGATGCCAACTAAGGATTGTCACACACTCGACGGACCATCATAATCTCTTTATGTGGTCTCTTCTGCATTTCTCGCTCAAAAACTTCTGCGTTCATCTTTGGACAGATTTCCTGCAAATAAGGAGAGACTTACATAAAGATCAATACAAAAAAGATTTTGGACACACACTAAACTTAAGGAAAAGGCATTAAAAATACTATGAAACCACGGTACATCAACACCCTGAACTTAAATTCGTTTGTTGTCCTGATGCAACGCACTATGAATCACTACAAAATCTTTGTACAAGAGTATCCATATTTTAGATTTCTCAATCATTTGGCTATCAATACCGATCATTCTCATCATGTTTATGCATGTTATTTCTATTAGGCTTGAATTATGTGGAACCAGACCATGACACAAACTCACCAAGCACTGACACCTACCCTCTTTAATTTCTCACCGAGGTGCTAATATTTCCGGTATTGCAACTACTATCCTCACTTCATAACAACATCCTCATTTTTCTCACAATGATTTCAGTTTGAGTATAAGGATTATTATTCAACACTCACTCTCAGAACAAATTCACAACTCATTCATACATATTGCCATAAGTTTGCCCTTATTTTCACTACATTAAGTTTGTCATACAACTCTTAGGATCACGATAGGACTTTCTTAGCTTGTAACATAGACTCAGGGTGAGGTAGAGTATATTTAGGTATTCTTTAGTGACTTGTTCTCCTCCTTGACATATCGGCTAAACGTACCACCTTTTTATCATTTTATTTCGCCTAATTTCTCAATTTTCTTCTTATCTTGCTATTTTACCTTTCTTATCCTTATATGTGTGTGACTTTTTTTTGTCACTTCTGTTTTGTCCTTTCTTTCTCTTCATTCTTTCAACCCCACTTTCCGGAGAATTCCTTATAACATCCACCCTTAACTCATGATTTTGCCATGAGTCAAGGTTTACAATACCCATGGTTGGGTCAGAACCACGACAAGGTTGTTTTCTGCATTAGCCACCCTCATCTAATGATTTTGGCATAAACTGAGATGCACATGTCCAAGGAAGGACCAGGGCCAACATATTGTTCCCAGAGAAGATCAGTTGGGGTAAAAAAGAAAGATCTGTTTTTAGGCTCATATTATTTGGATCAATTCGGGATTAACTTCATTTTATATTATTTTTTTGGCTCAATATTGACTTTTTCAAACAAAGGCCTATGATTCTTTCCTAATTGCTCATTTTGGCTTACTTTTAGCAAGACTAACCAGGCAAGTTCTAGCTCCGTCTCAATGGTGGATCCTTCAAATTTTCCTTACACTCACTTGACATTCATTACATTCCCAGATTATTAGACATCTAGTTCGAGTCTTAGATTCAAGGTCATGCAGTAGTGTATCTCTATGTCGTGTTTAGAGCCACACAATTAAAAATTATTATGCCTAGTCATGCATCATTTTCATATCGGGATATCATATTTGTTTTAGCCATCATGCTTCAGAGTTATACTATGTACACAAGATATAACATGTCGGTTCAACAATAAAAGTAATCAGTCTTTTGGGGAAAAAACAATACACGCAAGAAAACCCCAAAAGAGGATCGTGAATTGGGTTACTTAGACGTCACCCTAGCACTCACTTTCCATTTACCCCATCCCTAAAAAAAAAGATATGCAATTGTCCCCAATGCATAAAAAAAACATCAATACGAGAGTGGTAGGTGAAGCAAACCATAGGTGCAAAGCACCGGCGAACAGAAAGCTTGTGGGTCCTGTTCCCCCGAACCCACTACCACTGTAGTCTGGACACCCTCAGTAGCGTCCTCATCAGCAACAACACTATTTCCGTGCCTCCCGCTGTCTCTACATCTCTAGAGTAGCAGTGAAACACGACGGACAAGCTCACGACCTGTCGTGAGTATGACGGACCGTCATGGGGTCCTTCATATCTTACTTCAACAATGTTTATTTGGAGACCATCTTAAAGAATGCTCTGACAGTTATGACGGATAAGAAGGACGGACAGTCGTGATAATGATGGTACATCGTCGATGTCTGTCGTGGGGCACTTAGAAAAAGTATGGAGACCCTTCGGACAGGGGCTCTGACCGTCATGACGGTTGTGCAGGACAGAACGTCGAGGGTATGACGGTCCGTCGTAGATGTCCGTTAGTGGACACATAGAAAAAAATGGAGAGCCTTAGGACAAGGGTCTCTGACAACCATGACGATTATGCAGGACGGACCGTCGTGGGTACGACGGTCCATCTTAGATGTCCGTCAGAGGACACTTAGAAAATGTTGGAGATCCTTGGGAATAGGGTCTCTAAAACCATAACAGTTGTGCAGGACGGACCATCATGGGAACGAGGGTTCATCGCATATGTCCGTTGGTGAACACTTAGAGAAAATGAATAGTGGGGTGTTGCTGGTTAATGACGCAACGAGTCCCCGACGTTGGTCCACCGCAAATGCGACAATCCGTCTTGAGTTCCATCACGGATGCCCTAATTTTGAAAATAAATGAGAGACCTACCTGGCACGACTGATTCATGTGACGGTCCGTGGCAAGTGTGACGGTCCGTCGATGTATCCGTTAGTGAATAGTGTGGATTGTTTTTCAGCAGAATTTCCTAGTGATGTGCTACCTACAAATTTAAAACCCATTAGTAGAAAATGCTACCATTGCTAGAAAGAAAACTATAGTTGGGTTAGAGGATACGTATTGGGTTTCCTTCCATCCAGCGCTTGATTTAACGTCATGTCACGACTGAAGACACTTGATTACTCAGACTTCATCAAGAAACCAGTACACCCCTTTCGGCCATGTCTATCCAACATCTGATCCATTAAGGGCATACAAAAATATTTTCTTTTCGGCCATTCATTTAATTTACAGTAATCCATACACACCCTCCAAACAGTAACCGGTCTCATTGGAACAAGTTCATTTTTCTCATTGGGGACCATAGTCATTCCCCCTTTCTTAGGTACACACTAAACAGGGCATACCCAACTACTATTGACTACCGAATACATTATCCTAAAAACATAAAAACTAGAAACAAGTGTAAAAAGGATCCCCCGTAATGCAAGGAGGCTCACCAACTGACTCTGAGTGCTAGAGGCTCACCAACTGACTCTGAGTGCTGAAACTAATCAACAAGGCGATGATTGTTGATTCTTGTTTCATGCGTATGAGTCATAATACGATTCAAACAAACTGCATCATTACATTGAATGTACGGGCATGCTAGGTGGAATGCTAAAACAAGATATGGGCTTGAAAGAACCATGAAGAAACATTTACTCTGGATATATGAACTTATGAATAACATAACTCAATATAAAGGAATAAAACAAATGTAATATCTATCTCTCTCTTTCTATCTCTATCTCTCTCTCTCTCTCTCTCTCTCTCTCTCTCTCTCTATATATATATATATATATATATATATATATATATAATATCTTATAAAACACTGAAATACAACATCTTATGTTAATGATAAAGCAGTAACAAACTTAACTTTACTCATATATGAAAGTAATATAATTTCTCTGGGAGATTCTCTAATTGACAACCACCACTATGAGCCTAAGTGATGGTACACAGTTTTACCTCACACAGCCAAGGACCTTCCTATACCATGCCATCAATATACAACCTAAACTACTTAGTGGATCCACTATACTGTGATAAAAAGCACTAAGAAATAATCTAAAAAATATGACCCATTTTTGCCCATGATCGCTGCATGGTTTACGGGGCCTTGAGTTAATATGAACGCGTGTGCCCATATAGGTGCTCATTACTACTCCCAAATATTTAGATCTTATATTTTAAAAAACTTCTTCTTTGGTTTGAGATATTTACTCAAACTTAGCTTAAACACTCTCTTGGAATCAATGTTCCTTTTTCATGTTCAAAACCCATTTGGAAATCTAAGTTTCCTCTCATATTAAAGGCGAAAACATGTACTCTAAGGAATAGTTAGTTGTCATATATCATTTTAAAGAAAAGGAACTTTACTCTTACTCTTTACTCAAGTTCACTTCTTAAGTCTTTAAACAAAGTGAGAATATTTGTGAATGACTTTTAAAATTATTAAGAACTTAATACTAACTCTTGACTTCTCTTGACTTATCTCTTAAATGCTCTTGACTTAACTTATAACTGATTCTCGAATTGAATTATGCATTCATGGATTATGATTTTTATGTGGAATGAGCACATGTTGTTAATGAATGATTTTAGATAGCTAAACATAAGAAAAGACCGAACTATCAAAAAT